>JAQHUG010000016.1:5063300-5137925 GCA_028555095.1 Dicrostonyx torquatus | reverse complement strand
TTCTGGGAAGAGAGAAGGAAGTGAGCCAGTCGCCATGAGGCTCCCGTCGCAGATGGATGCAGGTTAGACCTTTCCGGTAAGTCACCATGTGGTGACATACAGACTTTTATAATGGGTTAGTTTATGAGGTGAGGGCTAGTCAAGAAGAGGCTAGAAATAATGGGCCAGGTAGAGTTTGAATGAATGCCATTCTCATGTGGTTATTTCGGGTGCAGGCGGCCAGCGGCTGAGTGGGCCAGCGGCTGGCGGCTGGGGAACACAACACACACCTCTCCTCTAATTACAACAGTACCTCATGTGGTCCTGTGTGCACATCTACCACAAACACGAACCAGTGTAGGGCAATGGTCTTGTGTGTGCATCTAACCACAGACACAAACCTGGGTAAGGCAACCCTTCTGCAAAGCAAACAGCACCCTTTATAGAAGAGCTGAGCCTGCGCCCAACGATTTCAGAAGGCAAGGAGTTCTTTTCACTGACCAAGGGCAGTGAGTAATTATCAAAGGAGCCTAGTATAAATGGCAATTTCCCAGGGACCTAAGTAGGGAGTCACTCAAGGATACTACTGCTATGCATCTAGACCAAGAGGAGAGCACTCCATGGAAGACTCCTTGTTGAGGACCAAACCGGCACATACTTCATCCACACAGGATGCTGCAAAGCATCTCTATCACTTTGCATTGCTATCAGCTGCTCATTTTGAGTGGTTCTTTATCTCATGGAGGAGGCTTTTCTCCTTTCTCTAGGCATTCTGCATACTTGCTTTTGGATGAAGAGCCCCCCTCCATCAGTTGTTAACCCATTTGAGTGGTTCTGTTTTACATGAATATACATCAGCGGGTCCTTGGATGCTCTTCATTTGTTAGAATCGCCATTGGGAGCCAGAGGATCCAGTCTGGTTTCCTCTGGAGCCTTCACTACAGTAACGATCCATTCATGGAGGACTTGAATGCTGTGCACAGTCTATGCTAGTCTTTCATTTTCTTTGTCATCTGTTAACTCCAACACATGCTGAGCACAACCTTTAGTTAGCTCCTGGAGAGCATCTTTGATTGCTGATAAGTCTGCAGCTGGAATGCTGGGGTGCAGCTTCCCAGTTTTTCAGATCTCTCACTGAATGTTGTTCTTGGGGTTCTTTTCAACCAGCTCAATGTCATCCCCAAACAAGAGGTGGTTTTTGTTTGCTTGCTTTCAGATAGTGAGCCACACAAATGTGCTTCCAGAAGGAGGGTGAGCCCACACGCTAATGTTGGCAAAGCAAGCAGAGACCTTGCAGAATGTCACTAAGTTTCTGAATCGACCAGCCCTGGGGCTTTGTGAGCTACTTCTATAGTGTAAGATAATGAATTTCTTTATTGATCAAGTCATTAGGAATTGCGTTTTCTCTCTCTTCAGCTGGAAAAACAATGCTAAGCTCATTTGTGTGTGCAAGTTTCGGTTTTATAATACATGTTGATGCACTGCTTCACAACCTGTGCCTGTGCACTCTCTTCAGTCCAGAACTAGACTGTTCGCTTCCCCACACCCTTGTTATCCTCAGACAAAAGCAACCTGAATGCTTTACCAGGTTGACAGGTGAAAACCATCTCTTGTGTGTGTTTGTGTTCCCATGATTGCGGGGAAACTAAAGAGCTGCTCATACTTATTCTTCTCATAGTAGATGAAGTCAATGACAAGACTGGGCATTCAGCATGACGTCTGCATAGTAACCACTGCTCACTGCTCCCTTCAGATGGCTCTGAAGTCACGTGACTTAAGCTGTCAATGCCTCTGTAATCTTCAGGATCCCGTCGCATGTGGTAGAAGCTATTTAGGAGCAGAGGCTTTGAAGCTGAGCCATACCTGACAAAGGAAGGAGTTTGTGCCCTTTGGTTCTTTCGATTTGCTAGAGAAGTGTGCTTCCTGGACACCATCTCCGTCACCCCTACCAGTGGTCTAAAACACAAACTGTGCTGACACAGGGTTCCTTACTGAGGATGCGTTAGAAATTCATCCAAAGCAAGAGAAATGTTCAGATGTATCACTGTAGGGCCAGGTGCCTGGCTGGGTACAGATGACCAGCTGAAGCAGGTGTATAGCCAATGTCACCCTGTAACATTATGTGGCAGAGTGAACCAGACTTAGAAACTGTATTTCTGGTAAAAGTAGTGCAGACACTTAGAGTTGGTACAGTGTCTGCCAGTTTCCCAAACAAGAATTGCCAGAATTCTTGCTCAAAGTCCGCCTATGACCAGGATTCCCCTATCTATGATGCAATGGCAGACATCTTTGTAAATGCAAATTTGTCCAAGAAATGTGATTTTTTTTTCACCATCAGGTTGAAGAAGCCACAATGTAAACATGAATTCTATTTTACTTTCTTTATTCATTTTTAATTTTTGAGACAGTCTCATGCCACCCATGTTAGCAAACTCATTATATAATCCATGCTGGCCTTGAGCTCCTGAGACTCCTGCGTCCACCTCTTCAGAGGTGGAATTACAAGCAAGCATCACCACCCACTTTGTACCAGGCCTGAGAGCTTTCACACATGTTAAGCAAGTTCTTTACTAACTGAGCTATATCCTAAATGATATTTTCCTTATTGTTTGTCACACACGTGTGTACACGTGAGTTGCCTAGAACAATGCACAGTGTTCAAACTCTTCAGTGATAAAGGTATATCACTTATACACAGGGCCTTCTGTTATATACTGTAGTGTAGTCAAAATGTGTTCTTGAATTAACACTCTTTGGTTGCTCAAATATTTTACAGAGGTTTTTCACAATGGTAGTAGCAACTGGGGGCTGCTGTCCAGTCAAAAGGATGAAAGGTAGCTGGCTCCCTGAGGATGAATGTCTATTGTCTGACTATTCAAAAAAGAAGGAAAGGAAGGAAGGAAGGAAGGAAGGAAGGAAGGAAGGAAGGAAGGAAGGAAGGAAGGAAGGAAGGAAGAAAGGAAGGAAGGAAAAGAAACAGCCCATGGACTGTGAAATGTGACTTCTAGGCATGACATGGCTGGTAAACGCCTCAGTACATGGTCTTATACAGGCACACACAGCAGCTATGAATGCCTGTATAAGATCAAGCCAGTCAAAACTCCAGCCTGGATGGGGAGAGGCCCTGAGGCCTCACTCTACCACAGGAACAGTTGGCCATTAGTGGCTCCTGAGGGAGGGAGAGTCAATCTCTCTTAGGGATGTGGCTAATGGTAGGTTGCTCATGGCCCAGTGGATGTCACCACACTGAGGTACATGTAGACAGCACTAATTGAACTCAGAGGGTTAGCAATGACAACTCGTTCAAAAGGAAGATATAAAGTAGGAAGAGAGATGGGACGTGAGACACAGGGGAGTTAGAAGGAGGAAGAGGTGGATGGGTATGAACAGTGTGTGTGTGTGTGTGTGTGTGTGTGTGTGTGTTATACATGGATGAAACCTGAGAATAAAAATAGTTTTGTTTTCTTTTGGTTTTTTTTGCATTTATTTTTTGTTTTTACATCCCAACCAAAGTTTCTCCTTCCTCCCCTCTTCCCAGTTCCTTACCCCAACCTCCCCTTTACCCACCTCTCCTCCATCCCTTCTCCACTGTTTCTCATCAGATACAGGCAGGCCACCTCTGGATATCAGCCAGCTGTGGTATGTCATGTTGCAATGAGGCTAGACTCCTCATCTTCTATTAAGGCTGGACAAGGCAACCCAGTAGGAGGAATGGGTTCCAAGGAGGCAGCAGGGTCAGGGACAGGCCCCGCTCTCACTGTTATGAGTCCCACAAGACCATATCACACAACTGTAACATATACAATGAGGGCCTAGGTTGGTCCCATGCAGGCCCCCTGCCTGTCAGTTCAGTCTCTGTGAGCCCCAGTAAGCCCAGGTTAGTTGGTTCTGTGGGCTTTCTTGTGATTTTCCTGACCCCTCTAGCTCCCACAATCCTTCCTCCCCCTCGTTCATAAGATTCTATGAGCTTCATTGTAGCGCAAACTCTAACTGGTATTAATTAAAAAAACTCAGAGTCAGATATGGGGGTTAATGCTAAGATTAGAGAAGCAAAGCAGCCAGTCACTAGAGAGTTCTTCCCTCTACCGATGCTCAGACCAAAGGGGCAATCCTGTCCTCAGACTGCCTCCTTAGACTGCTTCAGACTGGCTGTTTCAGTCTGCACTGAGCTCCCTGTCTCCTCCCACCTCAGTGATGGACTGTGACCTGTATGCCAATTAAACCCTTTGATCCTCTGAGCTGTTTTGGTCAATGTTTTATCACAATAACATTAAACCAAACTAGAACAGAATCCAGAACTAGGTTCCCATGCTTATATGACAAGCACTTTACTAGCCGCGCCATCTCCCCATACCTCCCACATCCTATTATTTTTCTTTTTTTGATATTTGTTTTAAGACAGACTTTTGTTTGTAAGCTAGCCTTGAGCTCTGTAACCTAAAGCCTTCTGAGTATCTGAAGCCACCAGATCTGCCTTATTTCTGTGTATTACATAATAATGTCAATTTGTTATGGAAAATATCACCAAGCAAAAATAGTCAGTAATTACTACCCATCCTTTCTGTGCAACCATGGGCAACTTTTAGCCTTGATTCTTCTTAATTTTATGTGTGAGCAATAAAATGCTGTTTTCTAACTAGCCATCCCATTTTATGATGAATCTCAAGCATATTCCTACACAAACGGTACAATGCCACCCTGCCTTACAAAGATGGTACAGAGGTCATTCTTTACTTGGATCGACTAGAGCAGGCAGTGTCGCTCAAGGTATTGCAGTCATTTCCTGTGCGCAGGAAGAAACTCTGATGAATCACCTTTTGCTTTTGGCTTTGGCATGAGATGGCTCATTTCCATAAGACAAATTTCTGTAAGTGAGTTCTGTATCTCAAAGGTCAGGAACAGAAAGGCCAGACCTTCTGTCGTAGTCAAGCCCTTCTCTGTCGTCTCTGAAATATACTCCAGACAGAAATATTAATGGATTCTAAGAGCTGAGTTCAATGTGGCCACCTATGCACAGTGTTATTTTAAAGTCTAAGATTTTAGCTTAAAATAGGGGTGTGTGTGTGTGTGTGTGTGTGTGTGTGTGTGCGCGCGTGTGTGCGTGCGTGCACATGTGGAGGCAAGAAGCTGACCTTGGCTATTATACCTCAGGTGCCATCCAGCTTGTCTGAAGCTAGATCTCTCTTTGGCCCATAACTCACCAGTAGACTCCCTGCTGGCCCAGTGAGACCCAGAGGTCTATCTGAGTCTGCCTCCTCACCTGGAGTCCCACACGCATGCCACCACTGCCTCCACATCTGGAGTCATACATGCATGCCACCACACCTAACCTTTTGCATTGGTTCTGGGGATTGAATTTGGGGTCGCTATGCTTGTGTGGCAGGCACTTTACCCACTGAGCTCTCTCCCAAGCTTCTAGCTTAAAGTTTTATATAGGTCGTTCCAGACACACTAAAAAACTAGTTTTCCTAGCCAAATATTTGAGTAGGGTTTTGGATTTAGGATGATGTTTTTGTTTGTTCTCTAGCTTCCTATAGCTCTTGACACAACTCTCAGGATCTGCTGGCAGGGCACACTCATGGATTAGAGGCTTGGTCTATGTGTCAGTGAGATTTTCTCAACTTGACACAAATCAGAATCACCTGGGAAGAGAGACGCTCAAGAAACTGCTTTTGTCAGATTGGCCACTGGGCACATACGTGGGGGCATTTTTTTTTGTTTAGAGATTGATGTGTGGGCATTGCCCTCCCTTGGCACGTAGGCCTGGGCTGTGTAAGAAAGTAGCTGAACAAACCATGGAGAACAAACCAGGAAACGGTGTTCCTCTATGGTCTCTGTTTATGTTGCTACCTTCAGGGTCCTGCTTGGTTTCCTGCCCTGCCTTTCCTCAGTGATGGACTCGGAAATGAAGTATAAACCAAACAAACCCTTTTTTCCTCCAGGTTGCTTGGGTCATGGTGCTTTCTACAAAGAGCCTGGGATGTGAGTGGAATCTCTGTTGGGCAATGAGATGGTCAGATGGTCAACCTGGTTAGCTTGGGGAATAGAAGGCTTGGAGGCAAGAAACAATGCAGAGCCGGAGAGACAGTGGCTGGAGACAAAGGACAGAAAAGAAGGAGACAGGGTTGTCAGGTCTATCTTAGCTGGTCAGAGAGAACAAGGTTGAGGAGAGGTCTAGGGTGGCGGCTGGACTGCTTTTCTGCACATGACAGATAATCAAGCGAGAATCATGCTCTCACCTCTCATTTCCTTTTTTCTTTGGCCAATAGAGGCATCACAGGTCAGCTAGTGACCAGTCATAGCATAGGCATGTCAGGAGAGGGTCGCTGACTTGTGTGATTCAGGCATGTTTCTGAGAGACATCTCAAGATGTCATTGGAACTAAGCAGTGCATGGTGCGTGGGTAAGTTACCAAAAAAATCTAGAGTAAGTGTTAATATGGGCAACTCTTTTCCATTGGTGTCATGAGCCTCCAAACTAGAGGGAAGTCAAGCTCGGGGAACCCCGCAGAAAATGGGAAAGAAGGATTGAAGGAGCCAGAGGGGCTGAGGACAATACAAGAAGACAACCTGAAGAATCAACTAAGCAGGGCTCATAGGGCTAACAGAGACTGAAGTGACAATCAGGGAGCCTGACTGGGTCTCTGCTAGGTCCTCTGCATATATTATGGTTGTGTAGTTTGGTGTTCTTGTGGGACTCCTAACAGTGGGAGTGGGGTGTCTCTGACTCTTTCCCCAGTCTTGGGACCCTTTACCTCCCACTGGGTTGCCTCATCCAGGCTTAATATGAGGGTTTGTGCCTATTCTTTTAATTTTTAATAAGCTTATTTATTTGTTATTTTACATGTTGGCTGAAGTTTCCACTCCCTCCTCTCCTCTGGTTTCCTCGACCATTCCCCCCTCTCTTCCCATCCCCCAATTCACTCTTCCTTTGTTTCTCTTTAGGAAAGGGCAGGTCTCCCCTAAGCATCAACAAAACATAGCATATCAAGATGCAGTAAGACCAAGCACCTCCCCATTAAGGCTGAGCAGGGTGAACCAGTACAAGAAGTAGGGTCTACAACTTTGGAAGAAGACGTCGTTTTACCAGAGCCTCGTCTTACTGTAACATGTGAGGCCGTGTTCAGTGGATATCTCTGGAAGGCCTGCTCATTGTTGTTGAAGGGGAACAGCGAAGGAGTGGATCTGGGGAGAAGGAAGGTGGGGGTGGGGGGAGACTTGGAGGAGTGGAGGGAGGGAAAATTGCAGTAGGGATATAATGTGTGAGAGAGAAGACTTTAAAAGGTCAGCTTTTACAAGGGGGTGTGTTAGGCTGTGAGTGGAACCCATGAACCGCTAATTTTATTGGCACCCTTTAAAACCTAATTCAGCCAAGCTCTCTCTTCTCATCCCACCTGCCATTACCCATCAGCCCCCTTTACCCTCTGGCTTTGAAACAGAAGAGAAGCACTGGAAGCCAGCGCTTAGCCGTGGCCTCAGCTTATTTTCAGTAGAACTTCCGGTCCTTTTATTTGATCAGGTGCATGGGTAGCTGCTCTGTCATCTCCTCGGGTCTTTTAAATCTTGCTCTGTGTTATTTTCTCTCCTGTTCCTCTGGTTTCTGAAGCCAGCAGGGATCTAGCTGGAGGCTGAGACTGGGAGGCACAGCTGACTGTCCCAGACTGGAAAGGGAGTGTCTGTTTTCTTTAATTAAAAGATGTTTCTCCTTCCTCAATGTTATCCTTGAGTTTGTTTGAAAAACTGCAGAAGTTAATTGGATTTTCTCTCATGAGTATGCAAAAGAAGATTCTGCCCCCTTCCCTCCCTCCTTCCTTCTGTTTCTGCCTTCCTCCCCAATTTCTTCCTCCCCCTCCCTTCTTCCTCCCTTCCTTTAGTCCTTTCTTTGTTCTTAGGATGCCTTTCTGCTCTCTCTTTGCCTGACTGCTTGCCTTCCTTCCTCCCTTCCTTCCTCCCTCCCTCCCTCCCTCCCTTCCTCCCTCCCTTCCTCCCTTCCTCCCTTCCTTCTTTCCTTAGCCACCCCCCACCCGAAGTGGAGGTATACTGATTTCAGGAAATACACTGTGCATCCTTAAAGGAAATCCAATCCCATACACTCAATATTGTGTGAGCTCCTTCCCCAGACAGTGGCTTGTAGTTTGACTGGATCCTACTGGGAAATTGTGCTGATACCCGATGTTTTCATTTATTCATATCTGTTAATTCAGCTTTCAAAAATCTAGCAATTCATTATTCATAGTCTTTAGAGCCGGGACTTCTGTGCTTTGTAACCGCACAGCAGAGATGATCCCAGCAAATGTAAGTCACAGCTCAGATGACCCACATTCTGATAAACTGATGGCTGCAGATGATGGGCGTAAGAGGCCTTTTCATGGTTTCCCTGTGTGTGAGCTGTTCACCAGAAGGGAAAGTGAAATAAAAGGCAGATTTTAAAGGGGAGTTCTTGGAACCAGGGAGACGGCTCAGTAAGTAAAGAGCTTGCCAAGCAAGTAGAACAGCCTGAGTTTGGTCCCTCAGAATCCATGGAAGAAACATATGGTGGTGTATGCCTCTGAGCCAGCACTGGAAAGGCAGCCTGTGGGTCACGACCCCTGTAGGGGTCGAATCACCATTTGACAGAGGTTGAATGTCAGGTATCCTGCATATCAGATATTTACATTTTGATCAGAACAGTAGCAAAATTACAGTTATGAAGCAATGAAAATAGTTTTGAAACACGTGTTCATGAAACACGCCATGAAAATAATTTTATGGTTGGGGGGGGGTCATCACAACACGAGGGACTGCATATTAAAGGGTCACAGCATTAGGAAGGTTGAGAACCACTGGACAGGGGGCTCCCCAGAGCTTGCCAGCCAGTCAATCCAGCAGAATCAGTGAGCTCCATATCTAGTGAGCTCCACATCCAGTGAGAAGACTCTGGTCCAGTAAGAAGACTCTGGTCCAGTGAGAAGACTCTGTCTGGAAAAAAAAAAAAAAAGAAAGAAAGAAAATGGTGAAATGTGACTGGGAAAGATATCTTACATTGACCTCTGGCAGTCACACACACACACACACACACACTCGAGCATACGCACACGCACACACGCGCGCACACACACACACAGGAGCATGCACACACACACAAGCATGCATACACGCACACACACACACATACACACACTCGAGCATACGCACGCGCACACACACACACGAGCATGCACACACGCACACACACACACATGAGCATGTGCACACGCACACACACACACAAGCATGCGCAAGCACACACACACAAATATATACACATGAAAAACAAAAAGGTAGATGAAAGAAATAAAGAAAGTGGTGACCAACCTGGGAAGGGTTAAGTGCAAAGCCCTCTGGAGGAATCCCCTTCAGATCCCTCCTGAAGCTGAGTGCTGGGATATTCGGCTCCAGCACTGCCCTGCACCTATACACAGTGAAGGAACTAGAAGTGACACACACAGCTGAGGAAATACACAAGCAGTCACCACAGGGTGACAAGCAGAAACACAGGGTCACCAATTAGAAGCAACCCTGGAATCATCCCATTGCTAAATTTATCTGGCAACCATTTAATTCCTTAAGATTGGAAAGAGAGATGGTGAAAATTGGCAGACCTTTTCCGATATCACCTTGTTATAAAGACTTCCATTAGTCACCTTCCAAATTAAATGGAAATCGTTAAATAAAATAACCCCAAATTATTTAAGACAATAACAACTTAAAAAATATATACCCAACTCTAATTACTTTTTAAAAAGTTCCTGACCAAGCAAAAAGTTGAAAGGACATTCAGAACTCGAAGTAAGGAAACTTACTTGTCCTGGGGGCACAGATCTAAATGGCTCCTGTAAGTCTGGTTTACCAGACGGATGGTGAAAACCCATGTAAATGGCGGGGTCATGAGAGAGGCAGTCCATGAAGAACCGTGAAAGTCAGTTTGTTTCTGATAGGAACGGCTGTATGTTGAGCATCAGCTGGACCCCAAATGCCGCTTCCTTCTTTGCATGCTGGTTGGGGGAGAGGGTGGGGAGTAGGAGGGAGAGCCTGGGCTACTGCTAAGTCTAGCAATGAGTTACAGCAGGTGCCTCCCGTGGTGGGAACTTGCAGATTTGTATCCTCATGATTCACTGGATCTTCCAAAGGACTAAGCAGGGCAAGTCTTACTACCAAAGCTAATTAATACCCTGAACTATAGCTTATTCCCACTGCTATCTAATGGAGTGAACCTCTGAAAGCTTGAGAAACAAAAAGCTGAGGCTAGGATGGAAGAAGGAATCTACTCTTTTCCTCTTAGAATCTAAAGCAAACACAAGTCTGTGGTCTGGGCTCTAGCTCCGCTGGCCAGATACCACCTGCCCAGCATGCGTGAAGCCCTGGGTTCAATCCCCAGCATTGCTTAAACCACACCTGGTGGCTGAGGCCTGTAATCCCAGCATTCGGAAAGTGGAGGTAGGGCGATCAGGGATTGATTCAAAGTCATCCTTGGCTGTGTATTCAGAATGGGAGACCAGCCTGGGAAAAACAGTAAATGATGGGGTGAGGTGGGGTTTAAATAAAAATAAATTTAAAATTTTTTTCATCGTATTCACCTTCCTCCAAGCATGGGCTGGAGATACCAGTGGTGGTTAATAGCACTGGCTGATCTTCCTGAGGAATGGGCTCAGTTCCCAGCACCCACATGGTGGTTCAGAACCATCTGTCTGTAATTCCACTTCCAGTGGATCCAATGTCCTCTTCTGACCTTTGAGGACCCCAGGCACACATGTGGTGCACAAATAAACCTTCAGGCAAAACACTCATACACATACAATAAATAACTATTTTAAAAACCCATTAGAATCCCCCCCAAAAGAAAAACAGACAAACAAA
The DNA here is from genome assembly GCA_028555095.1 of Dicrostonyx torquatus. Classification (NCBI taxonomy): domain Eukaryota; kingdom Metazoa; phylum Chordata; class Mammalia; order Rodentia; family Cricetidae; genus Dicrostonyx; species Dicrostonyx torquatus. The sequence goes on along the minus strand of JAQHUG010000016.1, from coordinate 5,127,072 downwards.
GCCCACTCTTGTCGATATACTGGAAATTCTTGAGTCCCTTATGCTGGTTTTGAGCAGTGCTTACACATTGCATTTGGACCATGGCCACTGTGAAGACACTAGAATAGATTTCATTCTCTATTTTCTAAAATCACATTTGTGAAACTGATTAAACAACAGGTTAATGATGTACTCCAGCCACATCTAGACAAGCAATCACATGTGTTTGTTCTCTTTATTGTAATCTGGTTCAATCATTGATGCCCAAGGACCAGGGAGAGAACAAATTCCTTCCCTGCCTCTGAAGTCATCATGTAATGGCTTGGAATGAAAATATGTGTTAAATATCATGATGAGGAGACGAGGGAGGTGTGATAAGCCTACAAGTATTACTGATAGAAATAGTCATTGAAAATGCTCACTTCAAATAGAGTCAGTTTGGAGGTGGGGGTGAGAAATGAAGAGGAATGGGGCTTTTGAATGCCCATCTGAGTACATTTGGAAAACATCTGAACACAGTATGGCAGCAGACTCTCTCTCTCTCTTTCTCTCTTTCTCTCTCTCTCTCTCTCTCTCTCTCTCTCTCTCTCTCTCTCTGTCTCTCTAAACATAGCAGGAGGGGCCGCTTGTTGGTCAGGGTTTCTGTCCTGCCCAGTTCCTGCAGTCATTAAGTCCCAAAGAAAATCACACAGAGAGTCTACATTAGGTTATAAACTGATTGACCCATTAGCTCAGGCTTCTTATTAACTCTTGTAACTTATATTAACCCATTGTTCTTATCTATGTTAGCCACATGACTTGATACCTTTTTCAGTGGAGCAGATCACATCTTGCTTCTTCCGTGGTCTAGGCAGGACTGCGGAAAGACCTTCCTTCTTCCCAGAATACTTCTGTTCTCATTGCCCTACCTCTACTTCCTGTCTGGTTTTCCTGCCTGGCTACTGGCCAATCAGCGTTTATTTAAAATATAATTGACAGAATACAGACAATTCTCCCACACCATCTCTCTCTCTCTCTCTGAATGTATGGATATATGTTGGCACCCATCATATATGAACACGTGTGTGTGTATACAGAGCAAGTGGGTAGAAACATGCATTCATGCAAGATACATGTATCTTGCAAAACAAATGAAGTGGAAGATATGATTACTCAAGCTACTTTATGAGCCTCAAAGCTTCTAAGTCATTCTCTTTGCTGTACTGCAGCATAGAAGAAGATGTGGAATGAATACTGGGCTCTGTTTCATCTCCATTAGAGATGGTTTTTACATAGTGACATGGCCGGGCCAGGGGGTCCAGTTATTAATCCAACAGCCACCTGCATGCTGCTGGAAATGCATTTTGTCAATGTGAGCCACATGCACAATCCCTTGCCTTGAAGTTAGGAGATAACCTTGGGACTATGGAACAAAGAGTTCTGATTGGCAGAGGTCTGGGGAGCCAAATGGCTTTCCCAGAGAAGGAGGAGTCCTACTCAAGGAGCCCAGCTCCTGCCCAGTTTCTAGCCTGATGGTGCTTCATTCCTAGACTTTGTAGGACCCACACTCACATGAGATAATTCCTTAGCAAGAATCTCTGAAGAGTGTGCATATACATGTTTGTTTCTATATTGGTCATTTTTATCATTGCTGTGACAAAATCCTCCACAAACACAACTTACAGGAAAAAACAATTGGTTTATTTTGGTTCCCACCTAAGAGGGCTCAGTCCATAGTGGGGAAGTTATACAACAGGAGTGTGAAGCTGCCGGTCACCTTGTATTCATAGTTGGAAAGCAGAGATGGTGACTCTCAGCTCTTTCTCTCTCTCTCTCATATGTGTGCACATGCATCTGTGTGTATGCAAATGCATGTGTGTGTGGTTTTGTATGTATATATGCAATATATATATGTGTTTATATGGGATGTGCTTGTGTATTCATGTGCATGTACACATGTGTACATATATGTGAAGGCCATGGGTCAAAGTCAGGTCTCTTCTGCAATCTCTCTCCACCTTAGTTTTTGAGACAGGGTCTCTCACTGAATCTGGAGCTCATTGACTCAGCTAGAGCTCACTGATTTGGCTAAATTGGCTGGCCAGTGAACTCCTGAAGTTCTACCTGTCTCTATCCCACCCCCACTGCCCTGATTTGGCCTTCTGAGCTTGACTTTTCAGGTGAGCTCAGATCTCCAGGCCCCATGGTTTTTATGCTTGTGAAGCCAGCACTTTACCACCTGAGTTCTCTTCCCAGCCCACTTCCTCCTTTTGACTTAATCCATAACCTTGGCCTATGTCAGAGTCACACACATTCCCTAAGCCAGCCCATGTGATGGAGCCACACACATTCCAGAACCCAGTTCATGAGATGAGGCCACACACATTCCATAGCCCAGGCCATGTGATGGAGCCACACACACTTCATATCCCAGGCTGTATGATGGAACCATACACATTCTGGGTAAGACTTCCTCTTCAGTTAAACCTCTCTAGAAACCCCCTCACAGACGTGCTCAGGAGTGTGTTTCCATAGTGGCTCTAAATCCTGTCACCCTCACAGTTGAGACTATCACCATGAGTCTACTAGGACACTTGGTGTCCTAGTAGGTTGACTTCTGTTGGGAATCTTGACCAATACTGTCCCTTCCTCACTCATCTTCTGACCTGAGCATGGCTTCTCAGTAGCCTCACCTGGATCACGTTTAAAACATGCATGTTATTAGAGAAGAAACAGCTGAGGTACCATGCATGAGTTTTGCTTCAGAGATGCAAAGCTGAGAGTTTGGGGGTTTGCTTTCTGAGCTGGAACAGATATGTGGCTTGAGCTGGAATTAAACATCCCACGCACAGCACTACAAAAATACGAGGAGCCATGCTGTTTTCCATGAAGATACATAAATATGACAGGGCCTTTGGATTCACTGGTGAGGACATAAGTTATACATTTGCTCCCATGACTGTGCATTCATGCTGTGGTTTTCTGGAGGGTTGAGATAAGTACCTGTTCTCTCTCTCCCTGCAACCTACTACTTTGTGTGTGCATGTGTGCATACAGGTATGCATAATGAGCGTATGTGATTGCATGTGTGTGGATGTGTGCATTTGTGTGTGTGCATGTGTGTGGATGTATGCGTGTATGTGTGTGTGTGTGTGCGCGTGCGCAAGCACTCATGCTCGTGCAAAATGGCCAAACAACAACCTTCAGTGTTGTTGCTCAGGGGCTGCCCTCCTTTGCTTTCCTCTAACCACCTGGCCAGCAGGCTCCAGGGATCTGTCTGTGTCTACTTTCCCAGCACTGGGATTACAAACACGCCCCACCACACCCTCTTTTCTAATGTGGGATCTGGGGGTTTGAACTTGGGTCCTCATTCTTGCAAGTGCTTCACTGGCTGAGCTACCTTCCCAGCTCCCTGTCTCTTTTTGGAATGGCACTAATTTTGTCTGGTCAGGTATTTACCCTCATGGCTTCACTTTGCTTTAATTCCTTTCACAAAGGCCCAGTTTCTAATTATGACCACTTTTCCATTGCTGTGCTTAAAAGACCATGACTAAGGAAGCTTACAAAAGGGAATGCTTGTTTTGGCTTATGCTTCCAGAGAGATAACAATTCATCGTGATGCAAAGGTGTGACAGCAAGCAACAGGCGTGATGACAGAGAAGAGAGAGAAAGGGAGGGGAGAGAGGAGAAGGAAGGGAGAGGGAGAGAGAGGGAAAAAGGGAGAGAGAGGGAGAGAAAGAGAGGTAGAGAGAGGGAGGAAGGAGGAGTGATGTGGGAGTGTTCTCCTGTATTTTGTATTACTCTCATTGGTTGAATAAAGAAGCTGCCTGGCCTATAAGATAGATCAGCCCTTAGGTGGGCGGAGTAGAAGAGAATGGAAGTTCTGGAAAGAAAGGAAGTGTGCCAGTCACCATGACACCCGTGCCAGAGATGGATGCAGGTTAGACTTTTCCGGTAAGTCACCACCTCGTGGTGACACAGAGATTATTAGGAATGGGTTAGTTTAGATGTGAAAGCTAGCCAAGAAAAGGCTAGTGATAACAGGCCAGGCAGTATTTAAATGAATCCAGTTTGTGTGTGATTTGTGTATTCTGGGTATAGCCATGAGGTCATGTGGCTGGGAGCTGGGCGGGACACAGCCCACTGCTCCCGCTAATACAACAGAGGAGGGAGAGAGAGAACTGGAAATGTTGAGAGAGAGAGAGAGAGAACAGAAAATGTTGAGAGACTTCTACTTGCAAAATATGCCTCCAGCGATGTATTTTCTCTAGCAGGGCCATAACCCCTAATCTCCTAAACCTTCCCAAATAGCATCACCAAACTGCAGACCTGAGTTTATGGGGGACAGTTCTCATTTAAATAACCACAGAACCCAACATATGGGCTTGTGTGTTGTCAGGGTTTTCTGTCCTGCCCAGTTCCTGCAGTCATTAAGTCCCAAAGAAATCACACAGAGGTCTACATTAATCATAAACTGATTGGCCCATTAGCTCAGGCTTCTTATTAACTCTTATAACTTACATTAGCCCATTATTCTTATCTGTGTTAGCCACATGGCTCAGTACCTTTTTCAGCGGCATAGTCACATCTTGCTTCTTCTGTGTCTGGACAGGACTGCAGAGGGAGCTTCCCTCTTCCCAGAATTCTCCTGTTCTCATTGCCCCACCTCTACTTCCTGTCTGGTTGTCCCGCCTCTACTTCCTGCCTGGCTACTGGCCAACCAGTGTTTATTTAAAACATAATTGACAGAATATAGACAATTGTCCTGCACCACTTTTGGGTGCTCAGTTTAGTCATGTCATATGCAATGAATATCTAAGGGCAGATACCTTTGGTCTAATCATCAAAGAAAGCCTTTGTCTAGCCTGAAGTGCCGTTTCCTGTCTTCTGCTCCCCTGGCCATGCTGCATTCCTGATAACCCATCAGAGCTGGACTTTATGAAGCACACTGGAAGCTACTACAGAGTAACACTTACATTTTAATTAGTTCCCCTGTGCAAACAAACAAACAAAAAGTCTACCATTTTCTGTCATGTGATTTTTACTTTCACTCCTGTGGATGAGGCGTGACACAGAAGGCCTATTGCAAGATTTTCTCTCTCCTAGGAAGCCATTGGATTGCTCCTAGTGTAGGGGTGGATCTGAGACACTAACCCTCCAGGAAAGGTGCTGGGTGCCTTGTAAATGCGGTGATACAGAACACATGCACAGGGGACGCCAATGCCCTGTACTGCCTACAGATGTCAGGGGAGAAAGACAGTAAGGGCAAAGCTTGTCAGTCTAATGAGCACAGGTGTTAAAGAAGAGCATAGGAACCAGATGTCACCTTGTGAGAACACACAGAGCTTTCAGCTGTGATCCTGGGGCAGCGGAGCTTGCAGTGTCTAAGTGGAGGAGGCATAAGACATTAAGTTTAGCTGTGAATGATGGGCTGATGGATGGTGTCTTGATAAAAGGGTTTTCTCATCTAAGGAGGACTCTATCAACATGAAGTTCAAGAGTCGGATGGTGTTGCCGTGTGACAGTTGGGAACAGAGGGTCCTGCACATTCCTAGTCTATTCTGTCCTTAGAGAATGCTTTTCACCGTGTGGTCACAGGCCCCCTGCTGGAGCCAGAATATCCAGTTCCAGGCACAAGGGAAGGATCCAATGAGCAAAGATCGAGTACCAGTTGGATCCTCCTCCTTCTGTGCCACCTCCTTCCTAGGAATTCTCAGAACTCCTCCCTGTGTCTGTTCCGTAGGCCAGCGTGGACTCATTCAAACACCAAAATGTGGCTGATCTTCATGGGATGCTGAGTCACTGCGTTTCTTGTTAGCCAGATGTGCCACCTCTAGAACAGATGCTAGGCACCTGGGGGTAGCCATTTTCTTTGGAGAAATGAAATGAGGCACTGCACCATATTGTACTCTTTCCTGCTGTGACATTATCGAAATAAACCCTGGTTTCCACCGTTTGCCAGGGACGAGCCTCTGCCCACTTGTTTCAAGTTTTTCTTTTGTTCCTTTCTCCCTCCCTTCTTTCCTTTTCCCTTCCCCATCCTTCCTTTCCTCCTTTCTCTCTCCTTTCTTTCCCTCCCTCACCTCCAGACCTTTCTGTGGCTGCCTTCCTAAACGGCAGTTTCTCAGAGATGTCCTGAACTCTAATTCATTCCCAGTCCCTCTTGGATAACAGACTTCCTCTGTTTTCCTTCTGCAGCTTTGCTAAGGTCGCAATGCCTGCTTCTCCACTGTGAGGGCTTTAGGAGATGGTGATCTTTGGAGAGATTAGGTCATGAGATAGGAGCCTCATAAATAAGCTTTATTAAAATGGTCCTCTTCTAACAAGCTGAGATGTAGCAGGAAGGTGCCATTGATGAGAATTGGTCCTCACATATTCCAGATTTCCAGAGCTTTGATTTCGGACTGCTGTGAAATACGTCTGTTGTATCTAAGGTGTCCCTTCTAAGATGTTTTGTGAAGGCAGCTTGAGCGGACTGTAGACAGTCTTCTGTTTGTTCATTAGAAGTGGCACCCTCCATCAGAATAAAAGCCTACGTGCCTTTTATTCCTTGTCATCACATTTCAAATATTCTTTTGGAGCATACTTGAAATGGAAAAGTGTGTGTGTGTGTGTGTGTGTGTGTGTGTGTGTGTGTTCATGTAGATATTTGTGTATGTAGAGGCCAGACAACCTTGGGTCTCATTTTTCTCAGTTGCTACTTACCTTGTTTATCGAGGTCTTTTGCCTGGATCTTGCACATTGAGACTAACTGACAGAGTGAGCCCTAGGGGTCTGCCTCTTTCCATCTCCCCAGGGCTGGGTTATATGCATGTGCCATCGTATCTGGCTTTTACAACTAAATGTGGGCTCCAAGGACAGGATAGAATAAAGATCCTCATGTTTGCAAGTAAAACACTTTGCTGATAAAATTATCACCCCGCTTCATTAAAAGCAATGACTTTTAAGACTCATTTCCATGCCAACAACTTCATTTGTGACAATGGACAGAAAACAATGCCAAGAAGAAGCTCAGGCAGCCCCAACAGGGGCAGTCCCCTACCCCAAGAACTCGAAACTCCTGAATGCCCCACATGTTCCTTTATGGGTTCAAATTAGCATCTCAGCTAAGTTTCAAGTTAGCACCAAAAAGATCTTTGATGAAAATCTTAACAAGGCACAGTCTACCCTATACCTGTCTTGAAAGATGTAGGGACAGCCTGCCTGAGGTTCAAGGAGAGAAGGATTCATCTCTCCAGAAGGTAGTGGAGACTCAGGTGAAGGCTAGGCTGGCAGCCAGCTCAGCAGGACTGAGAAGCCACTGAGACTCATACCCTGCTGCTGTCGAATGGGACGAGGGCCACCCGACCCTTTAATTCCCACAGGCCATTCCTTCTAGGCACATATCTATGTTTTTGTTTTCTGTTTCCTGAAACCTAGATGCTTCATTACAAAAATTGCTTGGTTTGAAAAGAACTTAAATGCCTGTAGTAAGAGTTCTATACTTTGTGTATACGATGACTTTATCTGTCAGAGATCCCTAGAGGACCGAACAAATAGTGTATTGTGTGCTTGTATATGTGTAAGTGTGTGGTTGCATGTATATACGTGGTTTGGATGCATCCTCCAAAGTTTATAAGTTGAAACTTGATTCCGGTTGCAAGTGTTAAAGGTGGGACTCTAAGAGATGATCCACCATCATGGATAGAATAGAATAACGCTATTACCATGAGCCTGGCTTTGGTGTTCTTGCTTTTCAGCCCCCACCAAGGAACAACCCAGGAGTAATACAGTACCAAGTCCCTCTCCAGATATGAGTTTTTTGGCAGCAGCTTCCCAGTCCCTCATCTGTAAGAAATAAATCTCTTAAACCAGGTATTTTCTTATAGTAACACAAAGTGAACTGACACAGATATGCGTATATTCATACACACAAATATATACATCCATAATACATACATATGTACATACACACACTTATGGAAATTAATGCGTTGGTAAACCTGGTGTGGAGCTGGCACATCTGAGACTCCCAAGCAAGAGCGAATGCTGTCGGCTTTAAATGGGTTTCTCTTCCTCAGAGACACTTCAGTGTCTGCTCCCAGGCTCTCTGCTGATTAGATGAGCCACCCACAGTACCACGATACTCTTTCCTCCAGGCGGTGGAGACAGCTCTTAGCCACTATGGTGGTTGGTCTCAGTTATTAACTTGACTGGATTAAGAAGATGTCTACTGGGGAAATGCACCATGTGCCCGTAGGGGCATTTCCAGAAAGGATTGTATGTGGCATGTGACTGGGGAGAAAGACCTAATCTGAATGTGGGCAGCAGGCTCCAGTGGACTGGTAGATGAAACAAGGATGTTGAGCAAGGTGGTGTGTGTACCTGCAAGCCCCCTGCAAGCCTGAGTAGATATACCTACTGTTGCTGCCACCAGCCACCTTCTTTGGCTTTTCAGAGTAAGTCTGATGACAGTGACTCTCTGGAGGAACTTCCAGATATTCAGGCCTGGGTCGGGACTGCCTGGGGATGGACTGCCTGGGCATAGCATTTCCTAAGTTAGGGGGCTGGGTCTCTGCTTCTCCATTGTCGAATTGACCAAGACCCTCTGTATGATTTTTTGGGGGGGGTTGTCAACTCGAAGGGATTGAGAATCACCATGGAAACAGAACTCCAGGCACATCTGTGAGGGAGTTTTTAGTGTAGATTTATTGGGGTAGGAAGAGCTACCTTAAACATGGTGGCATCCTTCCAGGGGCTGGAATCCTGACCGGAATAGAAAGGAGAAAGGAAGCCTTGCATCAATATTCATCTCATGCTACTTCCTGACTGCGGAGTCGATACGACCCATTGTTTCAGGCTTCTGCAGCTGCGCCTTCCTTGCCATGATGGACTGCACCCTGCACCCTCAAACTGTGAGCCAGAACTAACTCTTCCTTCTTTAAGTTACTTTTGTCAGGTATTTTCCACAGCAGAGCTTAGGGTAACTGAGAAATGGTCCTATGAGGCCACCCAATTGTCTCTCCTTTACAGCACATATGCACACATTCTGTTGAGTCTTCATCCAGCTAATCCAGCCTAATACAGCTATCTCTAGCACACGGCTCCAGAGCCATAGTTAGACCAGTTTGGATTAAAAGACTCAGCACTGTCCCTTGGCATGTTAACACATAAAATTGTCCCAGCACCACCAGGGACTGTCCTGACTTGGCCCAGTGCTCTGTCCTCCTCATCTTACATGTATGTTTCTACTTGATCAGATGTCCACAGACCAGTAAGACAAGGGCCACCCCAACTCCACTCCGCAGAATCCAGGTTGCTGGGTGCAACAGTAATCAACACAGGGCTACACTCCCCACGATGAGGACCCCAAGGAGGTGGAGTGCCCACTGCATCAGAACCACTGGGGGTTAGAACTCTGGCTCCTGGACCTACCATGCCCAGAATTAGAATAGCTGCATCTGAGATGACTTCTAGGGTATGTCAGATCCCAGGAGAGGACAATCCCATTTATTCTGAGTCAGTTAAGAGCTTGGGGTTGTACCAGCTGCCGGATCTCCCTCCAGCAGGGTTGAAATGTATTGTTTTCGGGTAATTTTCCTAGGATATTTATGCTTAATGATTCCCTTTAAGCCTTTCTCCCTCTAAATCCAATTTCACAGAGCTAAGAGGATGATCTGAGCTCATGTAATTCTGTGGATGTCGGTCGCTTGTGTTCTCTCGCCTGAGTTGGGTGCCAGTGAGGAGCAGCGAGAGGAACACTCCCCGCCTGAGCCGGTAGCCCTTCGCAGCTAACACTTCTGTTGGAGAAGGTAGCATGTCCTCATTGCAACTCCCCTGTGTGATGATCCCAAGCTTTCTTCTTTGTGAATGCTCGCTCCCCTACCTGTTCAAAGCTCACCAGTGTGAGCTCTTCAGCCTGCAAGTCCCATGTGTTCTGGTTAGAAGGTTCAGCCAATCATTTCTATGGAACAGGCTCTTAGGATACAACTATTAAATGTAAGTTCTGAACTGTAGTCTAAAGGAAGGTGGAGAAATGGGTACAAAAGTCACTAAAAGGGAGTCCCTAAGCGAGCTGCCAATTTATTGGGAGAGATACCACTGAATAGCTCATTATGGAGGAACTATGGAGTCAGAGCTAACAATGGCCCAGAGAGAACTGAGAAGTGGGTGGTTCATCTGGTGGAGGGGAAGCACTGAGACAGCATCACTGACATCAGATGGCATCTTACAAGGGACAGTAGGAGAAAGGGTATGTGCGTGGAAGATGTGGGTCTCGATTTTCTGTTGAAGATTTTAGCTTTTGCGTCTGAAGTCATTGGAAGCTCTCCTTCAGTGTGTGGAGCCCAAGGCTTTTAAAGAGCCCTGGTCAATGTGTGCCCAGTCATGGTACCCCAAAGATGTTAGTTCTGTCACAGAGGTGGGCAAGGCATGGCTGTTAGAGGTGTAGAACCAGCCCGAGATTGTGAGCCTCCAGACCTCAAACACCAGGCAAGGTCTCAGCTGTAAGGAGCCACACAGCGCCCACCCACCAGCTCCAAAGAAAGCCATGCTCTCAAACCCAGATAAGTCACCTTCCTAAAGTCGTCTGAAACTCATGCGACCTCAAATGCTTCATGAACGATGCTTGGGTCATCAGGGTAGGAGGTCCCAGAGGCCACCAAAAGCAGCAGCATGAAGAAGGCCTGTTCCTCTCGAGCTGTAGTTCTTAACCTGTGATCACCAACCCTTGTGGGGAGGGGCGTCAAACAACCCTTTTGCAGGGGTAGACAAAGACCTTCAGAAAAACAAAGATATTCACATTATGATTCATAACCGTAGCAAAGTTACAGTTATGAAGTAGCAATGAAAATAATCTTGGGGCATGAGAAACTGTATTAAAGAAATGGCAGGAAGATTGAGAACCCCTGCTCTAGAGTGAGGGCCTGGGGCTCTCCTCACAAGTGCTGACAGTGACAGAGGTGATCATGCCTATCTATGTCGCCTCTGGATTCTGGATGCTATAGGGGCTCCTTTGTTTGGTCAGAGCCCTCCCTCTTTTCCTGAAACCTTTGCTTTTGTGGTCAAGTTCACTCGCTTGTGTCCTATATCCTATGAGGGTATGAGGTATGAGGTTTGTTAGCATATAGTCATGCCAACCACATAATCCAGGTAGCCTCATCATAGCAAACTTCATAGAAATGCATTTTGAGACCAGACTTCAAGTAACCCAAGCTAGCAATGGGTTCGAACTTCCGATCCTCCTGCCTCCACATCCTGAGTGCTAGAATGACAAGAATACAATACTTTGCCCAGTTTTATGTGGTGCCAGGGATCTTTGTGTATTACAGGCAAGCACTCTGCCACTTGCTGCATCTCCAGCTGGAAATGCATTTCTGCAATCCTAGCAAGCTTGTAGAATTCTCTCACTGTGAGTTGCTTGACCACGTTGTGTATTGTACTATGAATGAGAACTCCCGGGAAAAAGCTATGTCTAAAAGGGCTAGCTGATTGAAACCCCAATCTTGTGGTGAGATTGGAATGTTACAGGTCGGGAGGCCAGTTATCTTGCCTTGGGCTAGTTCTAGCCTCAGAACAGCCAGGCCTTGCCCAGCTCTGGGTCAGAGCTAACATCTTGTGACTGATAGGTAGAAACCTTGGAAACCTACTAACTTAACAGACCATCAGCTTCCACCAACCTAAAATCTAAAAATGTCAGCAGACAGTATTTCCGACCTATGGAAAAACTTCCCCTGTCTTGCTGTGACTGCCTCTGTGATGTACTCAATAACACATTTTGAATTTTCTTTGATCTATGACTTTCCTTCCTATAAAACTTCATGGAAACCATTTCCATGTTGGAACACGGAATTTGGGGTAACCTAAACCTGTGTTCCTAGCTCATAGGCACTCTCACCTGGCTCCAGGATGAACAATCTCTTGTTCTCTTTAAGATGGGAGCTCTGTCTTTGTAATCAACAGTACATTGCATGTATTTGCCTCAGCTAGGACCGAGCAAGTACAAACGTGGCAGCCATGTTACTACTTCAGTTAAAACTCTTCAGGTTGCAAAGAACGAGGAGTCAACTGAAACTTAAAATTGAATACAGCAGCATATGTGATATACAAGACTGGGGACTGATCTGGCCTCCTTGCGCTCTGTCTTCCTGCATTTCTTTATTCCAAGGTGGGTTCTTTGTAAGTGACAGTCAGTCAATGACAGCTCTAAGTTCCCATTGTCCCCATCACTTCCTGTTCTAAGTGTCCATTATTAACTATTACAGGAGGACTCTGACTTGGTTGCTTGAATTCATCCCGAGTGATGTTCATAGAGACCTATGGTAAAGAAAGAGGGCACATATTACAAAAGAGGACTGTCAGATAGATGTCTCATGACCTTTGACCTAAGTAGCAGGTGCCTCTGATATGGGAGACAGGATGGGGACATTTTACCTAGCCTTAGGAACTGGTAATCCTTATTCTGCCGCCCGCCATTTCAAAGCATTTGCTACTCTTGTCATGGTTTCCAGTTCTGCAGGGCACCTGCCTCATGCAAGAGGGGGTTTTCTTCCTCCAGTCAGTGCTGACTCCAGATAGGACAGGGGGTTGGGGAGGCAACTCTTTGCCATTGTTTTCCAATTGATTTCTCAGCTTCCGTCCCGTTAACCTAACAGTACCCCTTGGGACGTAGAATAATGCTTGCCAGAGTGTTCCATCTACCTGCTTAATTTTCACTGGAGAGATTTATGTGTGAGGCTGGGCACGTTATTACCCTTGTGTGGGCCCTCAGCAGTATTTGTGAATTAAGATTGATTACATGGGCAGCCACCTACACAAAGTGCTTCAAAGTCATTAATTCATGGTTAGCTTTAATTCATTTGATGGATATCATCAAACAAAACCTGGAAGAAGCTCTCTGCTGCTTTCAGGGAGGGTGGGGGTTGGGCAGGTGACTCCTGGCACCTTCCCAGGAGGAATCACCTAGCAAGGGATGGCCTCAGAGGTGGCCCTCCATACCGCCTGCAACCTGAGCACTGAGGAATGAGTCTAGGCTGCCGATAACTGAACTCACCCAGATAGCATGAAGCATATGCATTTTAAGGCAGGCTTCCCTGCTCTTTCCTTATGCCCCCGGAAGTCTGTCCTTGAGTTTCCATGATGCTGTTCTATGTGACAGTCTCATGGCATGGCAAAGTGCTGTAGACTCTGGCCGTGCACTGTGTGTGACTCACCACGGAGTTGTCTTGAGGGCCAGGGAGGTGGCGTAGTAGAGAAGGGCACAGCTTGAGCTTGACTTCAAGAACCCATGTGATAGAAAAATAACCTCAGCAGGTGACCTCTGACCTTCGCCTAAGTGTTACAGCACATGCGTGTCCACTCCCTCATTCTCACATACACATAAAGGAAATCAACCTCTGGCAGTGTCAAAAAAAAAAAAAAGATATCTAGTTAGGTACAGAGCCAGGTAACTGCAAACCCAGTAATGAAGGCTGGGGACGCTTTTGTGGGATAATACCTAATAACACTGTCAGACTGGCCGAGCTCTGCTGGGGGTTGACTCTGTAATTGATGTAGTTGAAACTTGGAGACTCATCCGGTCAAATAAGGGAAGGAGCCCTAAAGCCTAGCTTTAAAATTAAAACTGTGCTTCTCAGGCTTGTGGGCGGATGAGACTCCCTCAGGGGACTTTGTAAAACTGAGATAATGGGCTGGGTCATGCTTTCGAAGGTCCTGATTGATAAGTCTGGGAGGGGACCAAGGTTTGTTATTTCTAAAAAGCTCATAGGCACCTCAGGCTGCCTTGGCCAGTTCGCTTTCAGAGTGGGGACGTAGGAGATGGCTAACCTTCCTTCTGTATCACCTCAGCGCAGGATGAGGTTTTCTGTCTTTCTGGAGCTCTGCTGTGGTCAACAACAGGATATAGTAATTCTTACTTCCTGCCTGTAGCTATGCACAGCACTGTGTCATTTAAACCCAAGGCATTCAGCCTTCAGGCTAAACAACTAGTCCAGGTGTGGGTGGACATCTGATGTCTGAGGAAGAGAGGAGAGCTCCTGATCCTGGGTAGGAGGCTCTTTGGTGAGGGCAGGGTGACAAAGGAAAAAAAATACATTTATTTCCTTTTTATTCTAGATCCCCTGGCTGGAACCCTAGAGGTTAAACTGACAAAAGACAGATTAGCAAAAGTAAAACACACCCTATTAACATATGCTCTATCTATAGAGTCAGGAAGCTATCAAGGGTGGCTAAAAGTTGGACCTTATAGTGGTTTGAATGGGAATGGTCCCCATAGGCTCATAGAGTTTAATACTTGGTCACCAGGGAGTGGTACTATTTGAAAGAATTGGGAGGTGTGGCCTTGTTGAAGAAAATGTGTCCTGGGGGTGGGCTTTGAGGTTTCAAAAAGCCCATGCAAAGCCCAGAGTCTCTCTTCTGGTTGCCTGCAGATCTGGATATAGACCCTCAGCTCCTCCTCTAATACCATGACTGCCTGTGTGCCACCATGCTTCCCACCAAGATGACAATGGGCTAAACCTCTGAAACTCTAAGCCAGCCATGATGAAATGCTTCCCTTTATCAGAGTTGCATGGTCATGGTGTCTCCTCCCAGCAGTAGAACTGTAACTAAGACAGACCTTATCAAACAGCATCTAAGAAAGAGTAAGACGTTTATAGCCAGGGGCGACAGAGACATTGTTCAGATTTCCAAGGGTGGCAGATGATAAGAAGGTCAATATGTAGGCAGATGGAGGTCTGTGGTGAGGCTTGCTGTGGAGACTCAAAGCTGCCTCTGGGCTGGTAAGAGCCTAGAGTCGTGTCTGGTGCTTGAAAATCAGAGCAGCCTTGAAGCAAATGCTGAGGTGCATGGAGGACTTTTGTGGGATCTGCTTTTCCTGCAGGGTCTCCAGCTGTTAGGCAATCTCCTGCCACAGTGATTCTTGGGGGATACATGTACAAGGGATCCCCCCAAATAGGCTTTTTCCTCACCCTTTATATCTACCTGTCGTTTGTCCCCATCTCTGGGCTTCCTTTTTCAGAACTCCCTGTGACTAGAACGACAGCATCTCCTGTTAAGAGGAGCAGCAACTGCCACTGCAGCCTTCTTGTCCCTGTGCTTAGGCCGGGTGTCCGGAGCAGATGGGGTAAGGACATTGATGTGCACAGCAGAGTTCATCTCTTTCTGCGAGGACTTTAGGCCTTGGAGCACCTCTGCAGTTACTTGAGGGAAGAACTCTGTGTGTGTGTGTGTGTGCACGCGTGTGTGTGTGCGCGCGTGTGCACGCGTGTGTGTGTCTGTGTGTGCGTGTGTGTATGCATATGCGTGTGTGTGTCTGTGTGCGTGTGCATGTGCGTGTGTGCGTGCACGTGCGTGTGTGTCTGTGTGTGTGCGTGTGCGCATGTGTGTGTGTGTTGTTTAAGACATTGCTATCTCCTCTACTTTTAAACAAGCTTCTGGATGCAGCATCATAACCCTTTCAACCCAACTCAAAGCAGCCAAATTTTGATTTTGATGTTTCTTTGAGCTAAAATTGTTTAGAAACTGGGTCCAATAAAACACTTTTCACTCAGAGAGTTCCAGGTATTCAGGGAGGAGAGGGAACTTTCTGAAGGCACTGAGCAAAATCTGGAAATCTGAGCACTGTGGTTGAAATTCCAGGGCTATCTTTGTTCTTACTCTAGTTAAGTGGTCAGGGATTGTTGTTGTGGTTGTTTGCTTGTTTGACTGTTGTTGTTGTTTTGATATTGTCTAGAAAGCTTGGAACTGGACCATAATTTTAGTGTCAAAAAATAGAAATTTGTTGAAATATAATCTTTCCTCCTGTAAACCCAGAGATTCCTCAAGGACTAAGCAAACCATAAGGAAAAAGAAGAGCCACATGACAAGCCATCACTGTGATCTGGAGGTGCTTTTAGGGTTTCCTTGTCAGAGGCTGCTTGACCCTTGGTGTGCTGATGTCAGGGATTGTGGGACCTTGAGACAGGTGTCTTAGTCAAGGTTGTTAGGTCCCTGGGGGCGTTACCCTTAAAGAGATTGACACGTGTCTCTCAGAGTGAGTAGCACAAGAAAAGGTTGTCATAAAAGAACATTCCAGCTCCTCCCCTCCCCGTCTGTTTTGTTGATGCTCTTTCCTGTGTGTTCCCACCGTGATTTCGTTGTCGTGATATGTCATAGCCAACGACTCTCTTACCAGAGACCAGATGGATGGGCCTGCCTAACCTTGGACTGGCAATCTATAAGCCTGTGAACCTGTTTTTTTCTAGAAAGTACCCACTCTTGGGTGTTTTGTCATTACAATAAAATAGAGACCAGTGCAGCCATTGTTAGACACTAAGTCTAAGAACTAGGCCTCTTTTAACTTCTAAGAATGATGCATAGATTATCAGAATCTTTGTAACTGAGATTTCTGGTATTGCTTCACAGGCTTCACTGAAAAGAGGGGATTCAGAATAGTTTCATTTGCGAATAATAAAAATAGCCTGACACCTTGTGAGCCATCATCCCCGACACCATCGTGATGTACTAACAAGCCCCAGTGGATGCTGCTGCTTCCACCACTGAAGCTGTGGTCCTCACATTAGGAAATGTACTTCCAAAAGGCATTAACCAAAAGGCATGCGATGTTGTTTCTAAAATCGTCTAATGGCTGCATCCAATAAAGGAAATCAGAGGACTGTGGGGGAATTTTTATTCTTGTGTGGTCCTTGGGATCTTGTTGTCATGTGAAATGCCACTGTGTATATTCCTGAGTATTTCTGGACAGACAGCAGGAGAGAGATTTGAGGAGGAAAGTGGTGGGGCTTACATCATCTGGAGGGAGCAGGACTTCTAGTTGAGATCCTGCCATAGCCTGATCTTCCTCTTCTGTTCCCAGCGTGACATCTAATCTCTGTCCCACTTGCCTTCCCTTCCCATAGTTGTTCTTTGCCAACCCCTGAAGCTGGATTTACTTATGGCTTTAATAATGTGCCTTAGAACCTGGAGTTATAGTCTGGACAAGGTGGACGCTGCTAGCTCTCCATAGTGTTTGCCCAGAAGCGGGCTGTGGTTATTCCTGCTTTTGGCATTTCAGCCTTTCCTTTGGAAAAGTGCTTAGATTAATTTAAACTTCAGAGTTAATGAGTACATAAAACACATTTGTTGCTTTTTGGATGAAAGTAGTAAGAAGAGGAAAAACTGGACAATGTGGTAAGACGGTTCTGGAAAATTACCTCAGAGTGGATCTGTTAGAAACCTTATGGCAGGTGGGTGGTAGAGAGATGGCTTAGTGATTAAGAGCGCTAACTGGTTTTGCAGAAGACTCAGGTCCAGTTCCCAGCACCCACATGGCAGCTCACAAGTCTATTTCCAGAGAAAACGATATCCTCTTATGACCTCCGCAGGCACCAGCACACATGTGCTACAGTACATACAAACTCACCAAGGCATGTGAGTGTGGGTGTGTGTGTATGCATGTATAGATATTACACATCCCTCTATAGATATTAATGTATAGATATTAAAAAGAACTCTACAGGGATATTGAATTTTATTTCCCAATAGAACTTTCAAATAAGATAATAGAAGTGCAAGATTTAAAAAACCTTCTTTAATAAGAAAATATGATTTCTACTTTTTTCATTTACTCTTAATTTTTCAATAAAAAGCTGTTTTAATGCTATATATAATTGCTATATAGTACATATTACAAATATCATTTTATATATACATACTGAGAGAGCAATGAGGAAAATTTTCACAATAAGACAAAACTTTACATAATTAATATTTTAAATTCACATATTGGAAAGAAGGATCAATAACTATAAGTAGATTCTTTATTTAGGTTCTAATAAATAAGAAAGAATTTAGAATTAAGATTGTGGCGCAATGTTTTTGTTTCTTCCTCTGAAATTAAATCCAGCCTTTCTCTGAAGTGAGCGTCACATCAACCTGTCTTAGTCTTTAGTCTCTCCTCAATTCTGAGTCATGAAGACCCTGATTACTCCCCTCCTCTGTGTTACAGACGAGGAAACAGTGGTCCAGAGAAGTCAGTGGCTTGTTCGGCATGCAGCAGCAGTGGTTGTAAGGCTGCACACCGAATTTAAATCATTGCTCCATTTGTCTGTCAGTAATGAGGAGTGGGGTGTCTCCCATGGCCAGAGGCATTAGGAGCCATGCCTAGCTATCTGGAGCTGTCTGCGGCAGGAGAAGCTCACGGTGCTTAGGCTGTGTGAAATAACACTTCGACTATGTGAAACTGTGGGGCTGGCCTCCAAATGCAGTACACTGCTTCTCAGAGTGACAGTGATCTCTAGACCCTGGGGATGAAGATGAACCAAGCTAGTGAGACGGGGACTGGAGGAAATGGAGACTCAGAAGGCAGAAGGCAGAAAGGGCGAGTTCAGACAACTAATGTGTTGGGAGATATCAGTAATCTAGTGGGGCCCTTTCTTATATTTCAAAACTTTAGTGTCTAAGTTTTTGACTGATACTAAAAGAATTTAAAAATGTAACTTCCCCCACCCCTTTACCTCTTCCTCCCCTCAGTCTAGTAACTGCTACCCTACTCCCAACTTTTATGAAATCAGCATTTTTAGATCCCACATATGAGTGAGATCATGAGGTACTTGCCTTTCTGTGCCCAGTTTATTTTACTTAACATGATGCAAGTTCCATCCATGTCCCTTCTTTTGTGACTGGATGGTATTCCATTATGTGTCCCACGCTTGCTTTACTTGATAGATGGACACTTCCTTTGCTTCCCTTTGTTGACTATTGTGAGTGAGATACAATGAATATGCAGAGCCCATGGGCATGCTGGGTAGGCATGGGGGCCTGCCTGTAATTCCAGACTTAGAATGCAGAAACGGCGATCCCCGGGGAAAGCTAGCTTTTGAGACCAGCCATAGTGGTGAGCTTTGAGTTTTGTTGAGGGACTCTCAGTGAATTCAGTTGAAGAGCAATTGAGGGTGACATCCTGTCATCAACCTCAGGCCTCCATATGTGTATACACGTGTGCCCACACAAATGAACACACACACACACACACACACACACACACACACACACACACACGGGGCGGGGGAAAGAAAATACAAACAACTGCCGATTTTCTTCCTCTGGGCACTCCCTGTGATGGGATTCTTTGATTACAGGGCATTTGGGTGACTCCTTTTGTTGTTGTGACAAAATAAAAAGCAACTTGAGTAGGAAGGGCTGAGTTGCTCTTATATAAATGTGCCGGGCATCATGGGAAGGGAGTCACGGAAGCAGGAGAGGGAGGCGGTGGGGCACACCACACCCAGTCAGGAAGCAATGAGATGAATGGGAGGGCTCAGCTCACTTTCTCCTTCTCCTTCAGCCCTGGATGACGGCCTATGGAATGGTGCCACTCACATTTAAAGTATGCCTTCTTATCAGCTTCATTAACTCTGTCTAGAAACTTCATAATATCCCCAGAGGTTCATCCCCTCCATGGTTCTAGATTCTGCCAAGGGTCCAATTAACATTAACCATCACATAAGAGTTCTAGCTAGTCATCCTCAAGGAACCGCTGTCCTGTTTTCCATAATGGTTTCACCAGATGACATTCTCAGTGTGGCTCTTAACCCACACTGGGTGCCTCTTGGTCACTTTCTTCACCGTAAGACGACTTTGAGGCTGAAATCTCTTTTTATTTTGTCTGATTCTCCCGGAACCAAGCTGTGTGGCTTAGACTCTTGCTCCACCATGCACCATGCTGTCAGCAAGGAAAGAGTCTCTTTGTAGAATTTCAGTTCAGTCTTGCACTGTTTACTTGACATAAATAGGCAAAATCAATCCGAGAAGAATATTGGCAAACTCAAATCTGTCCTCATTAGCAACACAGTTTGAAGAATATGTATTTACTGATTGTTTTCTGACAGGACCACAAAAGACTCAGAAATGATATTTCCAAATTGTAATAAAACCACTGTCAAGTTTCTGGCTCAATCTTTCCTGAGCAGCAGGCGATAACATTCAAAAATTGATATGTGCAGTTTGGGAGGGGCTGTGCTCAAATGATTAATGGTTCGGTCTTGATTTGAATTGGGAAAGAGGTATAAGGCAGGATCTGTTAAGGGTGAGCTTAGACTTCATCACCATGAGCAATCAGTAAATTCACTGTTGTTCTTGGAATGCATATGAAGCAATAGGAGGGGGAGGTGTAAGGAAGGAATGTCTACCTGCACATAAAGGAGCTTGCCGTGGCCTTGGTGTCCAGTTGAAATAAAACTTCAGCATAAGAATCTTCATTTGTTTTTCTGGTGACAAAACCATATACCCACACTGCTAAAGTGCTCAGAGCTGGAAAGATGTCTCAGCATGTAAACTCGGGGACTGGAGTTACGATCTGTAGTCCCCATGTGTCAGGCGAGTAGGGCAGCCTGCCTGTGATCACAGTGCCCAAGAGAAGAGATGGATCCCTGGAGCAAGCTGGCTATCTACATCAGCTGGACAAGAGAACTCTGGGTTCAAGTGAACCCTGCCTCCATATATATGGTGGGGAGAAACAGAAGAAGACACCCAGTATCAGTTTCTGGTCTCTACATGCATACATGCACATACATGTACACCTGCATACACAGTGTACTCACATACAGATGAACACACACAGGCGAATTCATGTATATCACATGTACACACTTTTCAAAAA
The DNA here is from genome assembly GCA_028555095.1 of Dicrostonyx torquatus. NCBI lineage: Eukaryota > Metazoa > Chordata > Mammalia > Rodentia > Cricetidae > Dicrostonyx > Dicrostonyx torquatus. The sequence goes on along the minus strand of JAQHUG010000016.1, from coordinate 5,106,500 downwards.
AGGTGACTAAGTGCAGATCAGTCCTTAAAAAATTTTCGTGCTCCCAAGTGTTGGTGGAGCATGCTTTTAATCCCAGCACTTAGGAGGCAGAGGCAGGAGGATCTCAGTGAGTTCAAGACCAGCCTGGTCTTAAAGGAAGTTATACAGAGAAACCCTGTCACGAAAAATTTTTTTTTCATGCAAGGAATGTTGAGAATTTTGTAGAACTCTCACCCTCACTCCTCTCAAAGGAAAGCACCACTAAGTAGAATGCTCTTAGTGTTGCTCTCCGGGTTCATACTACCAGCAGAGAAAGATAAAGTGCTCTATCGTGAGCTGGACTGGTAACTTCCTTACTCTGTACATTAAGACAAAACAAAGCCAGTCCACAGGGGCTTGGCCTGCCTCACTGTCCAGCTATGTCCTGGAAAGCACAGAACTTCCCTCATGACAGCTGTCCTCCCCTTAGGGCCTTTTGAGAATGACTCAAGAGCTTTTTGTCAGGGTTAGTGTAACTCTCAACTGGAGTCATTTAAAAATTCTGGGCTCCAGGCAGAAAGCTCAATGAAGAGCCAGCTTGTTCTGTTGTGTCTGGTATGCTGAGATTTGTTTTCACGCCCAGGCAAACCCAACAATGGACGAGATACAAATTGTCACTTGGAGTCGGAGCAGAGTCCAAGTTCCTTGACCTCAGTCAGCAAGTTTGTTTCTTTCTCGATGTTAAGAAAATCTGAGGTTATAATTAAATTTAGCATTATTTGCTTGAGCAAGAAAAGGCTCTAGAACCAGGCGGCATTCCAGACCAAAGCTGGCTCAGAATGCCCTCCTCTACCCCATCTGCAGGTTATTCTTATAGCTAGAGAAAGAGGGTGACCTAGAAAAACAGCTAACTCCGGGCAGCAGTGGCCTTACCTGCTTCTGGTGTGGTTAGTCTGCAGCCATGACTGGCTGAAGCGCTTTGTTATACTAGGCTGAGAGTCAGAAATCTTATAAAAAAATGGTTGCGATCTGATTATATTAGAAGTTGGGTTTTAGTTAGTGATGTGCAGAACCAGTCTGGGTCAAATTTTATCATCCACATATGGAAACAGGCCCGTGGAATCAATCAGTTTGATGTCTGTAAATGGAGATGCTAATAGATCCTACCATGTCATAAAGTGGTCCTTGTGAGGATTAGCCAATTGTAAAAGACCTAGTTTAGCACGTGCCATGCTGTAAAAGCCAGGCAACTAGAGTTGGGATTTCCTTACCAGGCATGCAGACTTAGTGGGGCCAGGATGCTGGCTGTCTACTGCTATTATATGCCAAAGTCAGAGCAGGGCTAACTAGAGTTGCAGCAACTATCTGGTGAGGGGGTGGGTTTCCACTTGCTGACAGCACTGAGCTTACCGACCAGAGTCCATCGAGACCTCAGCAGTACTCCAAACTGGAAAGAAAATCTGGGGAGAAGAGAAGAGAGACAAGTCATTTTCCAGCCTTCTTACGTACAACCCTAAAAGGAAAAGCCAAGCTTTCAGGTAAGGCCAAGAATTGACCACTGAGAAGAGAGAAGTTCCATCACTGGAGAGAGCAACATTGTGAGGTGGGGAAGATCCATGGGAGGCTGCCCTTCTGTCTGAGGAGAGCTGGAATATGCTGTTGACCAGCAGGGGGGCACTCAGGCAGAGGGACTAGACCCTTGTCTTGGAGAGAAGAAGGCATCTGCCAGGACCAGAGGGTCAGTCTTCACCGTGTCTGACCATGGTGCCCTCCTGAAGTAGTGACTTTACTCCTACTTTCTCTTCTGCCCTCTAGAAGGCTAAGCACTTCTCTTCTGGCCAGCCTGACACCAGAAGGATCCAACTATGAAAAAGTGTCCTAGGACATGTGTTCCCAGCTCAGCCCAGGTGACTCTGCCCATGAACTGCTCTCCGAAACTGACTCCTTATGTCTGTTGGAACAAAGCCATCAGGGTCCTTCAGTCAAGGAGATGACAATGCATCCTGTGGCCTTTTGCCAAGGCATTCGGAATGGGCTTCGGTAGCCAACTCTTCCCAGCTAGATGGCTCCACCTATAAACAGAGGCCCCTCTGCCCCTCACAGAAACAGGAAGCATCCACTGTGTTTGGCCAATGTCTCCCAGCAAAACAATACTGGAGCTTATTAGCTGTTGTAATAGGCAAGGTCTCCTGGGATTTCTCCAGTCTATAATTGGCTTTTACTGTTGTGGGTTCTGTGAGTGTCGGAAATAATGAGGTGACATTTGGATCTGCCACGGCACCATTAGAGGATCAGTAATGCAGATTATGTACATGCATTCATGTACAGGAGAATAATAAATCAAGTGGAAAATACTCGAGAAATAATAAGGGTCATGTCCAAATATATAACCTTTGAGTGTAAATTAATACCAGCAATTAATAATTTATGGCCTTGACCTCTGGGGGCTCACACTTCCCTTGCAAAAACTATATTTTGTGGGCCGTTGGAGAAACAAGTATGGTGGGTATTTAGATTAGGAGTGTGAAGACTGCCACGAACTTGGTTGAGCTGGATGCTGACTAGCTCATCAGGAGTGGGAGGAAGGGTGCATAACCTGTTTTCCAAAAATGACATTACCATGTGTACGGTTTTATATGCCCCTACACAATTCCAGCGATATTATGGTTCCCGGGGGGGGGACTGTATAGCAATTTATAACAGTCATTAAGTTTTGGTGACTTGTGAGTGGGCAGCATTCCTCACACAAAACACAGCGTGCTATATATTTTGCCACTTGCAGGAACAGCTGATGCAAATGTTGATCCCTGGCAATGGATGGTTTTTTCCCCCAGTGCTGAGTATTTATGAGAGTTTCACAGCGCTGCTCATTATAAAATTCAGAACTTCTGGTAACATTGTTTATGATCAGCAGGCGACAGAGGAAGGACAGGTTGAGAGACATGCTTGTGGGGAGCCTGCTGCCTGCCATGCTTTCAGACATCTAGTTTCAGACATCTCGCTAGCAGCTTCCCCGTCAAGCCAGTGTACCATATTAACCACCCAAAGATGGATGTGATATCAAATGGTTTTTGGAAAGTGGGCTGTCTATCAAAGATAGGCCCTTAGGCGCAGGGGTGCAGCTTAGTGGTGGAGTGCTTGCTTAGGGTGTGTCAGGGCCTGGGTTTGATCTACAGCACAAGGGGAAAACCATCTGAGTTCTGTCTGTCCCTGCCTGCTTCCATCTGTCTCCGGGAGTCTCCATCTCTGTCCCCTTTCTGTTTGTTCACGCTCAACCTTTTCTCCCTGTAAAGTGTGTGTGTGTGTGTGTGTGTTTGTGTGTGTGTGTGTGTGTGTGACAGAGAAAGACAGGAAGAAAGGGAGGGAGGAAAAGAAAGAGAGGGAGGGAAGAAAAGTGAGAGAGATTTTTATTTATTTTGTTTAATGTATATGGATCTCTTGCCTATGTGCATGTCTGCCTATCACATATATGCAGAGGCCAGAAGAGGGTGTCAGATCCCCTGGATCTGGAGTTAAAGCTCTGAGATGCCAAGTGGATGGTGAGAACCAAACCTAGGTCCTCTAGAAGAGCAGCCAGTGCTCTTAACCACTAAGCCGTCTCTGCAACCCCTCTCTGCTCTATTTTTTGAGACAGTCTCAATGAACATGGAGCTCCCTAATTTGGCTAGAGTGTCTAGCCCCTCAGGCCTCAGGGATCTTCCTCCCCTACCTTCCCAGCACTAGGACTGTGAGCATGTACTGTCATGCCTTACTCTTTTGTCTGAGTGTTGGGGATTGAACCAGGTCCTCAAGGCTATATGGCAAACATTTTTCCAACTGAGCCATCTCTATAGTTGCTACTGTATCTTTTTTTTTCCAGAAAGATACTGCAGAAAAGAGAGCACAAATTCAAAAGAAATATCATAAACACTATGCAGCCTTCCACAGACTCTTGCAAACCCTCTCCTCTTCTTGTGGAATCCCTTCTCATCTCTGCCTCTTCCCACGGCCACTCCCCTGGCATCTCACACCATGGGTTTACTTGTCAGCACAGAATGTTTTATCTGAATGGGATCATGTGACTTCTTTCACTCAAGATGTTGCTTGTGGACTTAATCCTTACTGTGGATGGTTATAAAGTACTCATTCTTGTTAGACACCGTGTCATCAGAAGCCCCTTCCACGGTTCACTTATTTACTCGACTATCAGTGGCCCCTGGGAAGTTTCCAGTTTAATCTTGTTGTGGTGAACACACAGGGATCTTCCAGACCTTGTCATCTGTTGAAATTATGCTCACCTTTTTGTTGACTACATATTTAGAAATGTTGGCTTTCTGTGATCTTAATTATGAATCTCACCCATCCTCAACCAGCTGAGACCCCATCAGGATGAAAAGGAAGGTGGATGGTGCTAACTTATTAGCTAGAGTATGCAAGAGAATGTCACTTTATTGTCCAATTCAAACCTGATTTTAGCCCTAGATGGAGAAAAATTCATTTAGTCCTTGTCGGAGCCCATGTCCAGGCTCATTGTCTGATGAAGACATGGGTGAAGGGTCCCTGGGTTCGTTAGTTCCTGCTCTGATAAGTTTAAGCCTCAGAGGGTTTTCTGTGTTATGCTTGGGACATAAGCAGTTTGGGGAGACTGGGACCTTACCTCTGGGCCTTTGCTCTACTTGTCTGGGTCCTTCCCAGTATCTCTATAGAAAGGGGAGAACCCAAAGCTTTTGTTCATGACTCAGAATGCTCTTCTTTTCCATTCAGAAGACTTCCAGGGCCTCCTCCTCTTGCCTCTGAACTTGGGATTTGAGAAAATAAACATCAAGCAATCCTGCAGACTGATAGTCTTCTGCCCCACCATATTCCTGTGCTAAGTGTAACATCCCCTACTTGTAGGCAGAGGCTGCTTGTTCATTCCCAGGTGTCCAAACCCAAAATAACCACACAGAAACTGTATTAAAACACTGCTTGGCCTATTAGCTCAGGCTTCTTATTAACTAACTCTTGCATTTTAAATTAACCCATTCCTATTATTTTATATTTTACCATGAGGCTCATGGTTTACCGGTAAGGTTTCGGGAGTCTGTCTCCTTTGGCAGTTATATGGCATCTCCCTGACTTTGCCTTCTTTTATCCTCTATCTCTGCTCAGAATTCCTGCCTTGCTGTATTTTGCCCTGCTGGTAGGCCAAAGCAGCTTTATTCACTATCCAATGGTAACAAAATATATTCACAGCATATAGAGAGGAATCTCCCATCACCTACTGGCTTAAAATGCATGTCATCTGAAAATCGCCCATGCTTCTGCTTCATGGCCATGTTGGCAAGGGAAGGTTCTGAGGCACATGTGATGGGGATGGCACTTGATTTAGGCTGCTATCTATGGCTCAAAGGGCCAGTGGCATATCTCCCATTGCTCAGATACTGGTCATTGGGTATGACCACAGTAATCCAGTATGACCCCCACCCTGTTATATTAGCACTCTCTGTTCTTTTACGTTCTTGAGACCTTGGTTTGTTCTTTCCTAAGAAGGTGGGGTCTTGGATAAGGAGGAGGGAGGTTTGAGAGACAGAGTGAAGAAAGATGAACAGGGCCTTTTGGAAGGCAGGCACTGAGAGATCTCAGAAAGAAGATACGGCAATCAAAATAGGACAGTTTCCAATTAGAACACAGGTTGAAATGGCTGTTGTTTTAGGCAGATGGGAAATAAGAACTTTCTGTCTTAAGAAAGCTCTCACCCAGCCTGGATATGGGAGTTTGTGCCTAGTCTTATCATATCTTGTTATGTCATGTTCAGTTGATATCCCTGGGCAGCCGGCTCTTTTCTGAAGGGAAATGGGGGAGCAGTTGATCTGAAGAACAGGGGAGTTGCTTAGCGGTGGGGCTAGCAGGAGTGGAGGGAGGGGAGGCTGCAGTTGGGATGTATTCTATGAGAGAAGTAAAAAAAAAAAAAAAAAGAAAGAAGAGAAAAATAAAGAAAGCTCATGCCCTGGTCAAGACTCACCTCCTCCAACAGATTAGTTTCCTGTGACTTTCAGAATAAAACTAAGGGGCTCAAGATAGCAGGAAGGTATTCTCTTACAGTTTTGCTGACTAGAATCTAAAACTCAAGGTACTGTCCAGAGGGCTATTCTCCCTGTGGAGGTCCTAGGGAGACCTCTTTTCTCTCCTGGTTTCTGGGGACCGACCCAACCCTAGATACTTCCTGGCTCACAGACTCCTCACTCCATCACCATCTCTGTCTCCATAGGTCACCTTCCCTCTGTGACTGTCTCCATTTTCTCTTCATAGAAAGATATTGGTCATTACAGTAGTCAGGGTCCACCATAATTTAGTATAAATTTATATGATGACTAATCATATCTGCAAAGACCTCATTTCCAAACGAGGTCACATCCTGAGGCCACGGGATGACACAGATTTGAGGAGGGGTCAATCCGGTGCATTCTCTGAATAGAGATGACCTTGTCAGCATCCCGGGAGAACAGCACTGGGCCAGCCTGGAGATTTGGATGCTGATTCAGGTCATAGGAAAGAAGCAGCTAAGGAGTCGTGATCGATTACAGAACAGTTTCTACAGGGCACGTTCTAGTTTGCAATCAGCGGGATAAAGTTCTTCCTTTCTTAGGGGAAAAATCATCCAGATTTAAAAAATATCCAAATCTATAACCACACTTAAGAGAATTAATCCTTGCACAGTAACAGGGACACAGGCAAGACAGCTCTTGTTGAACATCCCACCATACAGTGATAATAATCTCAGTATTTCAAAAATAATGCATGGCCAGTTTAAAATACTGAGACATTTTTCTCCTCAAGCCATATTTTTCTTTTGTGTATAAATATGCTATTTTTGATAAGTGGGATTATATCAGCTGACTTTTCAATAATATTAGGTATGCCATCTTTTTCTGATATTTTTTCATTTTTCAAAACTTTTTTAAAAATTTATTTGTTTAATTAAGCAAATATATATTTAAGTGTTTTGCTTGCATGTGTGTATGCACAACACGTGTGTGCTCGGTGCCTGTGGCGGTCAAAAGAGAGGGTCTTCGGGTCTTCCGGATATGGAGTTTATGGATGGTTGTGAGTGACCACGTGGGAGTTGGGAACTAATCCTGGGTCCTCGGCAGAGGCAAGAAATGCTCTAAGGGCTGGGCAGTCTCCCCAGGCCCTCGTTTTTCCCTTGACAAATGAACTTACGAACACCACATAAAAAAGTTTTGTCCACCAACATTTATTACACATTTTTATTGAATAAATCAAATGATTCATTGCATATTAATTTCAACAGTCAGACATATTGGGGTTTCTGAAGGTATTAGTTTTTAAGTATGTACTTTAAAACTTCTGGGGGCATTTCCATGATTCATTGCATGATAATATTACATAAATACAAGTTTAGGTGCCTGTTAAAAATAGATTTGAGTCCCATAATCTGAAAATTGCTCAGTTCTTTGGCTTTGTAATACATCACTTTAGTTGGCAGTCGAGAGCCCATTATGATATTAGCAGATATTTCAGTGGTAATAGGAATGTGCTCACAGGAAGGTTAGGAGAAAAAGATCTGTTTCTAATGGGTCTCGGAGTCACTAGGAGCTGGGTAATGCTTTGTGGACATAAAAAATTAAATAGTGAGAGCAGAGCAGTTTAAAATATTTGAGTTCTAGATGGTATTTTAAAATGCTCTATCTCATAAAAACATTGTTTAGAGCTGTAAGTATTAAAAAAGTAGTCAGATACGGCTCTTTATTTTCCGCTTCCATTCTGAAAGATGAGCAGGAGTGGGTGAAGTGTAAGTGGTGAGGGGCCCCGAGAGGGTATGTGGGGACAGCTCTCTTTTGCCCTTTTTGAGGTGGATGGATGCTCCGAGGACATCAGACATCCCCTGGAAGCTGGCTGAGAATGGCAACACAGACATCGCGTACAGACGTGGCTCACTGTCACATGACCAGTGCAGGGAGAGCATTGCACCCTGAGGGTATGCTGAGGTTTCAGTGCCTGCCGCTTCTCATCTTGGTTTAGTCTTTATCACGTCAGGCGTGTCAGCCCCGCTCCTCCAGCTAATATCTGCTGCAAGGAGTCTGTGCTTCTGATTTATTTTTCATGAATTTAATGTGGGTAAAGCAGTTGCAGAAACTGAGGCGGGCAGCCTGGGATAATTGCAGATTCCTCGCTCCCTCGGTTTGGTTCCAAACGTCTCCAGATTGGAGTTGCTGAGCCTCAGACTCTGTCAGGGCTTGAGTTTTATTTCACCCAATGGCTGGTTGCTTTTTCAAATTGTTGTTTGCTTTTTTAAAAAGAAAAAAAGAGATGGTGTTTGTCATATTTTTCTCCTTCCAAAAGGCTTGGGATGGTAAGATGTGTTGATGTCCTCTGGCAACAAGGGGCATCTAAACTGTGTGTGTATATATACACATGTATATGCGTATATAGGTGTGTGTGTGTGTATGTATGTGTGTATAAGATGTGTGTACATGTATATGTGTGTATATAGGTGTGTGTACATGTGTATGTGGTATATAGGTATATGTAGTGTGTTCATGTGTATGTGAGTCTATAGCGGTGCATGTGTACATGCGAAGGCCAGAGGTCATAATTAGATGTCCTCCTTTTTGCACTCCACCTTATTCTTTGGAGCAGCATCTCTCACTGGGCCTATAGCCCACTAATTCAGTTCATCTGGCTGGCCAATAAGCTCTAGGGCTTTGATTACAGTGGTTTTACTACGTGGGTTTTAGTATTGGAACTCAACATCATTTGCTTTAGTGGCAAGTGCTTTGTTGGCTGAGCCATCTCTCCAGCCCTCGCTTGCACACTAGCATCCTCTAAGGACTTCTTGATAAAGACAGCACTCAGCTACCTCCTCTAACCCCGTGAGTAAGAGTCACTAAGGGCCAAGTCATAGCTGACCGGGACTGATAAGGATGAGAATAATCCCAGTCTTGTCTCTCACGTCTACAGCATCCTTGGTATTGGACTCTGTAATTCACCTCCCAACAACTGGCTTCCTGGAGGTCACATCTTTAGGTGGGTTCAGCTAAGTGGGGATGATGGTTGTGGTGAGTTTTTAGACAGCAATAGTCCTGGAAGAAGTTTTAGGCAGAAAGTGAAGCAACGAGGGACATCTATGGCACAACTTGGTCAGAGCCATGACACTACTTGAGGAACAGAGGACCATCCTTGGACCATAGAAACTAGCGCTGTGGGAAACAGAAGGCCGGCTGTTATTATCGGAACTATACCACTGGCCTGTGGTCATAGCACCAAAGAAAAGGTAGCAAGTGCTGTGAGTCAATGTATGCATTGCCTGTGGCTCTGTGTGTGTATGTGTGCATGTATGTGCATGTGTGCATGTGTGTGGGCATGTGTCTGTGGGTACGTGTGTGTGTGTTTAAGAAGCATCTTTATGTAACCCAGGCTTGCCTGAAGCTTACACTTTTCCTCTTATAGAGGGCTTCTGGGATTACAGATACATTCCCTATTTGACATGCTCTTTAGGAGCTGGGCTAAGCATTGCTTCCTTCCAGACTCCTCCCTGGTCTGCAGCTTCTGGTTTTACCAGGACACACCCACATCGTCTGTACTTCTCATACTGGGGTCTGGTGCTTACTCACTTGCATAACTGCAGGTTACGTTAGGGGTGGGATACCCAGGGGCTTCTCATCATCTGTGATCTACTTTCTCACCAAACAGAAACCTTTGAGGACACAGCCATGCTTTTAACAATCTTGTTTCTATGGTATAGTGTCCTCAGGGAAGGCAGCGTACATGCTTCCTGAGAAAATGAGTTGCCAACCCCCGGATCTGTCTTGCAATTAGCTTTATATTTTGTCACATCATAGACTTTATGGTGTTATTATCAATCAGTACTTTAATAACCGTTTCTGAGTTGGAGAGATGCCCTCCTTGCTGCTCTCACAGAGGACCCAGGTCCAATTCCCAGTGTCCATGAAAGGTGGTTTACTACTGTCTGTAATGCTAGATCCAGATGTCCATTCTGACCTCTTTCTGACCTCTACAGGCACTTGGGTGAACACACACACACACACACACACACACACACACACACACTAAGAAACAAATCTTTTTTTAAAAAAACAAAACTAAACAAAACCTATTTCAAGTGGTTTGGTATGAGAGCCTGCAGAGATGCTCTCCAAGTTGATTTATTATTTCTCTGGGCCAGAAAATATGGTCCAGACTCTGCAGCTTCAGCTGTTTCCATGTGGTTGCTGTGTGAGCAAGTCAATGATAGACAAAAACATCCATGCAACTCTACTCTGTGGTACTTGTGCTTTTAGCAACTGTTCATTGAGAGCAAGCACAGTGCCAGAATGCTAGGGACAATTGGAGGGATGCTTTTAAAGCAGCTTCCAAACAAATGGTTAAATTTGATCAGATCGGCAGTTTTAGAGATACACCTGTGTGATTTTAGTTTCTCTGGGAACCAAGTCAAGATGGGAATGCCTGTGCTTGTTGTCTCATGCGTTCGTGGATGCATTGAAATCACTCCTTTTGGGCTGGGGAGCTGGCTCCGTTGGTAAATTCTCATGTTGAAAGCCCAAGGACCTGAATTCCATCCCCAGAACCCATACAGAAAGAGACCAGAAGTGGAGATCTGCCCTGGCAATCTCAGCACTGGAGAGGCAGAAACAGGAGGATCACTGGAACACCCTACACAACCAACCTAGTTCCACCCCAATGTGGTATATCTCGCATCATAAAAATAAGGTGGATGGCACCTGAGAAATGGTAACAGTGTTGTCTGATGGCTCCATGTCCATCTACATCTGCACACACACACGGACCGTGTTCCCCACTACAAAACTAAATCATTTCTTTGTCCTCTCAGGTCCACGGCCTGTAGGGGTGCTCACTGTTGAGGTGAACTACCTACCCACTGGACTCAATGGCCTATGGACTTGAAGAACTGACCTTTAGCAAGACTCTGATCTCTTGACTTTCTGTTCATCTCTTTTCATCTTTTCATTTTACTTTTCAAGTGCGTGCAAAAAGGCAGAAGGGTGTATGACTATAGTGTTTGTGGACTCATCTGATCTCCTGTAAAATATTCCCTAGAGCCAAATTCAGAACAGGGCCTTGCTCCCCATATGTCAACTCACAGTCTACTTCTTGCTCTGCTGCTATTCTTGCTTGTAGGCTTTCCTACCTGTTCCATCATTGGAGTGATTAGAACATCATTGTTCTTCAAAGTTCTGGGGGTAGGGAAAATGCCTGTGGTCTTAGGCAAGTGTAACAGTGAAGCCAAGCTACTTAACCCTGATGAGCACGCTCAGTCAAGGCTGAAGGAGCCAGTGTGGAGGCTGAGAGAACCCCTGGAGTCAAATGTGGAGGCCGAGAGCACCCCTGGAGGCAGAGTGGAGGCCGAGAGCACCCCTGGAGGCAGAGTGGAGGCCAAGAGCACCCCTGGAGTCAAGTGTGGAGGCCGAGAGCACCCCTGGAGTCAAGTGTGGAGGCCGAGAGCACCCCTGGAGGCAGAGTGGAGGCCAAGAGCACCCCTGGAGTCAAGTGTGGAGGCCGAGAGCACCCTGGAGGCAGAGTGGAGGCCGAGAGCACCCCTGGAGGCAGAGCATCCCCAGGGCCAGTGTGGAGGCCAAGAGCACTCCTGGAGGATCGTGTCATTCTTTTTAGCTGGAATTGACAAGTTGGAGGAAGAGAAAAGTGTATTGTAAACAAAATTAAGACACTTTGTTTTCCGAACTGTTTCTAAAAGATTCCTTATTAACTCCCTTTATGAATTAAACATGCATATACAATTTTCAGAGTGACTAGGATGAGTCAGAAGCACTTATCTTTAGGTGTCAGTGATTTAGTAGGATTTCTGCATTTCTTTGTGTGATGTGCATTTGCTCTGTATATTCAAGGAGAACGATGCCATCTCCTGTATCTGGCTATTTTTTTTTTTTCTTAGTAAAACTTTATGTCAATATTTCAAGCATACCCACTTTTTTGCATCCTCAACTACTTAGAATTCTTAGAGTAATGTGAATTTTCTTAATATAAATTTACCTAGTTTATTTTAGGAAGTTCTGAACTTCACCTAATCAGTACCTTCTTGCCATTGTTATGGTGAGACGGAAAAAGGTTCAATTACTTGAAAAAGATGACGACATTTTAATGAAATGTGTTCTTTCTTACAAAGTTCCCACTGCACTTCACTCTCTGCCACATCCTGACAAAAGTGTTTCTTCAACTTTGACAGTGTTCCATGGATATATTTACTTTTCATCACCGTTATTAAGTTATTCTTTAAAAAAAAACAACTATAGATAAGTGGGATGAAAGCCCTGGCCTCCTTTACCCCAGCCATTAAAGTTTTTATTTAATGATACTGATCAGGGTTTCATACACATCTTCAGGGAAAAGGGGGTTTTCCTGCCTTTTTTTCCGAAACAGTCCCTTCTGATGGCTTGCCCAGGGAATTCTGTTCTTACGATGGGTTAGCCAGAGAGTTCTGTTCTTACGATGGCTTGCCCAGGGAGTTCTGTTTTTATGATGTTCTGTTTTTACTCAGGGAGCTCTGTTCTTATGATGGCTTTCCCAGGGAGCTCTGCTCACATCTCTTAGGTCAATAGTTTATGAAGCCAAGGCTCAGCTCTGGACCTGAGATGGGATGGTTTGACTTGGTGTCTTAGGAAAACAAATAGAGAATCAGAAGCAAGCATGGAGAGACAATATCTAATTAAGAATTTGTCTGGCCTTAATCCCTAAATGCTAGGAGGGGATTTGTCATAGGTGAGCCTTTGTCAATTATTGTGGACCCTTGAAACATGTTTATGTCTCTTCAATATGCCTCAGAATAACAGCTGGGTCTGAAACAAGTCCAGTTCATTGGAAACTTTGAGACAAGTGAACCATTCTTCTCTGTCTCTGTGATAGACAATGATAGAGTCTCAATCCTCCCCATCTCTGTGATAGACAATGATAGAGTCTCAATTCTCCCCATCGCTGTGATAGACAATGATAGAATCTCAATTCTCCCCATCACTGTGATAGACAATGATAGAATCTCAATTCTCCCCATCGCTGTGATAGGCAATGATAGAATCTCAGTTTTGTGGTCCTTGCAACAAAGCTGAGCCGAGGTTGCGTACCCAGCACCCATGTGATGGCTCACACCATCTGCAACTTCAATTTCAGGGGATCTGACTCACCTCTTCAGACCTCAACAGGCAACAAGTATGCATATGTGTACATATAAACCATGTATATACATAAATAGAATTAATACAAAAATATAACAAAATTGAGAATGTTCTAAAAATCACAGGGTTATAACTTCAGAAATAGTATAAAAGGATACATATATATATAATATTTATTTCTTATGGCATTGTGGATAAAACTGAAGTTATCATTTATAGTAGATAAATGTTCTATCACTGAGCTAGATCTGAGTGCCAAATTATGGAAAATATTATGTTTATTTTAACACAATAAAAAGTAAAATAAAATAAAAATATTTTATATGAAATGAGATCTGTGTGCATGCAGGGATAAATAATAGATGATAGAAGATAGGTGGGTAAAGATGCCCTAATCAAATATTTTGAAATCATATATAAATATAGTGCATTTCATATCTTACTGAAAGGCTGTGTGTGGTTTAACAGGATAATGGTTCTTTTTAAAAGGGGCAGGATGTAGATAGAGGAGGAATGGCCCTTTTCATTTCAAACTTTTCTCTGTCTAGTCTGATGTCATCTTTCACCCCCTGCTCCTTGTGTGTTCATTGTCCTATTAAAATAATAATCATTGTCCTATTAAAGTAATAATACAATAAATGGGAGGAGGGAAGCTGGTGGGAGGCCTTTTGCACTGCAGTCAGGCTCCACAGAGTCCCCTGGACCCAGGAGGGATGGCGACAGGATTCGCATGAGGTGCTGCAGTAACACACGACTTGGGGTTGCGAGGTAGCTGTAGCCCGGACCACGCCAAGCCAGAGGACTGAGGCTCCAGCTTCAGGAGTATCCAGTCCATTTCAGTGGGTAAATGACAGAACTCTTCACCCTCATTTTACACAGTCATTTTCACAGTAGATAAATGCAGCCTGCTCTTGCTCAGATATTGGTAGAGTCCAATGGAATAGGGAGGGTTGTTAGGTCTACACAGTTATCCGGCAAACATTTCACAGCTGCAAATGGATGATAGTGGTTCGCCAGGAAAGATCCCACCCCACGTGTCATGATTTCGGAAAGCTCTGTGGAACAGCCCGTATTCGCACCACCAAGAGGTGCAGTCATCACTCTGGCTCACCAGTGACAGACGTGACAATAATGCTGGGTCCTGATATCACCTTAACTGCCTTCTAGGTGGAGAAAAAGAGCTTCCTTGGGTCATGGAGGTTTGGTTCAAGGATTTATTAAAATGTATTCTGACATAAAATGAAAAAAGAAAAGCCCACACATTTTCCTGGAAATATAAGGAACATGGTCGTCACCACTGTGCAATGGCTATGGAGTGGCTGTCCCTGTAAGCTTTTGGACCCTTCATAGCTCCGTTTGCCATTCTCAACCTTATTTTCTGAGGCAGAGCTTTTCAGTGTGCTGGTGACTGTTTGTTTGTTTGCTTGTTTTGTCAACTTAACACAAACTAGAGTCATCTGGAAATAGGAAACCGCAAGCGAGAAAACACCTCCATCAGTTTGGCTTGCACACCAGTCCCTGGGGAATTTTCATCATTAATGATTGATGTGCAAGGGCCCAGCCCACTGTGGGCATTGCCATTCCTAGGCAAATGATCTTGGGCTGTGCAAAAAAGCAGTCTGGGCAAGCCAGTAAATAGCATTCCTTCATCGCCTCTGCTTCAGCTCCTGCCTTGGTTTCCCCAAATGATCAACCCCAGCCTGTAAACTGAAATAAACCGCTGCTCCCCCAAGTTGCTTTTGCTCCGTGTTTTATCACAGCAGCAGAGAGGAAGTTAGAAAAGCAGTTCGTTACTGTATTTTTGCATTCGTATCGGAACTTTCCCCTCATACCAGCTCTCTCTCCCTGAACAAATGTCTCTACTGTTGGCAAAATGATAGTTCTGACCATTGTTTCCTTCTTATGTCTTAGGAAATGACACTGCAGTGCTTAGGACATGCTCTTGTCTGTGTTGAAATGAGGATTATTCTGATTAGAGACATTAATTAGTCATGCATAAGCCATCCAAATAGCATGGGGGAGAAGGAGCCTCTACAGGGAGTACAAGGACTTGAATTGCAGTCTGGAAGAAGAAATGATAAATAAGACAAAGGATTTACATTCATCTTGTTATATAAAATTCATCTTCCTAGAGAGAAATTAAGAAGATAGAATTAGAAATGCAAAGATTTGTCTTTAGCTTTAACGAGGATTCATATGGATGGATAGATGGGTGGATGGGAGGCGAACAGATGGGGCATGAGGTAGAGGTGTGGACAGCCGGATGCCTAGGATAGATGGATAGGTGGGAATTTATGGAGGGGTGGATGGATAGCAGGAGCAGATAGGTGGGCAGGTGGAACAAAAGGATCTCCTGACTTTGGCCACTAAGCCCCTGGGTGCTCCCATCTTCTGGCTGTGCAGCTGCCTGGGACAATTGATTTTATGTCAGCTTTACTGGGCTAAGCAGTTCTGGATGTATCCATGGAAGTGTTTTAGAAAGAGATTGGCATTTGAATCAGCAGACTCTGTATGAATAAGTCTTACCAATCTGGCTAGCTCAAATGGATCAATTACTCTCTCCCCAGAATAACATTGTGCAGTCCAGGCAGAACTTAAGACATGCAAATCTCTTGCCTCAATGTTGAGTGATGGGATTATGGCTGTACCATTTCCTCGTCTCTGTTTTGTTATGTGTTAGAGCTGGGGCACCCATATGTTCCTGTCCTGTCTTTGGACACTGGAGCTCTTGAATCTTGTGGCTGCCCTGGTTCTTAGGGACTGAATTATACCACTGGCTTTCTTGGTTCTTTAGTTTTCAAGATGGTGGGTGTGGGACCCCTCAGCCTCCAACATTGCATGAGCCAGTTTGTATAATAAATCTTTTCTTGTCTGTCCGTCTATGTTGTGGACCTCATATGCATGAGTATTTGTCAAAATTTCCATATTTGTAGAATGTAACCTGTAGCAGTATTTCAAATCATAGGTATACCTGTGTGAGGTCACATTTATTAGTTCAAAACACCCCAAACATCAATCAAACCTGCCGAAGGGTCATTCTAACGGATAACACTGCATTACACTGACGATCACAAAATCATTGGCACACAGAGTCATCGAAGGAGAAAACTAATGCAAGATGTGCTAGCTAACAAAATAATATAGTACTTTTCTGATTTGCTGACATTTGTGGCACATGTTCAGTTTGGACATCTGTGATGTGCTGTATGGTACACCCTCACTGTAAACAACTATTCACATTGCTGGAACGGCAGGCAGGGGTGTGCTTCTATGAGATAGGGCCCCACTATGTAGTCCAGGCTGACCTGGAACTCCCTTTGGAACCCAGGCTGGCCTCAAATTCCTGGCAATCCTCTTCTTGAGTTGTTGGGATTACAGCTATGTCTAGCTGCTTTTATTGTAATTTTCTGTTTATAAACCTTTTCCTAATGAGGGTACCCAAAAGTGTTAAGGTTTTAAGACTTGTAAGGCCCAGGTTCCTCTGAGGTCATAGTCTAAACCTTAGTACTCTAGTGCCCTTTTCTGCTCCCCACAAACACCCAAAGCCCAGCCTGATCATCACAGCTGTCTGTGTTGACTAAGCCCCTGCAGGTAGCAAAGATGAACTTCCTGTGATTGATGGATAGTCAAATTAAGACTCTCAAGGAGTGGAGACGGTGCAGGGCCTTTTGGGTGGTCTAAGGTGTCTTTGTAGGGCTGAGAGCAAAGTAAGAGGGTCAAAGCAAGAAAGAGCAGTTTGTCTCCCTAGAGAGGGAAATAGGTAGCGGAAAGTGTCATATTCTGACATCAAAACCAGGGGGTGGGGATGAGCCAAGGAGTACAGAAAGCCTGTAGGAATTAAAAAAGGCAGGCTGGCAGGTGGCTCAGTGGGCAAGGACCTAAGAGGATCTAGAGCCACCAGGGAAAGAGCTTTTGGGCATGTCTGTGGGGCTTCTTGATTAGGTTAAAACTGACATGGGAAGTGCTGCACACAGTGGGTGGCACCATTTGCTGGCTAGGATGCTGGATGCTATGGAAAGCAGAGAGTGAGCTAAGAACAAGCTTTCGCCTCTTTTCCTTGACTCAAGTGTAGTGTAATCAACAGCTTTGACTCCTTCATGGCAGACTATATCCTTGAGTGGTGAGCTGAAAATACACCTTTCCCCCCATATATTATTTTTCTGAGTGTTTTTTTTTTATCAAAATGACAAGTAAGTAACTTATATCCCTGTTATGCCCTGATCTGCAAAGTCCCCCAAAAATTAACAAGGAGACTGAGTCCCGTATGTAAAAGCAAAGAGCCTTTATTTTATGCAAGTTGGTAAACTTGGTTTCTCCACATGTCCAACGTATTGGAATAAATGGAGAGCCCCGAGGTCAGTTAGAGTTGGGTTTTGTAGTGAAAGACCCCTCCCCCGAAGGGAATCTATCTCAGGTGGGACCCCATTCTCAGAGATCAGCCAAAACCACCAGCTCGGATGCCATCAGCATGAGGTTTATTCAGATGCACGGGTACCCGGGGCCTCCAAGTCTTTCAAAGGACTTGCGCGCCTGGCTCGGGGCTCTAGGGGTTTTTATGGGGGCAGAAGAGCAGAAGCGTGGGGGCAGAAGCGAGATGCATGGTTACAGGGATTTCATTGGTTAATTTAAACAAGGCCATCATGAGGATGAGGTTATGTTCTCGAATACTGAGAAATTAGATAGAGAGCTTTCTCAGCCCTTATCTGGGGGGTACAGCCGGAGTTAGACAAAGGGCTTGCTCAGCTCGCATCTGGAGGAAGCAACCGGAGGGGAGGGAGCAACCGGAGGGAGCTTACTTGGCTCTTGTTTGGGAGAACAGCTGGTACTTTCCCAGGCCAGATATCTGACCACAGATATCCTGCCCGGCAATGGCCCTGAGCTAACTCCTCATTTAGGGCTGTCACTTATCTGAGCTCTTATGGGTAAGTGCAAGCCTTGTAAAATGGCGTTTCTATGGCTAAGCTGTGCAGAATGCCTAGAGCGGGGGGTCTTTCAGTAGTAGTAAAGGTGGGGGTGAGGGGTTTCTGAGGTTCAGGACCTCTGTTTGACTGACATTTGTCTAGAGGTGTTCTGGTGAGTGTGTGCTGGCAGTTGAGCCTATCTACAGTGGTTGGAATGTTAGGCATTTCCTTTGGATGGTCTGTTCTTAGATGGTGCTCGGGTAATCTCAGTTTGTGTTCTTGCAACCAGGTATTGCTTCAGGGTAAACTACTGAGACTCAGGCCTCCATTAAACTTATTGATGGCTGAGTCCTACACTGGCAGGTGATAATGGTTGGAAGTAAAGAACTTCCTTTGGGTGGTCTCTTTCTATTTAGCTTATCATGGCTGGCTCCTACAATCCCCACCTAGTCTACTCACTGGGCCTGCACTACTGGCTTGCATCTTTTGTCTACAAGGACCCCACTCAGATAACTTCACTAATGAGGGATTATATGTGTACCCTCCGAAGTAGGAAGGCAGAAATACTAGCAGATCCAGACTTCAGAGGGATCCTGAAAGCCATTTGGGGTCCATCACCATTCTCAAGACTATGCTGTTACATCCTTCCCTTGTGAGAGCCATTCCCACTCCTCACCCTCATTCTGGCCTTCACCCACCAAGGCACCCATGGATTCTGCCTGTGTTTGCCACCTGTGTGAGTCTCTTCTATAGTTCTCACATCCTCACGGCGGGCGTCTGCGAACACAGAATGGTTACCAAGGCTGGGTTTCTGCCACCCTCTCTTGACCATCCGCCGCCTCCCAGAGAGCGGTGAGCGCTGACCTCACATCCATCAATGTTGCTTTCTAAGCGGCTCTGTGTGCTGCTCTTGCAGGTTTGCAATGTAAACAACTCCTGGACGCTGTCAGCACACACATCATGGGGCTCAGGCTAAACATTCACCTGGGGAGTCAGAAGCACTTTGAGTCATATCCTTGACAAAGAAGAAATCACCTTGAGCAGCCACCACAGGTTTGGCGAAATTAGCATTTGAAAACAATTGCTTGCGTTTTTTCATCTGTTACACGGTTACAGACTTTAATGGAGTAAACAGAAGAGGGAAAAAGTTAGTAAAATATGAAAAAGAGAAATTAGGCCGACTGCTAATCTTTTAGTAGAATTAAACACAGATGCCTCTGAGGTATTTCTGCGCAGCTTTACGGAAAATAGCTAAATAATTAATTCACTTTATATATCCTCGTGAGGCAGCGAATTCCAAATCTCTTTAAAATGTGTAGCATGTGTTTGTGAGTTTCTCGGCAAAGTTATAAAAAGAAGAGACTCCTAGGTGGTAATGCTCCGGCTCTTAAAAGCATTCTGGTCCATTATTTTGGGGTGAAAGTGGTAGAATGTGTGGGTGATCCTTGGGGGACGGTGGAAGGGGTGGCTGTTTGCTTGCCTGACTCCCTTTCTTGGGAGTCCCTGCTGCTGGGCTGGGGACTGGTGTAATGTAGTAGGCAGCATGTTGGACTCTCTTCCAGTCCCTAGGAAATCAATTTTTTTATTATAATATTTTTTAATATTTTGATATTACAATGTAATTACATAATATCCCCTTTACCTTTGCTCCCTTCAAACATGTCCATGTGTGTTCTCTCTGTGTGTGTTCCTTATAAATGCAGCCTTCTCAGTATACATGTTACTTGTGTGTGTATGTTTTCAGAGCTGGCAATTTTGTATTGGATAACCAATGGGTGTGCTCTTCCCTGGGAAAGACTGTTCTCCCTTCCCTCGGCATTCCTTGGCTGCCCGTAGCTCTTTGCCTAGGGTTGAGGTCTCATGGGCTTTCCCTGATCCACGTTAGCATGTTTATTGGTGTACTCCTTGTTCGGGTTACATTCAGGCAGCCATGTTAGTGATATTTTATGGGTGTAGCTTCTGACATTTCTAGGAGTGGTTCCTCTGGCTCTCAGAATCTTTCTGCCCTGACCTCTGCAATGGTCCCTGAGCCTGAGCTGCAGGAGGTATCTTGTAGATGTATCAGTTGGGACTGGGCTCCATCACTCTGCATTTTGGTTGGTTGTGGTTTTCTGTAAGGCTCTCCATGTATGGCAAAGAGGAGACTTCTTGACAAGGGGTGAGGACTACACTAGCCTGTGGGCAGAAAGAAGGACAAGTATTTATGATGTAATTAGGGATTAGTTACTTTAGTGAAGTGGTGGTTGGAGGTTTTGCTCGCTCCCAAACCCGTGACTTCATTCAATGAGAGACCCCATTTCAAATCGGACAACAGCAGCACATTGCATGTATCCAGGAAACAAACTGCCTTGGAGGTTGTCCAAGGGAACTTCCTGTTGTGTCTAATCCAAAACCTGAGTGTGAACTTGGAAGACCTGAGGCAGGGGCATTTCTGGAAGAGGGAAGAGCTCTGGGCCTTCCAGGAGCTAGGGAGGAAGCTGGCTCGAGTGATCAGAATTGGCAAGGAGGACAGTATATTGCGAAGGAAAAACTTTCCATCTCAGGCTCTGTGGCTTGGGGACTCTGGACTTAGTGGAAAAAAGACAGATGGACGGAATTAAAGGAGAATATATTTCAGTAATATTTCATGTGGTTAGAATTTATAGAGAAGCAGAGCTGGACACTAAAATACCTCGTCACAAAGGAACAACATTTGGGCTTCAGGGGACGAAGACTGTAGGAAACTGGCTAGGAAAGATGTGTGAGAAGCTGGCATGAAAAGGAATATTTTAGGAAGACTTGGTCATGTTGATCATCGCTAAGCCTCTGGCGAGAAGAGTCACTTTCTTTATCCCAGTGTGGTAGAGGTGAGCTTTTTGCAGAAGGCAGTCAAGTGGCTTGTTTTGAGGGAGAACAGAGAGAGGAGAGCCCTCTTTCTGTTGACTCTCAAGCAAATTCAGGGTGAAAAGATCCTTTGGCTAACGTGGGGTATCCTGATTCCATCAAGAGATACAGACGGTGAGAGGCAGCAGACAGTAGAGGCTATACCATGTGGCTCCTGAGGATAGATAGCAAAAGTCATTGAACTGTATACTCAAACCCTGAACCTTAAAATAACAACAAAGCAAACAAATAAACAAAAGACCAAGTAATTGATATTTTATGAGCAGTATAATGGTGCAATGTTTCTTTTTCATATTACAAAGAAATCCTCAAATAGATGATACCTACAATGCTTACTCGCTTTTCTCTGGGGCCCAGATGCTTCCTGAATTGAAGTTGGAAGTCTCTGCTCCACCTTGGCTCTGCTTGTCTTCATTTGAAGTGTGATCTGCTGGGCAGGTCACCATATCCATGAGGCACATAAAGCAACCCAGAGAGAAGTGACCTCTTAGTTAGTCAAGACACTATTGTATGAATGTGACCATAAAACTCAACCAGCTAATGATGAGCCCCTCTGCATG
Organism: Dicrostonyx torquatus; assembly: GCA_028555095.1. Taxonomy (NCBI): domain Eukaryota; kingdom Metazoa; phylum Chordata; class Mammalia; order Rodentia; family Cricetidae; genus Dicrostonyx; species Dicrostonyx torquatus. The sequence goes on along the minus strand of JAQHUG010000016.1, from coordinate 5,085,050 downwards.
TACAAGGGGCTCACCCAGCCCAGAGTCTCAAAACGGAGCCAGGCAGCATCCTCTGGAAGAAAAGAGGGGGTGCATTGTGATGCAGGTTTCCTCATAACTCAATCACTGGGTACTGCCATGAAATGTGCCTCTATACCACCCATGGGTAGGCTGCTTGGCTTTCTTGAGCTCTGAGACCAGGAGCTCATCCACTCCGTCTCCAGAGGGTGGGAAGTCTACAGAGCAGGAAATGACCTGTCCTCCACATCACCAGCAGGAGACTTCATTCTGAATCTGAGTTCCAACTGTTCAGTGACCTCCGGGGAGAGAACCCTAACACCCGTGCACACTGCACAGTGTCACATAAGTAAATGCCACTCCAGTAGGGCGTGGCGACTCACACCTGTGATCCCAGCCCTTGCGAGGCTGAGGTAGCAGAGCCGCTGCAAATTCCAGTTTAGCTTGTGCTACCTAATGAGCTTAAGGCCAGCCTGGGTTACATGGTGAGTTTCAGGCTTACCTGGACTGCAGAGTAAGACAGTGGCTCAAACAACGCAAGCAAACGAAAGGAAGTCTTATCTGTCACTCTTCTGGTGTTGGGAACTAGGTGTGAGCTACCTATCAGGTAATGGCATGGTGGCCCACAGATCTCTATAGTTTTGTAAGTATTGAATAATGATGTGCTTAATGTTTGTCTTTAGACTCTGAAGTTTTATTCATTCACTTTTGTATTCATTCATTCATTCATTCATTCATTCATCCAAAAGACTGTCAGATTCAGTGCTGGGTTACCAGAGTCAGTGCTGGGTTAGGCAAGATACTGGCAAGCATTCTTTGCTCAGTATCTAGCTTCATATCTTATTAACAGTGTGACCTTGTCACGCAGCATCTCTGTTCCTATTAGCATCGTCTTCATAGGTCTGTGGCGATACATCACCAGCAAAGAGCGGTTAGCATGTAGCCAATACTAGATAAACTCTTATCTCTTGCGTCTTCCTGAGCAGGCATTGCAGAAAGGATGGAGAATCCAGGAGGGAAGAAGGTGAACAAAGAGCTGCAAAAGGTAAATGAGTAATCACAGCTTGACATCAGCCATAAAGGAAGGAAAGGCCAGGTGCCAGGGCCAGGTCTTTGGTCTCTGCAGGCAGGTGTGCTTCCTTGATCAAGAGTCTTGGAAGCCAAGGCCAGGCTGCAGGGCAGGCCCAAGCGCTGAGAAAAGTCAAAGGGAAGAATATTGTAGGTAGGGAAATCAGCAAGAGACCTGGTGTCATCATCCCCCATTCACTCGGATTAGCAGCATCCACTCCAGAACCATGCTGGTTTCCTAGACAGTTGTGTGGAACAAGTCAATGGATTTTCCAGTATTCATCTGTAAGAGAAGCTGATTTAAAGAAAATTTTCTTTTATTTATCTAATCAAAATGATATTGCTGAACTAATGGCACACCAGGACAAAGGCTGGGGAAACACACCATTTGGGTTTTTTACAAAGCTTGCACTAGTGGGGTAGAACTTAATGGCTTCACTGTTTTTCCCATCATAGTTCCCAGATTTCAAAAGGCCTCTGAAGAAATTGCACTCACCACAAGGGCGATGCATCTGCCTGTTTTTCTAATGAAATCGGTAGCAACAGGGCGATCTTGTTCATAGGATTTTCCAAACCTGAAGGATGAGGTTGCCATAGCAACTGATGTAAACAGACAACTGGAATCAGAGGATGAGGAAGTGCCTGGAACACTGCTCTCACCAGGGCTGTTGTGCATCTGGTGAGCCTTGTCTTACTGGGGTTTTGTAGGAACTAAGGTCTGTCTGCATTCCAACCCTAATACGGGCCCTGTTACCTTGGAATACAGTCCATCCATAAGGATGCTTATAACCTTAGCAACCTTACAAAGGCTCTTTATCAGCATATCATAGACCTTGCCAGTGGGACAAGAGACTTGCATGATGGTAGAAGTGGCTCCCCATGTAGGAAGAAGGATAAAAAGGTTTTAGAGCCACAATGATTGAAGAGACAGATGTGAATGGGGCTCACAGCTCGAGTAATACTGTAGACTGCTCTGCTCCTTAAAACACGGTAGAGAATAGAGATGAAGGGATGTGATGGCATTCATTTACAAGTTTTTTAGTTACTTATTTTTATGTGTCTCTGTGTGTTTTGCCTGCATGTATGTGAGAATACTATGCGCATGCCTAGTGCTTGTGGAGGCCAGAAGCAGACATTGGCTGTCCGGGTACTAGAATTACAAATATTTGTGAGCTGCCTTGGGGGTGCTGGGAATTGAACCTGAATCCTCAGAGGGAACAACTGGTGCTCTTAAGTGCTGAGCTATCTCTCCAATCCCAATGATATCACTCATTTAAAGAAATGTTTAGTAAGCCTCACACTACATGTCACATGCTGTTCTAGATTCAGGGGTTCAGGTCCTGGGGACAACGATCTTTCGGCAAGTTTCTTGCTGTGTGCTTGTAAGCAGGGTGTTTTCATAACTTGCTCAGTGTGTTCTTAACAGAGGAGGGTATCATGTATCTTGCTTGTTGCACTGAAAACACAGCTTAACACACTTTGTCAACTAAACAGTGAAGGTAGGAGCAGCAGCAATGGGTAGAAGGAACAGGAGATTCCAAGGCCACAGGTGAGTGACATTTCCCTCTGGGAGCCTTCTTCATTTAAAGAATGGGAATCATGCTAGCAAAGTAGTGGAGAAAGGGCCAGGGAGTGGCTAACACAAAGGGGCCCTCTGGAAGGAGACCTAGAGCTCAGAGCAGGTCATAGGAGGAAGGATGGAGCCGCATCAGGACCAGATCACGCAGACACTGGGGATATGCTGCTCCTTTGAGCTTTCCCTAAAAACAATAGGGAGCCCAGATAAGGAAGGTGAAAGGACAAGCTGAGCTTTGTTTGGAAAAACCCATTGGGCCATAAGGCAGACTGTGCTCTGTGTGGGGAAAGAGGCTGAGAAGGAGGACAGCAGACACACCCCGAGGCTTCTCAGGAGGTGCAATTAACAGGCTTCATGTTAATTAGTTACAGTGAGAGATGCAGGGGTGTCCAGAGACACTCTGATTTGTGGCTGATGTGCCTGGCTGAAGAAAGAGTTCCTCACCTGAAGTCTTGAATAGCACAAAGGGGAAGGAATTTGTGGTCAGGATGCACTTTAGCTATGGAGCTAAGGGGTCTGTGGCTGCGTGAGTGGATGTCCAGAGGCTCCGGCAGCTAAGGTTCAAGGACCAAGTGCTTCTCTGCTACGGGACCCTAGCTTGAGGTGTAGTCGCTGTAACTGTTCTCATCATTCACAGCTCTCCAGACCTTAGCTGGTTGTTTCCACTCAGAAATGTTTACAGAGACTGGACAGGTCTGGACCTGCTGTGGGAGTATATAGCTCACACACGGTGGGCAGGATAGACGTGAACCCCTGGTGGAGCAGTTCTGTACTGCCTGCCACTCAGGCCACAGATGCAGGAAGATCACAAATCCAAAGCCTGCCTGAGCTCCAGATTAAAAGATCAGCTTGCAAGACAGTGAGACCTTGTCTTCAAAATAAGTAAGTCAATAAATAAATAGGGAATGCTGATATAGTTCTGTGGCAGAGCATTTACCTAGCATGTGTGAGGCCCTAGGTACAGTACATACACACGTGTGCACACACATCCCTACCCCCCACATGCAATGGCCATGTTCCGTGGGACCTCTGAGTAGTAAGTAAGGCCTTCCTGAAGAGGCACCATCCCATATACAATCAGAAGGGTGAAGGACCTTGGGCAAGTCACAGTATCCTGGAGCACTGAGTTTAGCACCTTTGGGTACTGCCTTTCATACAGACTGGACAGTTTGTCCCAGGGGAAGCATAAAGCCGCACAGGGGCATTGCTGTGGGCCAACGCCTCAGACACTCTCCCCACTCTGACCTCAGTTCTTCCAAGATTCTTACTCCCCAGGAATTCTCTTAAAATCCGGAATCCTGGCCTGGAAGAATGGGGGGACGCTTCACATACACACTGTGGACCCCCTAGCTGGTTCCTCAGGCCACTGGGTGACTGATGGGTGGGTGGGGATGAGAGGACAGAGGAGTTGGGGGATTCAGCATAAGGGGGGGCAATGCTTTGGTGGCACTGTGTGTCACAGCCACTAGAGGGCCCATGGCCCCCACACTTCAAGTCTTACAGCTCCCATAATCACTGTTGACACTGTTGTGTTGAATGGAATCTGGTCCTGTAATGTTTAAAGTTGCTATTTAATTATACACCATCATCAGACAGTTATAACCCTTCTATAATAGCTAAACATTAATTTTATAAATGTTTAAATGTGTTATTCATGCAGAACTATTCAAATGCAGATGATTAAATCAAATTACTGACTTCATAATGTTGGATGGAGGTTTTACCTTTGAAATTGAATTTCCCCATTAAAAGTTTTCCTTTGTTGTCAGCCTCCTTCAGCTGCTGGGTCCAGGTTGTGCCCCCCACAATATGCTTAGTTCTTCCTTGACTTCTGTTGCCAGATTCATGACGTGCCCAAAGTGTCCATAGCATCCTGCTCCATGAGACACTGTCTGACTCTTCAAGGCCCAACCATAAGTAAGAAAAAAGAAGGGCCCACAATGGGAGGCGAGCTTGGCAAAGTGAATCACTAAGCAGGAAGGTTCACACAGCTGTCTCCAGGCTAACAAAGTGTGGGCAAGGCAATGTGGAGTCAAGACCAGCCTTCCTCAGAGGGAGAGCAACTCCACAGACACTGTGACCCCTGCTGATGGAAGGTCAGAAGGAGAGCATCAACCTCACTCCCACGGAGCACACTTTCCCACGACCCTTCCTCTGAGGTCTGTCCTTCAAAGAACGGTGTGCTCATGGCCACTTTAGAGGGAGATGGCCCCAGCCTGCTGGCTCTGGGGGTAGCTGCTTAATCTCACGGGGAACAACTCATCCCTTGCTTATAACAAGAACCTTATCACCAGAATGGCATGGGGACTTCAAAGCCATGCCAGAAGAGGCTTTGTACAACATTGGCGACACTGAAGTAGGCTTTGGGAGTAGGCATCTTTAGAGCTAGAATATTTATTATCTGTTTATTTGTGTGTATGTGTGTGTGTGTTTGTGTATGTTCACACATGTGATTGGATTTATGCACACGTGCGTGTGGAGGCCAGGGTTCTACACTGAGTGTGTTCCTCTGGAGCCATCCACCTAATCTTTTGAGGTCTCTCACTGGAACTGTGGCCACTGATTTAATTAGGGTGGCTTGCTAACAAGCCACCGGGGTCTACCTGTCTCTGCTTCCCTGGTACTGGGATTACAAGCACAGGATTGTGTGCTGGGCCTCACGGGACAGTGTCCTGGACCTCACGAGACGGAGTGCTGGGCCTCATAGGAGCCTCTGCTCTGTAGGTATTTGGTGGCTCAGAATTTTCATTCCTAACAGGCTCTCAGGTGTGACATTCCTGCTGTTCTAGAGGCCCTGAGGTGAGAAAGAGTGTCCTAGACAGACAGTAACTGCTGATTGGGTTGGCTGGAGACATTCGACCGCAAGGGTTTGGCTCACATAGGCCTGACTTATGTCTGATCACATGACTAGAACTAAGATGTTCTTAGTTCAGCTTGCACAAAGCGATACTGTCTTTTCTGCAGACCTGCAGCATGCCAGGCTATCCTGATGAGGTTCAAGTCCGAGAAGCGAACCGACCTTAGGCGCTTAGAGATGCAAAGCAGGAACTCCGCACAGGGCTCTCTGCTGCACAGAGGCCATGGAGGTCCCGAGCTGTGACACTGGGCCAGAAAGTTACTCACTTTGCAGGACTCTTTTGGTTCCAGTGATGTCCAAGGGGGAGCCCCTGTTTTGTGCTCATTTTCTCTCATCCCCATTAAAGCCACTGCTTCGTACCCCCAGATCCTTGGGACAGGGCACTGGAAGCAAAGTGTAAGAGATGGCTTCTTTACTGATGTGTTTATGTGCTGTTAACACACACCATTAACACAACAAGGTGAGGAGGGTGTGGGTGGATCTGGGAGGAGTGAGAGATGGGGATGGGGTGAATATGATCAAAATACATTGAATGAAATGCTCAAATAATGAAAGTATATTAGGATAGTGTCTCTTCACAAATGGTGTTATAAGGTTAAATGCGTTCATGTTTATGAATCCATTAGAAGATTATCTGAAACATAGGAAATGCTATATAGGTACTTGTGAGTAAATACATGGTTCGTTGAAGTGTGAAACATGTTGTCTAAAAGCAACTATGCGTAGAGAGAATGTGCTGGTGCCCTAGGTATGCCTTTGCCCTCCTGGTCCATGGCAGGTATTGCAATCCATGAAGGCACACCCCAGAGTCCCTGACTTAGCCACTGGTAGTGTTATTTCATTTTTAAACAAGATATGGTGTAGATCATGTTAGTCTTAGCTACTTGCTATGTAGCTAAGGATGACCCTAAATTTGTCTCCTCTTGCCTTTACCTCCTAAGTCTGAAATTATAGGCTTATACCCCCATACCTTTTTTATTTGTGCAGAAGCTAGGGATCAAACTTCAGGCTTTGAGCATTCCAAGCAAGTATTCTGTCAATGGAGGTACATCCTCAGGAAATGTGGTTAAGAGTTCGCATTCAGGACTGGGATCTGTTTTCCCAGCCTGGTTCAGCTACCTTGATACAGTCATGGAAAGCCTATGGATGGACAGTTCAGGTCAGGCAGCCAATGAAGATGCATATGTGGAAACTGAGGGTGACAATCAAGGTTCCAGCATCAGATTGGTCACTGCCTTCCTCTCTTCATTCATTGGGCATCTACAGGAGAACAGTGGTCCTCTGTCATCCTGAAGCCTTGAGTAGGCAAAGATTGTCTAAGGGTATGAGAAATATGGATGCTGGTGTGATAGGGCAGATGCTATGGCTTACCAGGAAGGCTGGGGTGGGGAGTTGTAGATCCAGTTGGAAATGTTCCCCTGTCTCTGTTCCTAATGAACCAGCCCTTTGACACAAGATTCTGCTGACCTGATGTGAACTTAATCCCTCACCATCTTGCTCCAACAGCCTCTCTGCTGCGACCAGGACATTATTTAGTACAGAGCAGACCTAGAGCCTGTGTTCCCAGAGACCATGAGTCAGGAGGGCATCTGCATTTTTAATAAGCGCATTAGCGACCCTGCGGCAGGGAGCCCTTGGAACACCCTTTCAGAAACCTTGCTTCCCTTCTCCCAGAATGGAGGTGGCCTCCCTCACCACTCAGGATCCTGTTTTCATGGCCACGAAAGTCCCTTTTGGATAAAAGTGTGGAAAATGCCACCAGCTGGATGCAAATGAGTGTTCCAACCAAGAGTGAGCTCGTGAGCAGAGAGCTGCTCTTGCCAGCTGAACTTTCACTCTTTGAGTCTCATGAATGAGTGTCTAAATTACTCTTAGCTGATCCTTTTGTGTGCCTAAAGTCTGAAGCTGTGTGTGTGTGTGTGTGTGAATATTAATATTTTATTTTTCCATGTAGAAATTTCATTCCAGGGATCCGGAGATGTGGCTCAGCAACTAAGAGCTCCTGATGTTCTTCCGGAAGGTCCGAGTTCAGTTCCCAGCACCCATGTTGTGTGGCTCACTTATAACTCCAGCTTCACGGGATCTGCCACCCTCTCCTGGCCTTCTAAAGCACCCACCCATGCATGGCATACACGTGCATAGATATACATACACACAAATAATTTAATAAACAAAGCAAACCTTTTGTTAAAGTTAAAATGTTCGGTTGCCACATTTTAAAAATAGAAAACTTTCTGCTATTAAAAATAGCAAGTATTCTGTTTACAGTCCAGTCTCTGTCTAGTAGCCCCTACCCCCAACTTCCTATCTCCTGTGGGACGTTGACTCCATGCGACTTTCCACTTAACCTAAGTCAGCTGCCAATCAATAACACTGTGTAAGTCACAGCAGCAAAAAAGAAGAAAATGACCAGATGCCAGATAGCATTCCGTGGCTCATAGTGTGAGCATTGAAAGATGCTGCGACTCTTGGGCTCTTGCTATGAAGACAGCCAAAGGGAAATCCTTGCATCAGGGGACTTTTCTTATTGTGCCAAAACATACACAACACAGCACTTACTGTGTCACCCATTGTTAAGTGTGCAGCTCCACAGTGCTGCCTGCCCACTGTCGCCATGCATTTCCAGGACGCTTTCACCTTCCCAAACAGATTGCCATCACCAAGTAAACACTGATGCCTCATGCCCCATCCTGCAGGTCCCTGCCAATCTCTGCTGTGCTCTTTGTCTTGTGTTTGACTCTTCCAAATGCTTCTTCTGAGGGGATTCCCAAGTATTCATCTTCTGTGGTGGCCTAATTTCCCTTAGCATAATGTCCTCAAGGCTAATCTCCACTGTAGCTTGTATCACAATCCCTTCCCTTTTAAAGGATGGATAATTCTTCATTATATATCTGTATATACATATTATTATGTGTATGCACATACACATTTATACTTATAGATACTTACCATTTTGTTCACCCATTCATCTGATATGATCTTGGCTTTTGGCTGCTATGAATATTGTGCATGTGTGTGTTTGATAACACCAAGCAATGACTCCTTTCCCAGTGTCCACTGCCAAGTCTGGCTGAAGTTCCAAAACTCTCAGTGGCTGTGAGATGGCTTGAATGACACTCAATGGGAGATGCGCTGAGTATATGGCTACACTCCCAGCATCTCTGGCTGAGGTATCCCTGGCCTCTCTTGAGGCTGGATTTTCTCGTGTTCAACAGTTTGGAAGGAGGACTCGCATTTCTTCCACCCCACTGAGCTCTCACTTTATATATTTTAGAGATGTTTTGCTATCATTGTTTAATTGAATAAGACCTAAGCCTTGGACAATCTGGAGCCATGGAAATTTTGGCTCCTGCTGAAGCCATGGATAGAGGGCGTTATTATAACTATCAGACTCTGCACGTGGCTTGGGTTTTGTTTACAGTTTGTGATCACAGGGTTCACGAAGCCAAGCAGAATGGAAGCGAGCTCCTGGCGAGTTTTGTTTGATATTCAAGAGAAAGACATACTCTGCTTATTAATCGCCTGACGGACTAATTATTCTGTAGAGAGAGTTGCTGGGTGAAGATGCCTGTGTCACAGAGGCAGGGCCTGCTCAGTGCAGCTGGCAGGAACTCCCCTCCTGCTCCCAATGCCAACTGTCTAGAAGGAGGAAAGCAGATGAGCAAGCATGGTGAAATGAGCACCTCCTTTTGCACGGCTCTTGGGATGGAAGCATCATCCATCTCCTCTGTTTCGAGGATGGCTTTATGAAGATGTAGACCTCTCTGCAAGAGGGTTGTGTGGCCGTATCGGAGCACACCGGCTTTAGATGATGTTTGTTTGTTTGTTTATGGTTCTGGCCTCTGCAGGTGTAGTTATGCCTGGGCCTCTCTCTCATTTTTAAAGGTAGCAGGGAGATGCCCTCCCTTGCAGGGCATCCCAGGGCTGCATTTGAATTCAGTGTTCGATAAGGGCCTTGAAGTGACAAGGAGCCATCTTTTCTTCATGTTGAGTCTTAAGTCAGCCTGGTCTTTCTGTCTTTCCCTAGAGCCAACATCCTCTCTCCTGGTGATTCTGGGAGATGATGAGGATGAAATGTTGTTGGGTACCACCTCCTTGGTTGCCTCCTGTAGCAGGGCAGGCGTACATCTTTCCTCTAAGACAACTCCTTCCCAGCTATCCCCCTCCAGCCATTTCTTTTATCTGGTTCCAAGGCTAATCTAGCAAATTTGAGCTTCTGTAATGAGAAGCAGAAAGCCTCATTGACTCTGCTCAGTCGGGGAATGGGGTCAACCCGAAGCCTGAAATGCTCCCTTCTGAAGGGCAAACCGCAGTGTTTGTGCAGTTCCTGCCGGTGTCTTTCAGAGAGCACTCAGCTTCCCAGGGACTTTTTCAAAGGGGAGGCATCCCTTGTTCTGAGTCTCTCACCAGGTGGCCCAGTGGCAGGGTGAGGAACTGGACCCTGCACACTGAGATGCAGCTGTGCTTTAAGAGATTTTTATTTCTAACCCGCTGTGGGGTAGAAGCATGAAGTAGCAGCAAGCGTTACTCCTGAGAGAGAACACACCAGGCCTTGGCAGAACGGGGAAAGCCTGGCACTGAGACTTGGAAACCACATAACCCCAGAGTCTAAAGGTGAATCTAGAGTTTATCGGGGAACAGGGTGAGTTAGTTACTTAACCTTGTCAAGCCTCAGTTCCCTGATCTGTAAAGGTAAGGGCTGGAGAGGGAAGAGGAGGGGAGGAGAGGGAAGAAGAGGGAAGGGAAAGGAAAAGAGGAGCGAAGGAGACTCAGTTTCCCAAGTGCTTGCCACACAAACTTTCCTCTTCAGCACCCACATAAAAAGCAGGGCACCATAGTACGTACCTGAACCCCTCCTCTGGGAAGGCAGAAACAAGGGATTCTGGGGCTTGCAGGACAGCTTCTCTTTCTACATCAGTCAGCTCCAGGTTCTGTAGGATACATGGTCTCCAAAATCAATAATATAGAGAGAAATAGAGGAAGATGTGTGGTATTGACCTCTGACCTCCATGTATGTGCATGCAGGCATCCCCCCCACCCCGCCCCAGTGGTGGGGAAGATAGAAATAATTCTTTTTTCATGAGTTGTGAGAATCCCACGAGACAATGAGGAAGATATAAGCACTAAATTGCCAGCAATGTGGGGAAGGGGGTAGTGTGCCTGACACTCTTCACACCTGCCCATGTCTACCTGGGCCTTGTTGTTCTGCCCCCTCCACCCCACTCCCCAGCATCCTTCATCTCTACCCCACTCCCCAGTATCCCTCATTTCTTTCTGGCAAACTCTTAGTGGCCTGCGAGTACCTTTGCCTCCCTGCCAGGGCTTTTTCTGGCCTCATCACATGCTTGGGCAGAGCTCCAGGAAAGCCAGCTGTACTCAGTATTCTTGCCCCCTCCCCTGGAGTGGCTCTAGAACCAGATGTTGTTGGATAAAAACACTGACTTCAAGTGGACCTGGGTAGAGGATGAAGGTGACTCAGAAGCCCTAGGATGCTGAGTCTCACCTGCTGACTGGGACTGCCTGACTGTCCCTTCTTCTGACTTGCTTTTCTGTCTCCTACAGGGCTTCCTGGTACCACTTCCAAATTGGCTACAGTCACTTGTACCCATGTCTTAGGATGGGCCTCTGTAGAAACCCAAACTAAGACACTGACATGGTCTTGCTTTCCTTGCTTTATTTCTGCGTTCTCTCTAGATCAAATGTGCCATATGTAATCTAGAAGTGGACCCAAAGGCCCGCTCTGGTGGAAGTCTTGGTCATTAGCATGAAGCTGTTATCTCTGGAACTTTAGAGGGGAGGGAGGACCTAGTGGGGGTTCTCTGAGACATGTCTCTCTAGAAGATAGTGGGACTTGGTCCTTCTCACTCACTCCTGTGACCTTAGCTACATGTCCATCACAATGTGCTGACGCCCGCCATTCTTACCAGAGATCACCCGATCTTAGAATTCAAACCTCAAAAACCACAAGGCATGCCCAACTTTTTAAAGGCACTGGCTTCAGGTGTTTTGTTATAGTAATGCAGACCTGATTAACACAACCTGGAACAGAAAAAAAAAGTCTTCACGGAATACTAACAATGGATTTTCAAATGTCTTGCTTTGTGAACACAGTATATTCCAATCAAACTACTCTGGAAACATGAGGGACATAGTAATTACTTGTGGAATGAAGTCACTTAGAAATCTAATAACCACTTCCCGTCCACACATCTCGGGCAGGCAGGAAGCAGCAGGGTCCTTTGAGAGGACTGAATCGTGCCTCCAGCATGGGGTATTATTCTGATGGGCCAGCTGCACATTTTACTTGGCACAAGTATCCAAACTTGTCACAACACAGCTGACAAGTTCAAAGTGACAAGGACATGCACTGGACTCACAGCGCGGGCTTCCTGTGTGTGTTCAATGCGTAGATATATGTAGAGGGTAGAGCATTACAATGACCCACATGGAGTACAGTGCTTCTGCTCATTGTCACCTTCATGCAAATGCCAGACCCACACAGGCACAGAAGGTGGCAATCTCCTGTAACGTTTCTACAAAACCCAGCCCATGGGACAGCATAGGCTTGCTTACTGGGGAGCCCTGAGGCGCAAAGGGTTAGTGTGCTACCTAGGGAAGAGCTTGCTCCTTCTTTTAAGTATTTTTCACAGTCATACTTTGAATTGAGACTCGAGACACTAATTTGAAACCATCATTTCTAGCATGCAGCCTGCAGGAAGGCCAGCCACTTCTTCCTTCAGTCTTCCTGCTCCAGGGGAGGTGGAGGGACACAGCAAAACCAAACCACAGAAGACAGTCACCGAGGCAGCTCTGTAGAGAAACTTGTCCTAGTCAGCTTGTCACCCGAGAAAGGAGTCTCAGTTGACTGAGGGTTTGCTTATATCAGATTGGCCCGTGGGCATATCTTTGAGGATGATTTGATTATTAATTGATGTAGAAATACCAATCCCACTGTGGGTGGTACCATTCTCTGGGCAGGTGGGCTTAGACTGCAGAAGAAACCCAGTTAAGCATAAGCCCAAGAGAGAGCCAGCAAGCCCCGTCCCCTGTTGGTTTTTGCTTCAAGTTCATGCTTGAGTTCTTGTCTGACTTCTTGGTCAGAGTGTTTTAGCACAGCAACAAAAATCAAACCAGAACAGAGCCTTACAGCCAATCGATCCTGCCCTGGCAGTACAATTGTTTCCAAAAGTAAAACCCGCTGCTCTGTCACCCGAGCCCTGGCCGATTGCCACACGCTGTGTGCCCACCACTTACATAGCTCACCTCACTGGGTGCCCTAGATGCTCTGGAGGGCAGGTGTAAATATTATCACTGGTCCATAGAAACCAGAGCGCAGGGGTTAGGTCACTTGCCCACATGGTAGAGAAGGGGCAGAACGTAGTTCGTACCAATGTCTATTGACTCCGAAGAACACATCCAAACCACAGCCTTAGTGGGAACAATGATGAACATAACAGCAACTCTGCCTGCTGCGCCCCTCTCATTCATCCCCTGATCCTAAGGGCACAAGAGAAAGGTTGAAAGCAAAAATGCCCCCTGGGAATGTGGTGTCTTTCTTTCTACATGCAGTTCACGGGACTCTGACAGTGGTGAGTGTTGTAGCCTACCGCACTTCTTTGTGTAACCAGCTATTCCACGCCTGGAATATTCAGGATCTATCACCCACAGAGAGTCAGCTTCCCCCCAAATTTCTGTTATTACAACTCTTTGGAACCCTGTGGTATCAATCACAAAGATAAGCTTGTGAGAGGGGCAGACATGTACTAAGAACTATGCAAACTAGTCCAGGGATTGGTTTCCTTTCTTGTTTAAGATTTGTGCGATGAAGGGATGGATTGCTCTCTCGTGCTTCCAGTGGCTTCCCTCCAACAAAAACATGCCATTTTCCACGTCTGAAATTAAGACCCAATTAAGCATTAACTATGAGACCAGGGAAAGGTGTGTCACATGCCTGATGTTCCATGGTGGCAGAATAAGGTTTTGAACCCGGGTGACCTGACTCCTACATGCTCCCTGGGTGTTTTGTGTGACTGTCAAGTGTCAGTGGGTGGTTTGCAGGTTAAGGCATCTGGGCTGGCCTCCAGCAATGTCTAGGCAGTGTTTATCCTGACCAGCCCCTGAGGGGAGGAAAACTGGTTGTAGATTTAGGGGTGTTCCTATCTGGTGTCAGAAGGTGGATATAAATGGGACCTCACCCAGGAAGATAGTGCCATTTCAATTATATTTTAATAAATAAAGCTTGCCTGGGGATTGGGAGAGTAAAACAGCCACACTGGTCAGCCTTACAGCCAGACAATGGTAACACACACCTTTAATCCCAGTAGCCACACTAGTTTGCTATAGAAACTGGGAAATGCGTGACTTTAATCCCAGTGGTGCCCAGCCCTAGAGAGGATTATAAAATGGGAGGAGACAGCTCCCAGACACAATCTCATTCTCAGATTCCTGGAAGCAAGGTTGCCATTTAGGACTGAGGTCAAGTTAAGAGCCAATGGTGCTTTGCTTTTCGGATCTTCAGGTTGAACCGTGATTTCTCTCTCTGAGTTTTTATTATTTGTGCTTCACCTAATAAGTATGCTAAACATTCTATTTGAATAATCTCAGACCCCTCATTCTGTGTTCTACGAAGTGGGTTGGATTTTTAGGCTATTGTCCCAGTATTCTGGGATCATAGGGAGGGCTTCGGTCATAGCAGGGGTATTGGGACACAGTTCTGGAACTGGGTTGGCAAACTGAGCACACATGATAAAGGTAGAGCCCAAGATCAATACAGGGTCGGTAGGAAGGTTCCCATCTGCTTGTAGTCCATCAGTTTTATGTCTGTAAAATTAATTCCATCCCATCCAAACTTGCCTTCCTCATCACGGCAGCTGGGATTAGAGCCTTTGTGTTGGGTCGCTGCCTGGCTGCGTTAATACCAACTTGTGGCCAAGTTCAAACATTTTAAGATAAAGATCTTTCACACCCGAGGCTGGGTAGGATCTGGGTGTCAGTCAAGGAAACAGTATGGATTTACTAATTACAAAGGAAAGACTGCCTGCCGAGGAGTCTGCTGGTTGCCACTTAAACTGTGCAGTCAGGTTTAGTACCACTAATAAAAGGACAGCCCTGGAACCTCGGGCTCCTGATGAGAAGCAATGTGAAGTGTGGAGAGTCCCCTGTGATGTAGTAGTGCCCAGCAAGCTTAGCCTACAGCAGGCCCAGTGTTTGAAGAAGTCTCACACACAGGCATTGCTTGGAGGTAGGGAGAGAGAAACAAGTTCAAAACACCAGGAGAAAACAGCCAGACATGCAAAGCGTGTTGATCTGACCTGGGGCAGCCTACAAGCCAAGCTGCCTGGGTTCCTCAGTAGCTCAGTGTCATGAGAAGGGAGCATGCGTACAAAGGGCTGGAGAGCCTTTGGCAACCAGATGACTCGTAACTGATCAGATTTTATGTGCACTCTAAGATGTGTGATGCTTGATGACCGGAGGGATGTTGGATACTGCTTTGCAGTTACCGTTAAGTTCTGTAAAGTTTATGATGCTTTTGCAGTTATTACGTGGGAAAATGTCTGTAGGCCAGCCATTCTGAAGATGTCAGAGGTGAAGGGTTCGAATATTTTTAAATATTTTGAAATGATTCAGGAAAGAACTGTATGTAGACATAAACACACATACGTATTGATCTCTCCCTTCCTGTTCCTCTTGCTCTCCTTAGCTACCTATCTCTAGAAAGGCAGGGGTAGGGGGTAAAGCGCAAGTAGCAAATGTTAGCACTCAGGAGATCTAGGTGAGGCTCTGTGCGTGCTCATTGCACTAGTCTGCAAAATTTAAATATCAATACAAAGCCAGGAAACAGAATGACCCAGATGATTTGATCCACACATGTGTTAGTAAAGAAGCTGTAAGGTGGGCTCCTCCTCTCTTCCGGGACTAAGCAGGGGCTGATCCAGTTACTTCTTTGTTGTCCCAGAAGGCCTTGCTTTAGAGATGGCTGTCAGTGACTGTGGTGGCTCTAGCTGTTGATTTTCTGCTTTAACTCGGCTGTTGTTGACCACAGAGTACAGACATCATTGGTACTGTGGACCCGATGATGACATGAAAGGGGAGGGGGTGTTTTCTGATTACTTAGACAAAGGGTAGAGGAGGAGAGGCACCTGTTCTCATTAGCGCTCTTTGCATGGAGAAGGGCAAAACATCTTGTGAATATCACTTATTACTCAAGTGTCAGAACATCTTGTGTCCTGGAACGTTACAAAACAGACCTGTGAATTAGATAAGGACATGGGTAAGACGGGGATGGGACCAGTTCTGTCCTTGTAGTATCGCTATCTCATATTGTCCTCCTTGGACAAATTCTGGTCCCACTAATGGAGTATGAGAGGGTAATGAGGGAGGGAGTTCCTTAGGAAGGGGCTCTCTGGCCACCCTCGCTATGTCAACATCTGTGTTTTTGCTTGGTCACTACCACCGTGTTTTGTGGATGTTGATCTTGCTTTCCTGGAAAATCCTTTGTAGCCCCGTTATTTCCAGTATCCCTTAAGAACCCTTTGGTGTGGTACCATGTTTGGATTGTGAGAGATATTTGGCTGTCTGTGATGGATCAAACCTAATGATTCAAGCAGGTTTCAGAAACAGAAAAAGTCAAATGGTCTTAAGCAAAGCCAGGAACATAGCTTCTTGTGTAAGTCACATAGTTTTTCACATAAGCCAGGAATGTGGCTTCTCGTATAATCTGGTGCTATTGGCTTTAGGCACAGGTGGGCTCTGGGCCTTATATGGCATCAACAGGGCCCAGTATTTCCACATCGCTCCTTTTATCCATTTTAATTCTCAGACTCTAAGGTTCAAAAATGCCTGCTTCAGTCTTCCATCATCCGAGGTCTAAGTCTAAATAAGAAGGAAGCTTTTCTCAGCGGCAAGTTCTGTTGTCTCTCATCAGCTCTCTCTAAGTCACCTGGGCCTTAACTGGTCAAGTCTGAATTAAATATGTACTTCTAAGCCAACAAGGAGGCCAGCTTTTCTGGAAGCACGGGGCACGAAAGGAAAGGAAAGGCGTGGTTATCTTGAGTAACCAATGGTGAGGGAGGGATTCCTGACACCCGGTTTAGGGATGAATGATACAAGGCTTCTGACACTAAAGATAAGATTAATGTGGTTTACTAGTCACATCTACTCACAGCCCGGGGAAGATGCCACCACACGTGAGGAGTGATGGGAGACAAATTCCATAGCAGGGAGATGTGTTTGACCTGTCTGAGTAATTATTCCAGCAGGCAGAGTTTGGAAACCTAACAACAATGAGCATATACTGTGCCTGGTTCCTTTTCCGTGGATATTCAGGGTGGTCTCCCTGTCTTAATAACAATGAAGACAAATACCCACAGACATGCCAACAGGCCAACCTAGATTCTTGTTAAGACTCTTTCCAAGTGACTATATATTATTTTAAGTAAACAATTAAGACTAATCATACGGGGATCCATATGAAACCCACAGAAATATATTTATTTTTGCTAAGATATGGTTCCCTTGCTGCTCACTAGCCATACGAAGGAACCTTGTGTTGAGGTCATTCTAGGTCCTCCTCGCTTCCCTTGCAGCACGTGATCTTGGGCTTTAGTTGTCTTCCATTTTCCAGAGTGTTCCCGGAAGAAAACAGGAAGGGCAAATTGACGCTAGATTGAAAAGCAATAGATGCCGACTTTCCTTCACTCAGGTGGCTTCAAGAAACTTGTCACTAATGGCGTCCATCAAATGCCAACTTATCTGTTTGTCTGGGGTGGTCATCTCTGTGGGGACATAGTCTTGTGGTCTCATATATGTTATCACTAAGATGGTAAAGGAGGAGATAAGAGGCAAGACAAAAGGCAAGAAAGTATGAATGGCATAGGTCAAAGCCCTGTGGACCTGTCCTGAGAGGAGGGATGCTTCTTTGGATAAGAAAGTCATAATTGCAGGAAACATTTTCAGACACCTCAGAGATGCCCTGGTTGCTCGTTCCTGTGTCAGAATGTGTAGAGTATGATTCAGTAGTCTTATTGGTAGAGTGAGTCAGACCCCAGCTTGTCCCAATTCCAGCTCTAATCACGAAATTCTGTATTAAATGCCCCCTCCCCGTTTCCAGTAAGACAGTATTGTGCATACCAATTCCAGCCACTAGAAAAGTGCTAGTCCATGGACGTGGGGTTCAGTACTAGAACCACTACTGTTCAAATGTCCTGGGGTCAGAGGTAATTTGATTTGGTAATTAATTACTAAAGGAGAGAGTCTTGGTTTCTTTATGATGCTTTCTGAGTACCAGATTGAAAACTTAGCAACCAAATGAACACATAGCTCAGGTATTTCCCAATTTCTTGGGATTTTGTATGGCCCGCTGTGTGGTTAGTTTTGACTGTCAACTTGACACAATCTAGAATCACTTGAGAAGACAGTCTTAACTAGTACCAAGATTGACCTGTGGGCATGTCTGTGGGTATATGTCTTGATTGCTAATTGAGATAGGGAGACCCACCCTGAATATGGGCTGGAAATTGGAGCTGTGCAAGAAAGGGAAAAGTTAGCTTAACATTAGCAACAAACAAGCAAGCATTATTCTCTCTGCTCTTGATATGGTAAGACCAGCTGCTTGAGTTCCTGCCTTGACTTCTTCATAGATGGCAACCTGGAATTAAAAGTTTTTTTTAATGTTAATTCCATAAACATTTTCCTCCTGTGTGCTGCCTCTTGTCAGACTATGTGTCATATAGAAATGAAACTGAAACAAAATCTTAGCATTAAACACACACCGTGCTTGCAGAAATTTATAGCATTGGAGGTCCACTTGGAGCAGTTAGTGAGTACCAGGCCACACAAGGCAAGGCTTGTCCATGGGAACTTGGCAGTGGACAGTGCTATGTATTCTGTCTGCAGACTACATGTCTACAGGGCAGTAGTTTAGAAGTCTAGGATGTATATAGATCCATCCACTGCTGCTCTAAATAAAATTTAACAACTAGAAAAGACATTAAGAATATTTTTAAAAGTCCCTTGGTATTGGCTATAACAGAGCAAAACCTAAAATAGATGGATAGAAAGCACACACACACACACACACACACACACACACACATCCAATTGCTAGTCAAAGACAAATTGTTAGTCTTCACCAAGGTGTCAAGACAATCCCAATGTGAAAATACTGTCTTTTCAGCCAACAGTACTAGAATAATTGGATATCCTTATGAAAAATAGAACCTTAGTCACCACTTCATACAAAACTCAATTTAGGTGCGACATAGACCCAAATAGATGATCCATCATGATAGCATTTCTAGAAGAAAATGTAAGAGAAAACCTTCAAGAGTGTGGAGTAGGCAAAGATGTCTCGGGACACTCAGCAACAGTCTTAAGAGTGAAAAATGAAAAATCTTGCCTTCCTCATTTAAAATGTACCCTTTGAAGGCATTGTTTAGAAAATGAAAATTTGAGCCTAAGAAGACATGCAGTTCATAAAACTAACAAAGAATATATTCAGAATAAGTTATAAATCCCTTCAAACCAATAATAAAAAGCAAAAAAACCCCAAGTTTTAAAAGTGGTTGAAAGATATGATAGACCCCTCAAAACCATGAAGATAAGGAAGGTGAAGAACGGTGAAAACCCACACGAAAAGATGCTCAATGCCATTAGCCACCGGAGAGATGGGAATGCAAACTGCAGGGAAATGTTGCTCCAGCTGTAGCTGCCGGCAGGACTGAGTGGCAGAGACGGGGTTCTGACCCTGCCTAGACTCCCTGGGAACAGAGTTAGCTGTACACCCAGCATAATCACTTTTGTCTTGCATGGATGCTGCACGATTCTGAGTCTGCCACAGCGTGGCACAGAGGAGCCTGTCGGCAGCTCCCACACAGAGATTTCTCTGTGCATGAACTTGGAGAGGTGGTATCCTCACAGTTCACACGACCGATTTGAAAGTAATAGACAAAATTCTGCTGGCAAGCAATAGACAAAATTCTGCTGGCAAGCAAAGGTCCTTAGAAATGACATTTATCGAATTATTTGTTCATGCGTTGTTTGGTGGCCTAACGTCTCCTCTGGAGCTATGAAGAAGTGCATTCACGTTTGGTGTATTTCAACTCTATTCCTGGAAGTGAGCTAATAGTTTTTTTATCACATGGAATTTTGCTCTATGCACAGTGGTTGCAAGCCTGGTGCTGTGTCCAGTGGTCTTCTAAATATTACTGTAGGAGGCTGGTGAAGAAGAGCAAGTACTTAGCTTGGAAAAGAGAAAGTCCTCTCCCCTCTCTTCCCCTAACCCCCTTAGCTATTATTAAAGATCTGCTGTGTTAAAGAATAGACATTGCATTTATTCTGCGTTGTCCCCAAAGCATAATTCAGACTCATGGAGCTCAGCTTCAGGAAAATCTGTTTCTACTCAAATAATAGATCTCTCTGGAAACAGAACAAACCTCAGATGAATTCTACATCTCTAGAGGTGTCAAGTGGGCAGGCACTTGCTGGGAGATAATTCATGGATTGGCTTAAACTTGATGGCCCGTTAGAAATTCCTCTTGGATCCTTGATTTTTAGGCATGCCAGGCAACCCCAATAGAAAGGCAGGTTTGTGGGACCTTATAGGTAAAGCTGACTGTGTTGGCTTCACGTTGCTGGGATACACTCTGAGAGCAGGGAGGCAGGTGCCACTCATACACAAAGGGTAACTTTTGGAAGTGAGATTGAGCATTGTAAATTTTGGTCTTTGAAGGTGGCTTTGGGCTTGGCGATGAGCTCCGAGGGCCTTGTTGGGATCATCATGTTTAGACAATTCTGCCGAATGCTGTAAAAGATGAGCATAACAGAAGCATGCCTGCGGAGTGTGCAGGCTGATTTTCTTGGCATGCCTGTAAGGTCAACATGAAATACTAGCGTGTCCTCGCTCAGCGTCACTCGGATGGTGTCTGCAGTTGGAAGAGCTCTGCGGGAAGCTGTGTTTCACAAGGGTCCAGGTCTGGAGGGACTTCTGTAAAGATCAGCCTCACACTTTCCAGGCCCAGTGTCCAGGTATACTCAGGGATCGCTTGTTTCATTTCTTCATAACTCAGGGTCCAGATCCAGGCTTCCTTCTCTACGATGCCCTACAGTCCATAGTAGGCTTATAAAGGCCTTACAGGCCTGCCAGTACTGGCCTGGGGGACACTAGTCTGTGACTTTCTCTACCCCACCTTCTTCTCTCCATGTCTGTGGGCTCATTTATCTGATGTCTCTTCTGACGGCAGCATGGCTCTCCTGGATTCCCTACTTGTTTGGCACACATTCCCAGTTGGACAGTTGTTGGTGCCAGCTGTATACAAATAAAGGGGGTTGCTGCCTGCCTGTGGGACCTGAAGCACCAAGGATGTCATCTATAGCCCTCTTTATAAAAAATAGAACAGTTCTGCCCTTCAAAAGGGACCTGGATCAAACAATGTGTGTGTGTGTGCTCATGTGCATGTAAGTATGTAAATGTGTGTGTGTGTCAGTGTGCATGTGTGTGTGAAGGAGGGGCTGTTGAAGAGAGAGAACACTGAGATACCACGATCCATGTTTAAGTAATAAGCATGATTACAGCCTTCTTTTGACATAAGACTTGGGAACATGGAGGAAGAAATCATTAGGGCAGATGGCAGGGTACTGAGAACCAAAGTGACATGGGAAAAGATTGGGTAGCTTGATGTGAGATTCTCCTCTGTGTGTTCTGAATATGTTTTATTACCATTGGCTAATAAGCTGCTTTGGTATATGGTAGGGCAGACTATAGCTAGATTGGAAAACTAAAATTGAATGCAGGGAGAAAGAAGACAGATCCAGGCAGATATCATGTAGCCACCCAAAAAACAAGTTGTGAGATTACAAACTACGATCCTTATGGTAAATATAAAATAATAGAAATGGATTGATATGAGATGTAAGAGCTAGCTAAGAATATGCCTGAGCCGTTGACCAAACAATCTTGTAATTAATATAGTTTTTGTGTGATTATTCGAGTCTGGTGGCCAGGAAAGGAAAGCAAAGTCCCCATTTACATAATGAACAGTTGACAACGTACATCCACATAAAGCCTAAGGAAGCTTTCAAAAAGGGCCTCTAGACCCACAAAAATGGGAGTCAGCTGAAGCTTCTTGGTAGCTATATTTTTCAGATAGGTTCTGTTTGCTGGCTGCCAGCAGAGGTGCCGCTTCTTAAAGAGATGACTTCCTGGTTCATGCTGGTGGCAGGAATAGCTCTGGCTCTTTCGGGAGGTCCTGCTACA
>JAQHUG010000016.1:5021948-5060509 GCA_028555095.1 Dicrostonyx torquatus | reverse complement strand
CCCCACAAGCCTTGCGGTAAAATATAAAATAATAGAAATGGGTTAATTTAAGATTTAAGAGCTGGCTAGGAATATGCCTGTGCCGCTGTCCAAACAGTGTTGTAATTGGTATTTTTTGGTTTTTTTTGTGTCATTATTCAGGTCTGGGTGGCCGGAAAACCAAAGTGCAGTCTCCATTTATGCCAGGTGAAGACAAGCATTTGGAAAGGCATCCTAGCTTCGCTTCAGTCTGTCCTGCAGTCTGTATTGACAAAGGCAGCAGATAGGCAGCCTATCACAGAGCGCTCAGGTCACAGCTCTTTTACTAGGTATCTCTGGTTGGCTAGAACGTGGGGGTGGGAGGCACACAACGTCTAGATGTCTTCAGTCTGCAGGGTCATGGTACAGAAGGTTGTTCACTACCTCATCCAAAGTATCAGCCCTGCCTGTAGGCTCACCTTGGCCCCATTTACATTCAGGGCCTTTGGGATGGAGCAGTGCCCAGGCCTGAGACAAGCAATCCCTTATGATTTTCTGGTCATGGTGATTGGTTCAGGATTTGAAGTGAGAATGTCATTCAGAATGATACTTTTGTTGGGAGTCATGGGGTCAAGGCAAGGGTCTTATTCTCAAACTGATTTTGAGTAATAAAATTCTTGCAGTCATCTTTAAACTCTTAGGACTCCAAGTAGGTCACTATAGGACAGACATGACTGAAAGATGAAAAAAAAAAAATCAAGCCCTGATGATGCGTTACTTGTGCTCTGAATGAATGGAACCCAAAGCTGATGGGACCATAGACCTTGCAATAGTTTTTCTTCTATAAATAAATTCAGGTGGGAACCCCTGTTGCTTGCCCTGAGGCTGCTCTGACCACAGTGGCTGTCTGCAGCTGGTAGACAGGCCCAGAGCCAGTAGGATGTATGCACTGATGGAAGCTGCAGAGTAATGAGTCCCCTTCAAGGTGGGCTTTCAGTGGAGCTGTCTGAAGGCTAGACAAGCTCTCTCAAAGGTGATGGCCTTTCCAGCATCAGGATGGACAGCTTGCACTGAATGTTTCATATGGCAAAACACGGCATTTGATCAAAAGAGGGGTGGGGCTTGGATTGGGCTGTTCTTTAAATTTCTTCACTTTTTTTCTCCGTTTATTGAAAGAGATGTTTTTCTCCTCATATAATATATCATGATTACTGCTTTTCCTCCCAGTTCCTCCCTACCTCCCCTCCCATTTGGGTTCCCTCTCTTTCTCTCTTTTATTAGAAAACATAATAGTGAAATGAAATATAATAAAACAAAAACTAACACATCAGAACTGGACAAAACAAATGAACAGCAGGGAAACAGCCCAAGATAGGGCACGAGAAACGAAAGCCCACTTGTTCACACACTTAGGAGCCCCATAAATGCTCTAAACTGGAAGCCATGATATATACGTCAGGACTGTTGTAGACCCAAGCAGGCCCTGTCTTTGTGAGATCTTACAGCTTTGGCCATGCTGATTTAGAGACCTTTGTTTCCTTGGTGTCCTCCATCCCCTCTGGCTCTTAGACTCCTTCCGCTTCCTCTTCCCCAGGGTTCTCTGAGCTCTTTTAGGGCCAATTGTTTGTTGGTCTCTTACTCTCAGCATTAAGTCAGGCTGTGGGTTTCTATATTTGTTTCGCCTGCTGCAGGAGGACACTTCTCTGATAATCACAGAGCAAGGCGCCGATCTAAGAGTACGGCAGAATGTCATTAGGAATCATTTTATTGCTGTTTTCAGAACAGTAGTATTTGGTTTTTACCCATGACCCTGGGCTATCTAGTCTCAGGTTCTTGGTCACCCAAGTCATGTCAGGTGTGGGTTCCATCTCCTGGACTGAGCCTTAAGTCAAATCAGATACTGGGCTTTGTGCCACCAGTGCCCTAGCATATCTTGAGGTAGGACACTATAGTAGCACAAAGGGCTGTGACTGGCTGGTTTCCACATCGTCTCTCTCCATGTAACTCTACTACAAATAAGAAGGGACAAACATAATTAATACTTATCATGCCATAAAGATGGCACGTGCCTATAACCCAGGAGGATCAAAAATCCAAGGCCAATCTTGCAGGCTGCATAGAGGATTCGAGGCCAGCTTGAGGTACATGAGACACTGCCTCAAAGACCACAGATAAAACCGTAAACCTTTGGTTCACATTTTGTGATCTCCACCATCCACCTAACCTTGTCTCACTTCTCTGTGTGACTGGCAGACACCCTCTACTCCAGCGAAGAGGTGAGCTATTAATCCTAGTATCCAGCACCCTACTTTGCACAGCGGCTTCGTTGGTGCTTACAGTTAACTGATGCCCCAACATCCTTGTTAGCACCCACCCAGAACATGGCCACCTGGCAGCCTCAGCTGTAGGCCACCAGAGCTCACCATGGGTCCCTTGGACTATTTCATCAAGCTGTGGGAAGACGGCTGTTTTCATAGTTGCTAGGTCCAAGTCAAAGGGGAGACAGTGACATCCTTCCCTTCCATAGCCGTCCTCATCTCCCTGCTTGTAATGTCCCATGTGCCTGGCTATGTATACAGCCACGCATGCATTTGTTTGCTCAGCAGTGCTCACCAAGCACCCATGGCATGCCAGGGCACACCATGGAGAAAGCAAACATGGCTCCCGTGGTGTCTTCAGTTTCTGGGACGGTGTGGTGTTCCTTCCACACAGCCCGGTCCCTCCCTGAGGTGCCTTGGGTCAGCTGTCTAAGGTCTGGCATGTGCCCTTGGTACAGGGCCTGCTTACCCTTTGCTGATGCCCAAGCTTTCCGCCCAAGACCTGCTTTCTACCTGCTCCTATTTTGATCCATGTCAGATCCCTAGGACCAGAAGCCAACTTCTGATTCATCCCTGCTCACAGAATCCTGGAGAGGTCCTTCCTAAAATCCAGGAAAAGTCCGAGCCCCCCAGAGAGAACCCAGCAATTATGCATAATAACTCCAACAGGCAATGAGAAAGCAAAGCCAAGATTGGGCTCGGGCTTGTGGTTGCCACCCCCAGGTCACCGATATTTATACCTGAATTTTTGACTGAGCCATGGGGCCAAGATTCCTGCTTCTACCTGCTGCCTAACTGCCTAATGATGGCCTGCCATGTGCAGCCAGGGCTGCATCAGGGCTGCTGCTGTAGTCCAAAGCCACTGAAGGTGGGGGAGAGGAGTCCCAGATACTACCTAGCACTGGTGGCATGAGGGGGAAGGGGCCCGGGTTCACTTTTGCTCTCCGTCTGTGCCAGGGTTTTTGTACGCCTCTCTGGCACCTTCTGAGAGAAAGCAAAGCTTGGGAGCAGTCTCGTGGGAACTTCCTAGAGTCAGGTGTGGGAAAGGAAAGAATTTGAGGTTGGTAAGGCTTAGGAAGGCAGAAAGCGGGAAGGAAGAACTGCTCCCAGGCAGGGCCAGAGGATGCCAGGGCTGCCCTGACTGAGAGAATCCCCAAGGCACCCATCCACTTCAAGCCCACGTGCGGGCCTGGGTAGAAGGAGCAGAGAGCAAGAGCTGGAGAGGAGGCGCGCAACAGCCCCCGGCAGAGCGTGCAGCCGGGCGCAGAGCCCAGGGGCCGCCCAGTAGCTGGGAAGCCACGCAGAGCGCTCGGGGAGGCCACAGCGACTACAGCGGGGGCTTCCCCAGGCTTCCCTTCCCGGTCGCGGGTGCGGGGCGCGAGTCCAGGGCACGGAAACTGCACCCGGCTCAAGGGAGCAGGGAGTCCCCGAAGCGCCCCCGATCGGCGCGATCGCGAGTGGGACCCGAAGCGGCCGGTGTGTTGTTTGGGTGTCCGGGAGCCCAGAGCGTGAGATTGGGGCTGAGCCCTCCCCGCCGCCCCCACCCCGCGCCCGCCTCCCGCCCCCGCCCGCGGCCTGCAGCGCGCCTCCCTCACAGCCCAGGCTCTGGCGAGCCGCTCCGGCCGAGCCGTGGGAGCCACGGACAGCGCCAGCTGCCGCTGCAGGAGCTACTCCGGCTGCACCATGCGGGAGCTGGCCATCGAGATCGGGGTGCGAGCCCTGCTCTTTGGGGTCTTCGTGTAAGTAGTGGTGCGCCACGGGCGGGGACCCAAAGACCCAGCCTCTGGGATCCCCAACTTTGTTTGAGCTGCTGCGTCCCTCAGGGGCCTGGGTTCGAGGTTCTCTCCTTGGTTGGTGCCTATGCTGTTCCTTGTGGGATCAAAAGCAACGCTCTCCTCCTCTTCTTGGGACCCTTGGCGTACAGTGATCCTAGCATGCCTGTCTGGGACTGGGATCTGCTTCCATAGTAGCCCCTAGTCTGGAATCGCGTCAGGGGGCCCCCTAACTCGGGTACCCCAAGTCTGAGCCTTCACCAGCTCTGCACACCTGTCCCTGGGATTTAGGCTGCTCCTTAAGCCAGGACATGCAGCCTGGCCGGTGCCTAGGGAAGTTTCTCTCTCCGTGATCTTTTGAATCTGATAATGGCTGGTTGTTTTTGCTCTTGGCTCCATCTCCCGCCACCCCATGCTGGGCCGGGGCAGCCAGGGTCAGCCTAGGTCTCCTTGGATGTCCCTGGCTCCTGAACTGACAGCCCTACAGAGCATCCTCCCAAGAGGTGCCTGCATTACTTCTCTGACTGGAAAACTGTTGCCATGGAGGGTTGGGCAGGTCAGGAACTGCAGTCGCCTGCGGGGCTGGGAACACCAGGCGCTCCTTTTACGTGTGGGTGTTCTTCTCCTGAGAGGCAGAAGCTCTTCAGGGACAGCACTGAAATGTCCAGGTTGCACCTGGGAATAGTCATTTCTGAAAAAGGAGGGAGCCTAGTGCAATTCCTTTGGCGATGTCTGTGCTTCCTCAGAGACCCTGGGCTGCCTCTCACTGATCCTAAGGCCCACCACAGGGAGCTTTCTCCCCTGCTAGTCTGTCTTGTTTAGAGCCACCTAGCAGCCAGCCTTAAGCACCTGTCATCAAGGTTGACACATCTGCACTTGTCCCTTTAGTAGCAAGCCATTTTTCTCTCTCCTACCCCTCGCTGGCTGACACATTTTAAATATTAAAGTTGCAAGGGCTCTCTGGATTTGCTGATATCTTGGTGTGTGTGGGGGTTCCCATCAAGACAAACAGGACCCCCCAGGATTTCTGCTCCCAACCATGGCAGGTGTGTAATATCAATGACTACTTCTGAACCTCAAGGTACATGCATGGAAAGTAATGCTTGTGTGTGTGCGTGCACATGCATGCGCACATGTGCATGCACACATATGTGTTTAAACTAGGGATTAAATTCATCCTGAGGATTCATTCAAACCATCTGAAAAGGCTGAGAGCATCCCAGATGCGGGCCACCCCCACTCCCTCCCCATACAGCCTTCCTATTGAACACTGGTGTTATTCACTGGGAACAAGGAGCGGGAACTTCAGTTGGATCTTGATGCAATTGAAAAAAAATGCCCTTTCCCCTCCTCTCACTCTGTCTCTCTACCTATGGAGTAAACATTCCAAGGAGTGGTTTCTGGGCAGTTTCCAGTTGGCAGATAGGCTAAAACCCCATCCAATTATTACGTGCTAAAAATGATAGACTAGTGTTTAGTGCGTGGTAGACGCTAACATTTGTTGGGGGGACGTCTGTACAGAAAGAAAATGCAGGAGTAAAGTGAGCTGTGCTCGCAGGCTGTCTGCTTGAATTTCTTCTGGGAATATTTGTTTTAAAAGGGTCTAGCCACATGTACATATTTGTATATTCTCACTTTTCCCTTCAAACATTCTTCCAAACACTTATGAAATGTTTATATATACACAATGTCTCCTGTAGTGAATTAGAAAACTTGGTGGATGTTGTTTATATATGTCTGGCTTCTAAGATTGTTATGTAAAAAAAAAAATCACTTTTCAGTCTTTCTCCAAAGTCCCCTCCTGTGTACTCAGTGGGGGATCTGCAATCACCTCCCACTGCAGGACACGGACAGATGTCGCTTGTGTTTTGGCACAAGCCTTAAGTTTCCTACGAAATTACAAATATTACATACAGCACTGAGGACAAGCTGGGGGTGGCGGTTCAGACAGATAACGGCTTCCGGGAGAGCCTAGGAGGAGCAGGGACACAGATGACCCCTTGTTTGCTCAGATAAGCTCCTGGCGCCTTGACAGAGGCTAGCTTTGGGAAGGAAGTCGTCTTCCTTTAGGCAGCACTGTGGTGAGGAGGAGATGGGTGTCTCCACAGCCCTGGAAGACTTGGGAAGTCCCTCCAAGCAAGCTGAGTCTGGTCTTCCCAACACACTGACAAGTGTGGATGGTGTAGTTCATCGCCCACTTGAACTTGTCATGTCTGCCCTCTCTGCCAGGACGAGAGGCTGGTTTTAAACCAGAGAGAGCGACTCCCTTCTTTGCTAGCTCATGCTTTCTCAACATTTCTAATGCTGTGACCCTTTAATACAGTTCACATTGTGGTGATCCCCAACCATGAAAGTATTCCATTGCTGCTTCATACTGTAATTTTGCTACTATTGTGAATTGTAATATAAATATATGATGTGCAGGATCTGATGTGTGATCTCTGTGAAAGGGTCGTTCAACCTCCAAAGGGGTCATGACCCACAGGCTGAGAACCAGTGCTCCAGAGACTCTGCTTCTGGAGATGTGCATGCCCTCTGATTGTGTTTCCCTGTTTGGAAGCAGGCATGTCATCTCAGCGGATCCACAGATCTCCTCCGAGGGCTAATAAAATATGTTCTGAACTCACGAGCCTGTGAACTGTGCCTTGGTGACTCTTGAAGGAAAGCCCTTTGGGAGGAAGTCAGGATGGTGCCCAGGATTTGTACATTCAAGTCACAGAGAGGAAGGTCTGTTGACAATCAGACACAGTGCCTTTGGGGCATCTCTGCTTCCAAACATAACAAGCAAACAACCACAAAAGAACAGCTACAAACAGCGATGCTACTGGGGTCGCACATCACCTTTAGCTTAACAGAGGACAATGTTTACAGGAACTCCATGTTTAGGGAACTTAAGAGGGCCACATCCAGTTTTGAGGGTACAGTCAGTGCTCTGATGCTTGTGTGCCTGTGATGCTATTGGTCTTATCCAGAGATTGGAATACACTGTCACCCAAGACTCCAGAAGAGAATCAGCAAGTGTTTCTACAAATGCCAGCAAGAGCTGGACCTTGCTTATTAGCTCTGAGTTCCTAGTCACTAGCCCTGAGCTCTCAGTTTGCTAGTACCAGTATTCTGGTAACTTCTACTGTTGTTGCTGATATGGGTTCCCATCCATTGGGGGAATGTTACATGTGAGGTAGTGAGGAAGGTTACCACATATGGGGGCTGGAGAGATGGCTCGGGGGTTATGGGCACTTACTGCTTCTATAGAGGACCCAAATTCAGTGCCCAAGACCCTCATCAGGCATCTCACAAATACCTTTTAGTCTAACTCCAGGGGATGTAATACCTTCTTCGTGTCTCTGCTGGCACCCACACTCCCACAAATACATCCATACACAGGCATACACGTCACATATGACATTTGTAGGACTCCAGCCTAACTCGGTCGTGGTAGCTTGTGCAAAATGCTCAGTTTATGGCAACAGAGGGATAATTATCCCAGGGAGTGAGGAGCAGGTGAGGATAGGTGCCAGGGAATGTTGCCCAGAGTTGACTGCTCACCTAAGCCTCCAGTGCCAGGTGTACGAGGCAGGCGTGGGCTCAAGGACATTCCTGCAGAGTAAAGGCCTGGCAGCCTGCAGGCACAGTTTGGACTGGGAACAGTTCACCAGGTGTGGCTACAGACTGAGCTTCACCGACAAGATGAGAGGTTTCCTCATAGGAAATGAGCCTAGAATGTAAGGAGGCCCAGTAGGTAGGTAGGTAGGCAGGCAGGCAGGCACGCGCGTGCGTGCGTGCGTGTGTGTGCGTGCATGCGTGTGTGTGTGTGTGTGTGTGTGTGTGTGTGTGTAGGCCAGCAGTCAACCTTATTTGTTCCTCATGCACTCTTCACTTTTTTTTTTTTGACTGTTTCTTTACTAGCCTGGAACTTTCCATGCAGTCTAGGCTAGCTAGCCAGGGAGTCCCAGATACCTACCTACCTGCCTCCATCTTCTCAGCGGTGGGCTTACAGTCAAGTGCCCCTGTGCCCAGCTTTTTGTTGTTGTTATTTTTTTAACCTGGGTTCTGGATCTCAAACTCAGGACTTCGAAACTGCAAGGCAAATGCTCTATAGACTGTGCCATCTCCATAGCCCGGCTCTGAAGGTTTGAAACAAAAAGCCATCTGCCCAAATATCTGCCAAGTAGTGTTAAGGGACCATTCCGTTGGTTACACAGGTCTTGTTCACTCCTGTGGGTAGCAGTGTGTGGCTCTACTGTGGTTGCTCTGCTTCACCCAGAGCAGGGAAGTATGTGAGTACCACTCATAGATGGTCTTGTACTGGACTCGGTCATCGCTGTGCTTGCCTGGCGTTGCCTTGCCAACAGTGTACTAGGATTTAGGCAACATCTCCTTCTTCTTTCCTTTCCTCCTTTTTCCCCATGTGACCTGGCCGTGGGCTTGGTTGATACCTTCTGACTTAGCTTCCCATGGTCATTTTCCTAGAAATCTGAGTGTGCTCTATCAACGCAGGACTAAGCTGCTTCCAAGGGTGCCCTGCTGACTAGTTACCCATAGTCCAGGTCAACACTTCATATCCTCTGATTGACATGAAAGAAATGCTGGGATCTGCATTTTGAGCAGACAGTCTTCCCATCGACAAGGCTTCAGGGAGTTTTCATAAATGAGTATTGCCCTCTGCTTCTTCTCTCCTTCTTGGCTGGTGTGAAAAAGCTGCGCTCCCCGGCCACTAAGAAATTCAATGAGGCCAGGCAAGGAGCCCTAGTCCAGGGAGCCCTGGGCAGAGGTAGCATGAGTTTCCTTAGGGGAGAGCGTGGAGCCTTATACCGACATACATACTTTTGAGAGAGGGCCACCAGGATAGTTTCCATGGAGGTTCATGACATTGTAGGTGGCTTCTAGGACAGAAGGTAGTTCTCTGCTGAGATGGGGGGAGGGCAGGGGGGATTGGCTAACTACTGCAGCATTGATCCGTTCTGCAATAGCATACCTGTAGCAGTTTTGTTGCCATTTACAGCAAGTTTCAAATGATGGATTAGAGGCAAAGTGGTATAATGGAAGGCCGTGGGCTTTGGATTTATATAGGTTCATGTGTGGATGTTTGCTGTCACTAATTATCAAATTGCCTTGGATCTCTGAACCTTAGTTACTTAGTATGAGACGTGTAGATAATGGCTCACTGGATTTGATTAGAATAGGGGCTTTTAGTGCCTAAGTAAAGCAACCATCTTCTCTCCTCGCTCTCATGAATCCTTATTACATATATGTAGTGTCTGTGAATGGCACTACAGTAGACTTGTTATGACTCTGCCCTTTAGCCTTAGATTGCCTGAGTTTCTATTCTGATTTTGCCACTTATAAGCTTATAAGTGAGTCTTTGGGAAAATTATTTATCCAGCTTAAAGCTCTGTGTCCCCATCTGTTTAATAGGAATATGTAATGATATTCATGAACAACAAGCTTATGCTTATTAAATGAGACAGTATTTAGCTCATTGTAGGTGCTCAGAAAAGCTAATGCCATTGTTGTCCTTTATTAAAACAAATCCGTAATGTGAAGAGAAATGCCGCCAATAGCTGATAGTATTCTTATTATAAATTATTCAGTATGAGGGATTCCTTTTAGCCTGCCCAGAATTTCAGCTTACTATAAGCTCATTGAGCCCAACCCCCATAGCTGATGGGTCTTGTTATCAGATGGGGTGGAGAGCTCAGCCCCGTGGCTTCTTAGGGACCAAAAGTGTCACCAGTTCGCCTGTATCAGACAATGTGTTAATGGAAGCAATCTGTTCCTGTTGCCTTCGGAGTCACCGAGTTCAGTTAGACCCACACCCAGGAGCTTTCTCCATCAAACACCCTCTTGCCTTCATCTATGCACATAGGAGTAAATGTCTTCTTGCCCTGGAAATGTGATTCCTGATTGACTGACAAATAGTGCTTCTGTTTGAAATAATATTGGCCACCGTAAAGTGAGATGTCTCTGCCCAGAAATCTCAGG
The DNA here is from genome assembly GCA_028555095.1 of Dicrostonyx torquatus. Lineage (NCBI taxonomy): Eukaryota > Metazoa > Chordata > Mammalia > Rodentia > Cricetidae > Dicrostonyx > Dicrostonyx torquatus. Next base: position 5,050,479 of record JAQHUG010000016.1, on the reverse strand, counting down.
ATTTCCCACAGGGAAATGACAAAGGGATCTGTTTCAGAACTGTTGGATGCAGTTAGCTCAGTTAGTTACAACAATGATGCCTTTTATGAGCCACACAAGACTTATAAAAGCTTGGCGATTGTATTTTTCATGGATAGTGTTTGCAAATATAAAAATCACTTTTGTAATATTGCGTCTTTAAAACATGATCGTCTTGGTGCCATGTGTGTAAGAGCTACAAACCCCACCTACACACACTTTGAGGTTCTGGGGACAAGTGAGAGGATGCTGATGCTTCAGGTAGATGCCACAGGCAACCCTGGGGACAGCTTCATCCCAAGCTGCTGCCTAGAACCTGGAGTCTGATGTTACACTGTTTCTACTGAAGACAGAGGCACAAGAGCAGGCTCAGACTCAGTAGGGGCATTTAGGTCAGTTTCCAGAAAGCTGGAATCAGCTGGTCAGTGCTGGATGCTTCTTTCTGCCTTATCAGAGGGGGTTAAAGGTATATTACCATTGAAATGGGAGTTTGAACCATATGAAATTGTAGGTGTTTGACTGTTTTGACCTACAAAACTGGAAATTTCATCTAGTTCAATCCAAAAATAACAGACACAAAGAAAAGTACCCTATTCGTAATCATGCAGCAGCCCAGAGCAGCCGCCAGCTGCCAAACCTACTTCCCTGGCCGCCCTAACACACGTTTTTGAGTCAACATGAATGGGCTCACAGTGTGTGTGCTTCCATGTGACTTTCGCCTTGGCTGTGACAATTCATTCCACATTGTGGTGAGCACAGAGATCTCTATGTATGACTGAAACCCTGCTAGTTATTCATGCTGCTTGTTATTAATGGTTTTAACAATTAACCATAATGCTGGTATGATTTTTGACAAATCTGTAATTAGAGAGAGCTATAGTTTGGGCAAATACCCTAGTTTTTATTTGTTTGTTTTGTTTTTACAAAGTGTTTGGCTTCTCTTTGTCCAACAGGAACTCTGAAATTGCAAACCAATTTATATAGCACATTACTTTTCCTCAGAGTGTTTCTTAAAGAGGCCTACAGCAGCATCTCACCCTGTAGAAGGGTGGGCATCACGACCCATGGCCACATAGTTAAGTCCTGGCTCTGTGAGGGGTAAAGATGTGATCTTACCTAGGAGAAGTGCTGTACATTCAAGTTGATGTACTGTGTGATGGGTGCCCAGGACAGTGTATGGTTAGTGTTCAAGTTCATCTCTTCATTCCTCTTGTGTGACAAAACTTTTCCTGGGGAGATATCACGCACGTGTCTACTCACCCCAGATAGTGAGCCGGTGACAGGCCCAAGTATGGATACAACCAAAGTCCAACATGATGAACCAATGAGTTTTACTGAGGTTACTTGCAGGAATATGGTTGAGGGGTTACTTACAGGACCAGAAATGATTCAAAGACAGCTACATCACCAAAGTCCTCCCCAGCAATGGTGACAACTCCCAAGAACTGAGAACGTGCAACACATAACACAGCCTATAGGTAGCTCAAAAGGTTGCAAAGTATCCTTTCCAAGTGCCCCCGTTGTTGGTCTAAGCCTCTTCCAGGCAGCTTGGCTGGATTCTGCTTCTTTCAGGCAGCTGGTGTGATCTCAAATCTTCTTTGCAGCTTTGCTTGTCTCTGAGTCTTCTTTAAAACCAAGCTTCCTTGCATGTGAGGTGGACTCTCAACTCTGATTCCTTCTCTGGCAGAGAGGGGCCTGATGAATTTTCTCAGTTTCAGGAACTTCCTGAAGCTATTTTGAGTTGTGTAATCTTCCTGTTTGAGGAGCTTTCTACAGGATGGAAAACTGTTGGACAACACCCTCACTTCTCATCCTTCCTGTGTCTGAGGTGTGTTAGAAACCAGTGAAAAGATGCATAAGAAGAAGAAGCATGCAGCTCTCAGGACCACAGGATAGCTGAGCCTTGTGCTGGGATTTAGAAAACTTGGGATGAAAAAAGTCCTTGAAAATGCTGGTATGTGTAACTTCAACATATATGTGGTGGCTATAGGAATGGGGGAGTAATAGGGAAGAACTTTGGTACCTACTGTGCCACTTGTCATGTTAGATGACTGAATCTTTGTAACTGCTCAGACAGGAAGTGGTATTCTCATTTTGCAGAGTGAAAAGCTAACACCTTTCATAGGTCCTATCAATAAGAAAAGAGAAGAACCCCTCAATTTAAAAAAAAAATGGGCCAGGGCTATGAATAGAGATCCGATGAAAGTGCAAAAAACAAATCTACCTTTCAGCATGTGACTCCTATGTATGTATGTGGAAATACAGGATATGCCTCTGAAAGCAACAAGAGGACAGTGCATGCAGATAGGCACAACTTTCTAGGAGCAGTGGGAAACAGAAGCAGTCATTAAAATTAGTTATTCCAGTTAACTGTCTCTTGACTTGGAAGACACCTAGCAACTGTCATTAAGTGATAAGGAAGACAGCAGCAGTGTGCATGGGTGCTTTCATGTGGTGGCGTGATACATTCCGTTTGTTCTTCTAGCTATGATAAAACCCCTCTAAAGACCCACAGTGAAACCTTGATGGTGCTTTAGTTTGTTTGTTTGTTCATGGGTGTGTGCACTAATAGAATTAGATAATATAGATTTGGTGTTCTTTTCTTCATGCTATTTTATTTGTTTGTTTTTCAAGAGAGAGGTTTTTATTTTGTTTTGTTCTGTAGCCCTGGCTATCTTGGAACTAGCTTTGTTGACTGTGCTTTATGTTACTTACAATTTAAATAATTTTATGGTTAAGGTTTATGATTTTTATGCATAGCTAATAATAATCAGCATGGATGTTTCCTGTTACCAAATACACACACACACACACACACACACACACACGGTGTAGGAGATGCTTCTGTATTTTTGTTGCTTTCATTGGTTAAATAAAGAGACTGCCTTGGCCTTTTGATAGAGCAGCCCTTATGTGGGTGGAGTAGACAGGATGGAATGCTGGGAAGAAGGGAAGTGTAGCAGACACCATGCTTCTCCTACCCAAGATGGACACTGATTAGAATCATGCCAGTAAGCCACAATCAAGTGGCAATACATATTATCAGAAATGGGTTAGATCAATATGTAAGAGTTAATCGATAAGAGGTTAGAACTAATGGGCCAGGCAGTAATTTAATTAATACAGTTTCCGTGTGGTTATTTCGGGGGTTAAGTTAGCCAGGCACTGGGAACGTGGCCTGCCCACTCTGGAAGCTGGGCTACAGGACATAGCCTACTCGCTCGCCACTTACTGCACACACATACTCATGTACACACACTCACACGGGTTCTGAATGTGACACCTGTGTTTCTTCAGGGATTGCTACAGGATATTTGAAGCAGGAATTGCATCAAATCAATCTTTCTGCATTTTGCATCATACAGAACATTTAAGAAAAGTGAAAGATTAATATCCCAATTGCAATTTATGTTGTAAATGGTGTTTGGTCAGTGTTTTATTGCTGTTAAGAGATACCATGACTAAGGCAACTCTTATAACGGAAGACATTTCATTTGGGCTTGATTACATTCAGAATAAGTTTAGTCTTTTATCTTCATGCTGGGAAGCATGGCAGAATGAAGGCAGACATGGTGATGGAGAAGTAGGTGAGCTTTCTACATCTGGATCCACAGGAAGCTGGAAGAAGAAGAGCCACTGGGGCTGACTTGGGTTTTTGTAAACTCAAAGCCCACCCCCAGTGACACACTTCCTCCAGCAAAGCCACACCCACTCCACAAGGCCACACCTCCTAATCCTTTCAAATATTGCCACTCCCTATGAGCCTATGGGGACATTTTGTTCAAACCATCATTTCACTCCCAGCCCCCAAAGACTTGTAGCCATGTCATAATGCAAAATGCATTTAGATCAACTTCAAAAGTCCTCATAGTCTATCACAGTCTCAACACTGCTTAATAGTCCAAAGTTCAAAGTCTCTTCTGAGATTCATGGCAATCTCTTAACTCTAACCAACTGTAAAATCAAAATCAAAAAGTAGATCGCATACTTCCAAGATACAATGACACAGGATATACATTACCATTCTAAAAGGGAGGAAAGGGAGAATAGTGAGGAAATACTGGACAAAAGCAAGACTGAAGACCAGCAGAGCAAACTCCCAACCCTTCATCACCATATCTGATGTCAAAGTGCTCTTCGAATCTCCAGCTTTCAGTTTCATTGACTGTGACACACTTATCTTTCTTGGCTTGATTCCATTTTCTGTTAGTAGTTCTCCTTGGCAGGTATGCCATGACTCTGGAATCTCCAACATCATAGGGTCTCCAATGAAATGCAGGCTCTACCTTCACAGCTTCACACTATGGCCCCCTAGGTCTCTATTCAGAGACACCCCTGACACATGTGTGGCCTCAGTGGCTTTCCTTAGCCATGGAGGGAGATTCATAACCCCTTTCTTATGTCCTCAGCTCTAAAGCCAGAACCACATGGCCGAAGCTGCCAAGTTCTGCTGCTTGCTGAGGCTGTGACATGGTACCCTAGCTCCATTATATTTGCACCAGCTTTCTATTGCCAGTGATTTCATAAATTGCTTAAGCTTTTTAAAAATTCCTTTCCAGAAGTTGGAAGATAGGTTGGGTGGGGGTCTTACCTTGAGGTCAACTCTCCTTTTATTTCATTTAACATCAAGCTTTTCTTTAGACATTTTATCTCCTTAAGCCCTGCACTTAGCTCCATTACACTACCTGGTGCTCCTTTTCTCCTCAAACTGAACATTTTGTATTTTTTTCTTGCTTGGTTTGCTCCTTTTCATTATAGGTATGCATAAGAGTTGCCATTAATAACCACATGACACAATCAATTCTAGGCTGTATTGAAATCTCCTCTGCCAACACTATTTATCCAAAACTCTTCAACTTAACCTCAGGGAGGTTTTTTTGTTTGTTTGTTTTGTTTTGTTTTGTTTGCTTTTTTGGGGGGAGGTCGCAGGGCAGAAAACAGCCACCTTCCTTACCACAAGAATGGCCTCTAAGACACTAATACACTAATACAAACCTCTTGAGCTTTGCTGTCATAATGAATCTACATTACTCTTAGCACCACTGCCTTCCAGATTTCTATTAGCATGGTCCATGAAGCCCTACTTAAAATGTTAAACTGTTTTCTTAATTCAAAGTCCCAGAGTCCACATTCTGCCAATAAGCAGCATAGTTGGCCTTGCCACATCCATACCCTGCTCCTTGATACCAACTTCAGGCATGGTCAGTGTGATCTTGCTGTGAAGAGGCATCATGACCTAGGCAACTTTTATTTTTAAAAGGCATTTAATTGGGTCTTGCTTATAGTTTCAGAGGTTTAGTCCATTGTCAGCCTGATGGAAAGCATGGCAGCAACCAGGCAGATGTGGTGTTGGAGAAGCTGGGAGTTCTACATCTAGATCCACGGGCAGCTGGAAAAGAGGCACAGAGCCTGGCTTGGGCTTTTGCAACCTGAAAGCCCACTCCTAGTGACACACATCCTCTGACAAGGCCACACTTCCCAATCTTTTCAAATAGTGCCACTACCTATGACCCTATGGGGGCCATTTTCATTCAGAAAAGAATGAATGCTACAAGAAGCATTGACAGAAGCTGTAGGTAGAGTCAGAGATATCTATGACCTTTGAGAAGCAGCACTGTGATACATTGGCCACAGAATTAGGCCTGTCCTTTGACTTTGAGTTCTGGGGGATAATGCAGAGGCTCCACAGTAAGAGGCATAAATTGAAGAGTTTTGGATAAATAGTGTTGGCAGAGGAGATTTCAATACAGCCAAGTGTTGACTGTGTTGTGTGGTTATTAGTGGCAACTCTTATGCAGATCTATAATGAAAAGGAGCAAGCTGAGCAAGAAAAAACACAAAACGTTCAGTTTGAGGAGAAGAGGAGCACCAGGAAGTGTAATGGAGCTAAGTGCAGGGCTTAAGGAGATAAAACGTCTAAAGAAAAGCTTGATGTTAAGTGTAATGAAAGGAGGGTTGACCTGTATAAATTATACTTTATTATTTTTACTAGCTGTATGGATACCCAATCTATTAATCTAGGGATGGAATTTTAGAACATTTTATTATTTATGTGACAATATTGTTGGCTAAGAAACTTATGGACCTTTCTGAATCAAAGCCCTTGTGTAAATTATATTTATCTGCACATTGACAAACTGTCCTTTCAGAATGCTCTACTATGTATATTTATATGTTGCCAGACATGTGAAAGTAACCGATTGGTTTGCTTGTTTTTGTCTAATGCTTGATGTTAAATTGGTTTCCTTTTGTTATTTTATCTTATGTGTATATTATTTTTGTGTGAGTGGATACTACATGAGTGTGGGTGCCTGCTGAGGCAGAAGAAAGTGGTTAGTCCCTTGGAACTGAAGAAAAGGCAGCTGCGAGCCACCCAACTTGTGCTGGGAACTGAACCTGGGTCTTCTGCAGGAGCCACAAACACTCTTAACGTCTGAGCCGTCTCCAGCCCCTGAACAGGATATAAATGTCTGTTATGTCTGGGAGGGACTGTAGCATTTGGTTTTCAGTTCTCCGTATTCAGTGTTGAGCATCTTCTCACCCACACACATTGTGTCTTCAGTGAAAGTCCATCTTTCCTTTTGCTCCTGCTCCTACTGGGTCTCCAGACTGCACTCCTTTACATGCAGGGGTGCTCTGTGCTTTGTGGATGCTGCGATTTGAATGTGAAATGTCTGCCCCCATCCTGGGGCTTATGTGACTGAGCACTTGGTCCCCAGCTGGCAGTGCTGTTGTGCGAGGATATGGACCCTTTAGAATCAGGTCCCTGCCGGAGGAGGTGAATCTCGTCTTGGCATGGGGTGGGAAGAGGAGTTAAAGCGTATAGCCTGGCTTTTCTCTGCTTCTTGGTCATGGAGAGGCGAGCAAGCAGCTGCTGCACGCTCTTGCCACCATGAAGCTGTCTGTCACCACGATTTCCCACCCTTGGGAGTTGTACCTGCCAAACCATGAATCAACAATAACTCCACCTCTCTTAAATTGCTTCTCTTAAATTGTTTTTTGCCAGATACTTTGTCAAAGCAATGAGAGAAGTATCCAGTGTGACAGATGTTAGATTTTCTCATGTTATAGATGTCCTCTATTCATCCGTGGTTGGCTTTGAAGTTCCTTTGAGGTTTCTCTTGCTCACAACAGAAATAGTTTTGATTTTCATATGGTTAAAACTGCCTTTTAACCTTTTTCTCCTGTATGATTTTCTTCTTTTAAGTCATTTCCTATCTAAAACAAAAATATTCTTTGTAGTGTCTAGTATTTTATACTTTAGTTGTTTAATATTAATTCTCTGATGTATTGATTATTAGCTTTGTGTTTGTGCGCATGTGTGTGTATTTGTATATGCAGACTGCTACATATGTATGTTTAGGACAAACATGCATGGGAGGCCAGAGGTCGTGTCTTCGCCAGTTTTTCTCCACTCTAGCTTTGGAGATTAGATCTGTCATTGAATCTGGGGTTGCGCCCTCTCTTGGAGCTGACCAAGAAGCCCCAGGGATGCTCGTGTCTCTACCTCTCCAGCACTGGGTTTACAAGTGTGCACTGTTGCACCTGGCTTTTTCCATGGGTGCTGGAGTGGATTAGGTCCTCATGCTTACACAGCAAATGCTCTACCAGCTGAGCCATCTTCCTGATCAGATGGCTCTTCTGTTATGAAGAGACTCTAGTTTTTCTCAGTGACAGTTTTATTAGAAGCGAATATCATTTGTCTGTGAGCTTGAAGCTGGATCCTATTCAGATTTTCTATTTACCTGCTGTGATTCAATTGACATTTTAATTATTGTAGCTATATTTTTACTATTCTGATATACATATATATATCTGTATATCATGCACACACACATCACACATGGAGAGAGGGAGAGGGGTGGAGGGAGAGAGAGAGAGGGAGAAGAAAGAGAGAGAATATCTTGAATATCTTGAGGGAATACCCCACCTGCGTGGGAAGTAGAGCAGCACAGTAGTTAGTGATGTAAGCTTCCTGTTCAGAAAGTCCTGGATCATGGTACTAAGGTGCTATTGACTAGCAATGAAAGCCTGGGCGAGTTACTTTCTCTTTTTGTGTATTGGTTACATAATCATTAATATTAACAATGGTGTGAAAATAGCTTCATTGTCTTGAGATCAAAGGCTATAGCTTATTCATTTATACAGTTATGATAACCCTTTTCTGTGTGGCCGTATATGGTAAATTTCAAGAGGAAATATGTACAGCTTGAATATAATGAGCGGTTTCTTTTTGGTGGGCACAGAGTTCTAAATATACCTGTGCAAGTTGCCTGTACTGTTTAAGCCCTTACAAATGTGTTCTTCCGCGTTCCCCTTTAAATGGGAAGGTGGGCTCTCTCCATCAGAGGGGGTAATTGAAGTCTTTGGGTTGTTTTATTGTTGCTGTTGAGGTAATTGCTGTTTTGTCTTATTGCTGCCAACATTCTCCGTGTTTCTTTTTGTGCTATTTTATATTTTTATGCTTCTCCCCTGCTGCAGTTTGAATACATTCCCAGTGTTCCCAACAAGTACAGGTTGGAAACTTAATCTCCGGTGTAACAGTCTTAGGAGGTGGGGCCTGGTCGGGGGTGGGTAGGTCACAAGGGGTCCCCCTCATGGTGCTTATTAAAGAGCTTCTTGTTGTCAGGTCATTTTCTTGCTCTCATCTGTCCTCCCGTCTTCCCTTTTCCGTGGAAGAGTGGAGCACAATCCATATTGGGATGGGCAGGAGCACTTCTGTACTGGACCTCACCCAAAACAAGTTTCCCTTTTATAAATTACCTAGTCTCTGGTATTCCATTATAGAAACAGGAAACGGGTGAAGACACTCCCAACCTCATGTATCTTACTTTTAACTGAGTAACTTACAATATTTTTGTTACCATTCTTTTTCTCCATTAGTCATTTATGTGTTACAATCAATGTATTTATAGTTAACACATCACTTTTACCTCCTGGTGGATTTTTGTTTTATTATTATTATTATTTTACATCCTGGCCACTGTTTCCCCTCATTCCTCTCCTCCCAGTCCCTCCCGCACCTCACCTTTGCAACCCACCCCCCACATCTACTCCTCCTCAGTTTCTCTCCAAAAAAGGACAGGCCTCCCATTGATATCAGCCAAACATGGCATACCAAGTTGCAATAAATCTTGGCACCTCCCCTCATGTTAAGGCTGGATGAGGCAACCCGGTATGAGGAAAAGGATTTCAAAAGTAGACAAAAGTGTCAGAGAAAGCCTCTGCTCCCACTGTTAGGAGTCCCACAAGAAGACTAGGCTATACAACTGTAACGTATATTCAGAGGGCCTTAGGCCAGTCCCATGCAGGCTCCCTGGTTGTCGGCTTAGTTTCTGTGGTTCTCTATGAGCCCAGGTGATAAAACTAATGAAAAATGCCACTTCTTGGCAAAATTTCTTATTTTGAAGTTTATCTAACATTAATATACATCTATATTACTTTCCTTGTGACTAATATTTATACAAAATATATTTTTCTATCCTTTTAATTTACACACCTTTGCTACTCCCTTTTCATTTTAAAAGATATTTATTATAAACAGCATTCAGGTCTTTCTTTTAATTTTACCCATCTGACCAGTCTCTGTCATTAATGAGAAATGTTAATACATTTTCAGTTAATGCAATAATGTCTGTTGTAAGCTTAAATTGATTATTTACCTTTTGGTTTTCATTTATCCCATCTATTCTCTCACCTTCTTTTCCTATAGCCTTTGAAGTTTGTCAAATACTTGTTGATAGTCTCCATTGTCTCTTTTATTTAATTTTAAGCTATACCCTCTAGTATGTTTTCCTCGTTTCTCTAGAGTTCAGGGTGTGTTTTTGCTAATCATCATTATCCTCAGGTCAGTAGCACATTTCACTTGCAAAATAAAAACCTAAGACAATGTGCATTCTTCTCTCTTGTCATCCTTTGGTAAATTATCCTGGGTTTTATTTTAACTTTTAAGTCCAATAAAATATTCCAATAATCTTTGCCTTGAATTTCATAAATTAATCCAGTTGATAGCCTTTGTAAATGTTTGCATTTCCAGTGCTTTGTATTAATCTTTCGGATTTGATTTTCTGTCTGGGATTGCATCTTTTATGCTTGAAGAGTTTCCTTTAACACTTCTTGTGTAGTTTGCTGGAAATGCATTCTGCTGGCTTTTATTTCCTTGCAGTTGTCTTCGTTTTGATTTTACTTTTAGAACTATTTTGGCAGATACAGAATTCAAGGTTGTCAGTTTCTTTTAGCATTTTGAGGCTGTTTTTATATTATGTTGTGGGCCGCATCGTGCCTGCTGTCATTGCCACTGCCCTAAATATTGTGTGGTTTTGTCTGACGGTGTTAGGGCAGATTTCTCTTTGCATTTTGTTTTCAAGCAGTTTGACTGTGATGTGCTGGAGTTCATCTCATTTGCATCTTACTTGCTGGGTTCAGTGAGATTCTCAAGCTATGGCTTGCTTTCCTTCATCAACTGAATAGTCTTAAGATGCCCACCCCACCCATACTCCTTCTGTTTCTTCCCTTTTGGTTCTGTATTGGATAGTTTGCTATTGTATCATAAACTTTGGGTTTCTCATAGCCTTTCTGCCTCATGGTTCAGTCTGAGTGATTGTCTTTAGACTGGTCTTCATTTTCCCTAACTCCCTGTTTGACTGTGTCTATTCCGACTCCGAGCCTGGGTGATGGGTATGTTATTGCAGAAGCTCCCTTCAGTTCTCGCTTTTTCCATCTGGTTGTTTGTGTCAGAGCTGTAGTTCCTCTGTTGATTCTTTCCATCTGTTCACTCGTGTTCATTTTTCTTCATCCTCTTTTAGCATTTATAATCGATAATCCTTTGCTGCTAATTCTAACATCAAGACACTTTATAATTTTGACTTTCTTCTCTTGGTTATGGGTAACACCTCTTTCCTCTCTTTGCAGACCTTCATATTCTGTTTCAGCTGCACAGGCCCTGTGGTTAACACATCGTGGAGACTCAGGATCATTATCTTCTCCTAGGACTGTTGTTTATTCTTGCTTGCACCTGACTCGCAGTTGACTCACGTCCACACTCAGAGCCGGGCTTCTAGGCTGCTTGGGCAGTCTGCTTCGCCTTTGATCCTGTGTTGTACACTTTAATCCTGGGATGTGCTTTGTCCTCTCGTTGGCCTCTTTGGGATTTCAGTGGAAAGTTACATTTGGAGAAATTTCAGCTGCAGACTTATCCGGCAGCACTGGTTAGCTGCTGGACTCTCTGCTGGACTCTGCAGACTGCAGCTGTTCTCTCCCTCTGGGGTCCATGGAATGGCCTGAACATTGCAATTTCTGAGTTACCAGTGATTGGTAAGAAACTTTTATGCATAATTTTGAATCCCTCCTGTGGCTAAGTTTCTAGTCATTACTTCATTCTTGTGCACTTGATCTTTCCCATATTTCTCTCTGTAATTTGTTTCACTGATTGTTATCCTTGAAGGCTCTTCAGCCTGGGTATGGATTTGTATTTATGTTTTCATTCTTATTAGTAGTGGTTTTCAATGAAAGAAAGAAAAAAATAAGGTTGCATCAGTCTTGAACTGGATGTCTCTTTGAGAAGATTTTCAAGGGGGCTGGAGATGCTGAACAGTTTAAGAGCACTTATTGCTCTTTCAGAGAACTGACCTGCAGTTCTTAGCACCTACACGGTGGCTTACAACCATCTCTAACTCCAGTTCCAGGAAATTCAATGCCTTCTTTTGTTCTCTATGGCCACCAGGCTCCCATGTGGTGTATATACATACATGCATACATACATACATACATACATACATACATACATACATACATACATATATACATTCAGGCAAAACACTCATACACATGAAATAAAATAAATCTAAAAAATTTAAAGGTTCTAAAATGGTTTCCAAGTTGAGGGTAGGGCTCAGCGTTAGAGCTCCTGTCTGATAGTTGCAAGGGCTAGGGTTTGATCCCCAGAAAAAATGGACACTATGGAAATAATTCATGTATTTCATACGCAAAATTGTATTTAGTAAAAAACCATCAGAATTTTGGATCGTAGCTCAGTTGTCAGAGTTCTTGCCTAGCATGTACAAGGTTCCATCCCCATTGCTACACAAGTTCCATCTCCATGACTATATAAGGTTCCATCCCCATTGCTACCCAAGGTTCCATCCCCATTGCTACACAAGTTCCATCCCCATGACTACACAAGGTTCCATCCCCATTGCTACACAAGTTCCATCTCCATGACTACATAAGGTTCCATCCCCATGACTACCCAAGGTTCCATCCCCATGACTACACAGGTTCCATCCCCATGACTATGCAAGGTTCCATCCTCATTGCTACCCAAGTTCCATTCCCATGATTACATAAAGTTCCATCCCCATGACTACATAAGGTTCCATCCTCATGACTACCCAAGGTTCCATTCCCATGACTACATAAGATACCATCCTCATAACTACACAAGGTTCCATCCCCATGACTACACAAGGTTCCATCCCCATGACTACACAAGGTTCCATCCCCATGACTACACAAGGTTTCATCCCCATGACTACACAAATCAGGCAGAATGGCACAGACCTGTAACCCTAGAACTTGGGGAGTAGAGGCAGAAAGGTCAGGAATTCAGGGGTCATCTTAGCCACATGGCCAGTTTAAGGTCATTCTGGGCTACAAGAGACACTGCCTCAAAAACAAAACAAAATAATGACAACAAAGTGCCGTTAGTTCTCATTTTTATCATGAATATGTTTATGGATTTTAGAGTCACAGTTCAAATGGCCTTGCTTTGCCATCTAAAATTCTATATATTTTCCAAAATTCAGTATAGACTTTCCTTATCTGTGATGTTGTGCCACTACATATCAGCCCCAATTAATGAATATAAAATTGCTGACAAAAATCCCTAAAGTTCTTACTTATGCTTTTGTTTAAGTAATTTAAGTGCTTGACTTACAGATGTGTTTACCTTTGATTATGTCTGGTAGACAAATGACAAACTCTTCAGTAATCAATGAGAACATACAGAGTTAGACTTTTAAATACTAGCACCTTGTTTATGAAAGCCCATATAAAAGAGAAATATGTTGCCTTTCCCTGGCAAGAGAATCCTTCCCCTGTTTGCTAAAAGCCACAAACAGCAGTGGGGGATGGGGTGGGAGAAGAGAATGATAGCATTAGATCACTTCATTTCTTCTTACTGTGTTCCTGGTTGTGGGATTAGGCAATTGGCTGCCGCTCTTATGGATGCTTAAGACCCGTACAAGATCAAGCTAGCCAAAATTCCAGAAGGGACAGGGAAGAGTTCTCCTTGCCCCAACTTTAATTGGGCACTTGTTGGTCATTGACAGCTGTTGGTGTGAATGGGGGGGGGAGCATCATAGTTGATTTCTATTAACTTGACACAAACCCAAACATTCCTGGGAAGAGGGAACCTCAACTGAGGAATTTCCTGTATCAGAGTGACCTGTGGGCATGTGTGAGGCATTGCTTAACTGCTAAGTGATATAGGAGGACCTATCTCACTGTGGGCAACACAGTCTCTAGTCAGATAGGCCTGGGCTATATAATAAGAAAGAGAGCTGAGCAAGCTAGAGGAAGCAAAGCCAGTCAACAGCACTCCTCTGCTTTAGCTCCTGCCTGGGCTCCTGCCCTGGCTTCCCTTGATGGAGCATAAGCTGTAGGCAAGTGAACCCTCTCATCCCCTTTTGTTTGGTGCTTTTGGTCAATGTTTGATCATGGCCATGGGGGAGCAAACTAGGACAGGGAGGGAGGGTTGTTCTTTGGAGGTGAGGCTGTTGGAAGGTTCCCATGTTCCAGTGAATGATCTTATACACAGGTACAAATGGGCAACACTAATTGGTCTTAGTGACTTACTAAACAGACACACAAAGAGAGAGGAGAGAGAGAGAGAGAGAGAGAGAGAGAGAGAGAGAGAGAGAGAGAGAGAGGGGACTAAGGTAAGCAGGGAAAGTGGACAAGTTGGTTGTAGAAGTTGGAGGGGAGAAATGAGGAGTGGATATAATACTTTATTATATGCATTATTACATTCTCGAAAATAAGTTTTTATAATAAAGTTTATTTCTAAAAAGATAATTATTGTTTAAATCTTTAACTCTATGGGTGAGTAAGGGTTTTTCCTACTCTTTTTATTCTCAAGATTATAATTTGTTTTTTCATTCCCTTTCCTCCCTCCAAACCCTTCCAGGAAGTTTATACTTTCTTTTTTTTTTTTCTCTGATGATGAATTCATGGCTTAAAGAGGCTAATGAACTCACCCAGCACACACTCCCAGTAAGTGAGATGGTCAGTACTTTCCAAAGAAATTTGAAACCAAGTGTTTATTATGTTGGGAAAATTTGCATGAGGTTCAGTGGGAAGAAGAGGTGGAACCGGCTATGGGACTTTCAATAATCAAATGACCTTGATGACCTCAGTGGAACCATGAACATGAAGGACATAGACATGTTCTGAGAAAATGGAGCATTGACATTCCTAGATAATGCTAGAATGAATTGTCTTATGTCAGTGTCTGAGCCAGGAGAGCCCTTGGGAAGCATCCTGCATCTTTTTTTCTATAAAATATCTTTATATCATCACCACCACCATCATCACCATTGCCATGATTATCATCATCATTATTTAAACAGAGAGATTTATCAGCGCATTGTTCAGTGGTAGGGCCTTTCCTCCTCCTTTGTTCCAGAAATAAAGTCCTGCAGGTGTGGGCTTGTCCTCTCCTCCTGTTTGTCTGTTGTCTGTATTTAAAAATATTGTGTATGTATGTATGTGATATACATACATGTATTGAATTTGCATGTAGTGGGGGCCTCATGGTTCATGTGTGTGTGGCGCACATGTGTGTGGAGGCCCAAGGTTACAAAGTGCCTTTGTTCATTACTGGTCACTTCTTGCACAGCCTGGAGCCAGGCCCCCCTTTGGCCAGGCTCTGGGAATTCCTGTCTCTGTCTCCTGTGTGAGGCCACCACACCCACCCTGCTCTTTCCTAGGTTTTGGGAATCCAAACTCCAGTCCCCACACTTGGGTGTCAAGCACTCTGCCTGCTGGGCCATCTGCCCAGCTCATTTCCTCTCTTCCTTGGGGTCATTTGAATGAAGCTGTTTCTAGGCAGGTTTCAGGGGGAGCCCTGGGAGAGCTTCTTTTCAGGGATGGCAGATCTCTCTCTAAAGGTGGGCCTGGTGCTTCTCTCAGGACAGTCATCACACTTTCACAGGGTGCCCAGGAGCTGTGCCACAGGCCCAGAGAACAAGATGGGAGCTCGAGCGAGCCATACCCTACGCTGATGTCTTTCCTCTTCATGTTCTTCCCAGTGTGAGCTTTCCCATGGGTCTCTGCTTGGGAAAGGGATGAAACTTAAGGTTCATTGGGAGAGACACTTTCATTTTAAAGAATGCAAAGACCAGCTCGAAAAGCCCATGGACTCTGAGAGTGGCATTTCCTCATTTAAGATAATGTCCATGGTCTCACCTCTGTTGCCTCCGATAGACATGACCGAATCCACTTGTGTCGGGCAGTGTGTGAAGCCCTGGAACCATAGTACATAACAGCATGCGCTGACGCCACTACTCCAGTTGGTGTCACTAGCGAACAGCGGGGTCCTGGGATCTTAGATGTAGTGAGGTCATCCTTACTTGCTTGGGAAATTTGTCATTGCATGGGGGACTTGCCAGGGGCAATGATGGAATAAGTAGAACTGGAGATTTAGGAAGGGAAAATGGGCAGAGCTGGAGCAAGAAGTGTAGTAGGAGGGTTCATCTGTATTTCTGTGCTCTGATTGGTTAAATGAAGATTCTACCTGGCTTGTAAGATAGGTCAGCCCTTAGGTGGGCGGAGTAGACAGAATGGAAGTTCTGGGAAGAGAGAAGGAAGTGGACAGTCGCCATGAGGCTCCCGCCATGAAGCCTCCAGGGTCAGACATGCTGAATGATCCCCAGTAAGATCACCACCTCATGGTGACACACAGACTTTTATAATGGGTTAGTTTATGAGGTGAGGGCTAGCCAAGAAGAGGCTGGTGATGATGGGCCAGGCAGAGTTTAATTGAGTATAATTGTCATGTGGTTATTTCGGACATAAGCAAGCAACCAGCAGCTGAGCGGGCCAGCGGCTGGGGGCTGGGAGCCAGGCACTGGGAACCTACAACCCGTACCTCTCCCCCACTTACAACAAAGAAGAGAGTTGTGGGCATCAGAAAAGGCTTCATTTGTGGCTAGCTACAGCTACCTGGTTGGCCCATAGGGTTGCTCTCTGGGGTGTCGTAGCAATCGCTGCTGCTCCTCCTCCACATTCCCATCTTCTTCCTCTCCTTCCCCTCCCCCTTTTCTTTTTTCTCCCCTTTCTCCTCTTTCTCATTTCCTCTTCCTTCCCCCTTCCCCTCTTCCTCCTCCTATATACTCCTCTTTTTTCTCTCCCTTCCCCTCTTGCTCTGTCTCCTCTTCCTCCTCCTTCTAATCCTCCTTCCCTTTACCTTCCTCAGCTGAGGCTCTTATGCTTTATGTGCATAAACTATCTAAGCCACCGTGACATAGATACTATCAATTGTCTCACAGGAGGAGCTGAAGCTTAGGGAGGGGTCACTTTTCCATGGTCATTCGCTAGTAGACTTCCCATTCTAAAGTCTATAGCCATGGCTCTGTTGCTGCAGGTGGGTGGAATACTTTCTCTTGACTCCCCCACCCTGCAGTCTGTACATCTAACAAGGCAGTATCCAGATATACTTGACTCATATGTCAAAGATCCAAGGATCTGAGCCCCAGGGCCTGGGATCAAGTTCTTCATCTCTTTTTGGGTTCCTCCATCCTCTCCTTCTTCAGTTCACTAATCTGCAGAGAAGAGGTACAAATATACCTACAGGGTGGAGTCATTCAGGCATACATGCTTGCAGTTTTGCCTGGCACCTAGGGAGCATGCCACACATGTCACCAGTTTCTCTGTGTTTTTGAGAGCTGGCCTCCAAGCCCCTGTTTTTACCACCAGATGTATTCAGTGTATGTGCATATGTGTAAGTATGTATGTAGTGGGTACATGTGCGGGCACAGAGGCCAGAGGAGGATGTCAGGTGTCATGTGCTAACACTCGTTGCTTTATTCCCCTGAGACAAGATCTCTGCTGGACCCAGAGCTAGTGTGATGTATAAGCCAAACTGTAGTGGTTTGGAAGAAAATGGCCCCCATGGGGAGTGGCGCTATTAGGAGGTGTGGCCTTATTGGAGGAAGTGTGTCACTGTGGGGGCGGGCTTTGAGATATCTTATGCTCAAACTATACCCAGTGTGGGACAGACTCCTTCTGCTGCCTTTAGACCAAGATGTATAACTCTCAGCTCCTTCTCCAGCACCGTGTCTGCCCGAACACCTCCATATCCCATCACGAAGACAATGGACTAAACCTCTGAAACTTTAAGCCAGCTCAAATTAAATATTTCCTTTTTATAAGAGTTGTTGTGGTCATAGTGTCTCTTCACAGCAATAGAAGTCCTAGCTAAGACACCCAATGAGCCTTCAGTCTCCACCTACCCAGCACTGAGGTTACCTGGCTTTTTACATGGGTTCTGTGGATTTGAACTCAGATCTTTGTGCTTGCTTGACAAACATTCTTGCTCACAGGTGTCTTCTGTGTCCCTTTCCCGGGAGCCCTCTTGTTGCTTGGACACCATCCTGCTTGTGAAAGCCATCTGCTTCTAACAATTGTCTTTCTTAGTTTCCACAATCTTGGGTTCTTCTCTAACAAGCACAGTGTTTCCTTAGACGTCAGAAGACCTTGTTAGAAGACTGTCTTTCTTTGAAAGCCAAGCCAAAGTGTGTTAGGAGCCTCAGCCAGAGTCTAGGGAACTTTATGAGTCTTCTGTGTCTCAAGAGTGAGTCATGGCTCTCATTTTCTTCTCAAGGATGTGAGCGATGTGAGCACCTGTTTTGAATTAATCCAGAAGAACAGTACAAAAAGAACTCCCCCCCACAAAAAAAACCCCAAAACCTTCCGACTGCTGTGCAAGCACTTCTGATTCATGCCTGAGGCTTCTCCTTCCTTCTCTGTGAATCTGAAGGTATGTCAAGTAGCTTTTGGATTAAATTTAGGTATTCCAAGTTTAAATACAATGAGAAATTGGTGAGGGCTGTGGTTAATGTTCCCCCTGTAGACCTGGATTTCTCTTCCACCTCCCATAATGGGGACTCAGAAGCAAGGCTTAGCCTGGACAAGACTGGGTGACATTCCACACTGGAGTCAGACCAATGGTAGATATGACTAGTCTGTGTGTCATTTATCTGTGTGGCCTAGGATCAGGACAACAGTCATCCTGTTGGGCTATGTGCTTTCAGGAGCAGAAATCTGCTGGGTGCAGCCCCCAGATCTCCCTGACACAGGGAGATGCCCAGGAAATAGTAGCTGAGTGAATAAATTATGGAAATAAAGTGGCTTCTGGTCATGTTTTTAATGACTGGAAAAAGGCACGGTCTCTGTTTGAATCTCCTGTGCCTAAGTGCGAGATGATGACAGCCAGGGCTGGAGTCTCAGGATCAGCATTTTTATTCCAGGGGGTTAAATACTGAGAAAAGGGGCGGCTTCAAGATGCTCCGTGGATTTTTCAACTCTACCACCTCGTTCCTGAAGAGGTGGCTCTTGGCCTGTCTCCACACCATTCAGTCATATAGAGGGAGGACAAAGCAGGACGGAGGTGTGGACTTGCAGGGCACTTTGATGGACCTCAGCCCTTTCTCCAAGTGCACACTGGAGCTTCGGTGCCTCAGTATTCGGTATTTGGTATCCGGCACCTATTTGGTATCCGGCACCTCTCCTGGTGAGGAGCCTCCTCCTCCTCGGGGCTGAAGCACACCCTTGCAGAGCTGCAAGTTCTGAAATGAGTTCTCTTTGTGAGGATCCTTTCTTTTTATCTTAAATAAAAAGATTTCTTATGAAACAAATATAGGAAAGTTATATAATACAGAAGAAAAACTGGAAAGAAAATGAAATTATTTATGATCCTACCACCAAGAGGAAACAAGTATCTTTTCAGCTTTCTCCTCTCCCTCTTTCATAATACAAAATACTCCTGCACAGAAGATGTGCTTCCAAAACAAAGCCCCTGAAAGGCCACCTTCTCACTTGACATTGGCCCCTTCCTGTTTGTCTACCTCTTGTGTGCATTCTCCTTCCGCTGGCTTTTTGCACAACTCCGACAAAGGTAAATAACTGGACACAGCCAGCCCACTGGTGCCAGGGAAGACAAGACTTTCTGGTTTTCCCAGGTTGTAGAGAACACCACGACGGACATCCTGGTCCACTATTGCTGTGAACTCCTTGTGGTACTCCACTTAATTCCTTGAAGAGGAACTTCTATGGCAAAGGCTTTCCCTACTACTCCTGCCAAATCATCCTTTAAGAAGGTCAACCCACACCTCTTTATCAGATCCTGATCTGACTGGTTCTCCCCATCAGCCCTGCTCAAATGCTTCACATGGCCACCCTTTCATAGAACACTCTATGCAATGTCCCATGCTTGTGTGTCTCCCCATGGCACTGATCTATAAGCCACGGCCTGCTTGAGAAGGTCAGAGGACAGCCTTGGATATTCGCCCTCACTGTCCACCCTGCTGGAGACAGGGTCTCTTGGGTGTCTGCCATTGTGCACACGAGGCTAGCCCAGCCCACAGGATTCTAAAGTTCTCCAGTCTCGAACTCTCATTTAACCCTAGGAACACTAGGGTTATAGAATCAGGCGACTATGCCAGAGTTTTATGTGGATTCTGAGGCTTTAAACTTGCATCCTTAATCTTCTGTTCCCAGTAAACCATCTTCCGAACATTAATTTCATGGCATTATAATCTGAGGTGATGCTATCTCTATCTCTTGTTGGCATCCCCGTTTATTATGTCTTTGCTCAGCAGGTTGCACACTGCAGGTGTGGGGATCTTTCTTGTTGGGGTCACTGCTGTCCGGCAGTACTCCCCACCGTTACAGTTCCCGAATGCCTTGCTTATCTGGTGTGCAGGGTCGGAATATCTGCTGGCATCATCAGAGATGTTCGTGATTATCATGCCCTAAAAAGCCATCAACAGTGAGGCTAGATGGCACACACCTGTAACTTGGCACTCTAAAGGTGGACGCAGGATGTTTGGGAGTTCAGTGCAAGCTGATGCCAACGAAAGGCAACCTACGACCGGTCACAGAATGGTCACGAACAGCCCTCAGCTAGTTACATCACTGAAGTGTGAGGCCCCTTTCTCAGGGGCTATAATTACTATAGTTCCTTATAGCTTAAAAACACTTCCCTTTCTTGAAAGGCAAAGCGGCAGGTGTCTAAAGTGGTCCTGCCTCCACTTCTGATGGGCAGCTGATAATCTGTCAAGGTCTTGGTTAAAACCACGTGCTAAGGCAGCTAGGCAATCCCAAAGCCTCTTAGACTCTGGGTCACAGCCCCACATGGGGCTGAAGAGTTGACTATGAGGGTGAGGAGAAACTTAGAAAAATGTGAGATTTGCAAATGCTCAATAACCAAACATGGATTCAAAATCAAATGCCTAATAAGCTGAGGCGGTTGGGCCTTGTTTTCCCAGGTCGCATTACACAGCTTTATTACAGCTTTGGTTCTGAATGTGTGGCTCACACACTCTGCTCCGTGTCATCTCACCGCACAGTGCCAGTGAATACTGCCTCAGACACCTTGACTCCCATTTGGGACAACTGTATGTTACGAATTGCAATGTTTTTACTGTACATACCAAGGTTTCAGCTCTATAGAAGCATAATAATTTAATTATGGAAGACAAAGGCTTTTAATACTTGTCTTCCATTATTTCTCAGCATATAATAATCAAATTAGTGTATTGCATTAGAGAGATAAGAACTTCCATCTTATTAATGTGAAAAAATGCTTTAATCTTTAATCAGATAAAATCACATCTAACAAAAAAATTGTTTCAAAGAAATTCCTTTATGAGATTTACCACCGGTGAGTGTTTGATTTGCATGCTTACTTCATATACCTCTGTGCCTCAAGTTCCATGAAGATTTCACCAGTGAAAGGGATGGGAAATGTTAAGGAGCCCAGGTCTAGCCTGTGTGTGTGAGAGACGCTGTCCATGCCTGGAGACTTGTTGGACTGCATCTTATGTCATAGCCTGATGGTCTGGGTAGGTGAGTTCCAGGTGAGACAGTATAGGTAGAACAGTCCTGGTCACTGTTCTTTTGTGGTTTGGTTCCAGGAGTACAAGGCTCCAGTGTTTATAGGTGGGACAGGAAGTGCCGGCTGTGCATTGGCATCTGGGCCACAGCTGGGCATCACCGCCCAGAGTTGGGCCTAGGACTTGAATCTTCTCTCTTCTGTGTAAGGATTTGTCAGCAGCTTGAAGGCAGGCTTATCAAATTTATGAATGACACAAAACCAGGGTGGAAGACTAATATGTCAGATAATAAAATCAAGATTCATAAGAATCCTGACGGGAATGATGGGCCTGTAACTAACAAGATGAACCCTAACAGGATTACAGTTGGAGCCTGCGGCATGCTTGGGCAGATCCGCCAGTGCCTGCCTGCCATGAAGGAACATGAGCAGTTTGGGGACCCAGGAAGGCCTGTGGGTGTTCCAGATGTTAATTGCAAGTTAATTAAACCCCACACAAGGTCAAGGGCTACCAAACTTCCCTGGAGCGGCTCTGTCGTTCCTCTTACTGGTGGCACTCGCCCCTTCTGCCATTCTATCCCTTTCTTTCATTCCTCCTCAGTTTGTAAGGGCTCCCCTGCACAGCTGGAAGCTGGAAGAGGGCTTTTTCTTTCTAGCGTTCCCCGAACCCTCTCAGCAGAATCACTTGTGGTCCTTCCAAGTGTTTGGGCAGTTCTCTCTTCACACATCGTGACCAGGGTTTCAGGGTCCGTCCGTATTGCCCTTTGAACACGAGGTTACTGGGGGGCAGGGACTAGATCTGCCGTATCAGATGTTCTGCTCCAAGTAGAGACGTCATGTCTGGCACAGGGGACAAGCTGGTGGTGCCAGGCCTTTCCTTAAAACTGGGGAGAAGTGATGGGATTACAGCTGGGTAGTCAGGGTGGTAACAGACATAGGTAAGGGCTGTGCTGTACCTAAAGCAGGTCCCAGGGACTTTTCTGAAGGGCTTCTAGGTAGCTTCAGTGGACATTGGGGAGAAGGTACAGCTTGGTTCAGTGGACATAAGGGAGAAGGGACAGCTTGGTTCAGTGGACACCAGGGAGAAGGTACAGTTTGGTTCAGTGGACATTGGGGAGAAGGGACAGCTTGGTCCAGTAGACACCAGGGAGAAGGGACAGCTTGGCCCAGTAGACACTGGGGAGAAGGGATAGCTTGGCCCAGTAGACACCAGGGAGAAGGTACAGTTTGGTTCAGTGGACATTGGTTCAGTGAACATAAGGGAGAAGGGAAAGCTTGGCCCAGTAGACACCAGGGAGAAGGGACAGCCTGTTTCTCAAATGAAAGAGCTTTAGAACATCTGCAAATTGCCACCTGCTAACCTCCAGTGCTGAGCTCCGGAGCGGCTTTGGAAGCAGAAGTGAAGGAGTCGAAAGACAGTGTGGAAAGAAACACATGTCCATTGCTTACTCTCCTGAGCTTCCCGAAGCATGAAGCACTTTATGTAACATCTGCCAGGCTTGGTGCTATAACTACCTCAGCAAGGTAGAGGACACTGAAGCCTTCCTGGAAAGCCTGGGGCGGGGGGCTGTCCTCGGGAAGGCTCCCTCAGGCTCAGTTCTGCCATCTGTGCTGTAGCAGCTTCGTCTCTAGTACCCCAGAGGAGAAACTTCAGCTCACGGCCTTGGTAGACTTGGTGTCTTTTAGTGGAGTCCTTGTCTGCCCTCTCTATCCATGGTTTCGGATCAACAGCTGACCCTTCCCTGTCTCAGGCATGACTCACCCTAACGTGGCGCCAGTTAATCAAGGGTATCAAGCGTATCTCTTGAGGAAGCGTGATGATGGATGGGCATCCCCAATCAGAAGTTGGACAGGCTGGTTGAGTCCCTGCTGCCACTGACTGGCCGTGTGGTCATAGTTCAAATACTAAATCCCTCTGACCTAGAGTGAAAAATCTGGTTAGTCTCCAGGTTTTTAGGGCACTTGGCGCAGGTACCTTCTTCTCCCGCCATCTGGGGGCTCAGCTGGGTTACTCATTGTCAGGTTACTAGAACTCCATTGTCCAGAGCAGGAGTATAGCTCAGTTGGTCAGTGCTTCATGCACAGAGCCCTAGGTTTAATCCCAGCACCAAATAAACCAGGCATGGCAACATATACCTCTAACCCTAGTACATGGGAGGTGGTGGGAGATCAGGCTTTCCAGGTCATCCTTGGCTACACAGGGAGTGTGACTGACTCACCATCTCTGTAGAATGTGTGTTGTCTATTAGACTTTTCTTGATAAGAAGATTCTGGGTCAGAGAGAAAGGGGGGAATCAAATCGACAGGTTCTCCTGGCCCCATGCCTCTGTGGGAGGATTTGTGCAGGTGCCATCCTTTCCAGCTGTTATGGAGGTTCTGGTGTGTGTGTGTGTGTGTGTGTGTGTGTGTGTGTGTGTGTGTGTGTGCATGCTTGTGTGTGTGTGTGTAATAGACATGTGTACACTTGTATATGCAATTGAGGTATAGTTCACATTCTATAGTTTTCTTCTGTAACCAGAAATGATGGTAGATCATGTACTGAGGTGCCCTCCTGTAAGCGTATGTGAGTTTTCTTTGTTAAATGACAGAGTGAGATCATCCATTCACGAAGACCTGAACGATCCTCAGATTACACAGGACACGAAGCCCTTGCCTTCACCGAGTTTCTGTTCTGACCTGGTAAGGAAGACATTTGTGCAGCGGTACACAGTGAACCCCAGTGAACTAAATGTAAGCACACCGTAGGAGACATTAGAAGTGAGGTGGAAAGGAAGGGCTGCTGTGGCCACAGAGTGTGGCTGTTAAATAACAGGAATGTCACAGCAGACCTGACAGATAAATGCTGTTCTACTGGAAGCCTGAGGAAGTAAAGTGCAAGCCATACAGGCACATGGCGGTGGGAAAGCATTCCAGATGTGGTCCAGGAATGGCGGTGGGGAAGCATTCCAGATGTGGTCCAGGTATGGCGGTGGGGAAAGGCATTCCAGATGTGGTCCTGAAATGGCGGTGG
The DNA here is from genome assembly GCA_028555095.1 of Dicrostonyx torquatus. Lineage (NCBI taxonomy): Eukaryota > Metazoa > Chordata > Mammalia > Rodentia > Cricetidae > Dicrostonyx > Dicrostonyx torquatus. The sequence continues at coordinate 5,026,339 of JAQHUG010000016.1, read as the reverse complement.
GAAAGCATTCCAGATGTGGTCCAGGTGGGGGGAATACTAGGGCAAGAATCCTGACAGAGGAACCAGCTGGGCAAGGGGAATGCCCCTCTCAAGGAGCTGTGTGGCTGGAGTATGAAGACAGTGATCTTGTCCAGTCACTGAGCAAGATAACTGAGATCTTGACACACCCATCTCCTGTGCCCCCTATTCCTCACTACTAAGTCCTTTGAAGCAAGGACCACAGTCCCATCTGAGATGCAGATGGCCTCAAGAAGCTGGGAAAGGGCAGAGACAGACTCTCCCCTAGATCTTCTGGAAAGGAACCTAGGTTTGTTATTGTTTTGACATTTGCTCGGTGAGACCTGTATTTTGAGTTCTTTTTTTTAATTTTTTTTCCTTTTTTTTATTGTTAAAAGAAAAATTTACATTTACTCCCCTTGTTCCCAGCCCTCCCGCTCCCCCACTACCCTACCGCCCTCCCCCTGCTTCCTTAAGATGGTGTAGGATACCCTGTCCTATGGGGAGCCCAAGGCCCTCCCCCCTCCATCTCGGTCTAAGAATATGTGCATCCATATAGAATAAGTTCCCAAATAGTCAATACATTCAGAAGAGATAGGTCCCCCATTTTGAGTTCTTATGATGGAAACTGAGGTCAGTGGTGACTCTTTATGCCAGCAGCAGCAAACTCAGACCGGCATTTTACAAAGTCTGTGCCTTTTCCTCAGATGGGAAGTTTCCTGAGGGCGGGAACTGTGCATTGTCCACTCTGGATCTCAGGGGCTGGCATGGCCTTCATGTCCAACAAATGTTTGCCAACCTAGTCATCTGCTTACGTCGGCCTCTGGTGTTTGGATGGAGAGGGATCTTGGTCTCCCTTCCTAGTCTTTTTATGCACTGCTTGGAATGACCTCTAAGGTGGAGGGATCTACTTCTAGATAAGGTTGGAATGCTGCATCCTGGCATAGCTCACAACAAATAGGACCTCCCTCAGAAGGGGAGCTGCCATTAGGCAGTAGGATTCATAGGTAGGACTCCAGACACACATACACACACGGGGGGGGGGGCGGAGACAGAGACAGAGAGAGATATTTCTGATACTGGATATTGTAGATTAAAAAATGAAGAGGTCCATTGTTACTGGTGCATTGAGGAAGGAAATAAATGAGGCAAAGACCAAGTCAACGAAAATCCCACTAAAAGAAAATAAGTAGAAAGAATAAAGAGGTCTCTAGAATAAAGGGGCATGCCCCATTGACTTCTTCAGTTACGGGAGGCTCTGTAAGGAGGCTCCTTGGTGGGGTGTTCCACCCTGGTTGTCCTGGATTGGGAACCCTGGGTTAATTGGTCCAGGATAAGGCAAGGAGAAGGTGAGTCTGAGAAGCAGCCAGCTGCCCCAGGTGTCCTGCCCTGCTACTCTCCGGAATGCACTAAACGCCGTGCACTGACTTCCCAAACAGCCCTCTCCTATGCAGACACTAGGATCTAGAGAGGCTGGTGTCACCCTCCAGGTCATGCCACAGGTGGCGGCCAGGTTGAGACAAAAGCGGACTCCTGTGGGTCTCACGTATCCACCACAGAACTGATGGTTGCTGTCAGTGGTGCTGTTTCAGGCCAGGCCCATCAAGAAGTAGTCTCCTTTCCATTTCTGTCCATATTCCTTACTTCTTTCAAAATGCTCCTTTAAGAGGCATAAAACTCCATCTTACCTCTCAATCTGTCTCCACTGTCTTCTCAGTAGTGCTATGGTCATGGGGTCTACAGTCTGGGAACCTCCATTTGACAACCTGTAAAATGGGCTTACTACTAATTCATAGTTCATAATGGTTGAGAGACTGAAAAAAAATATTTGCATTGAAAGTTTCCAGAATACTGTGCAATATTTAGAATAAAGTTGTTACAAATAATATTGTTTCAGTACCCTCTAGATACAGGGAGGAGAATGATTCCCAAGGTCTCAGAGCTGTTAGCAAACATGGAAGGGCATGATTTTGACAGTGGCTTTTCATCTTCCTTGGGGAATGCCCTGGGGAGGTTAGGATATCTGCCCTGACTAGACAGGGAGCAAGTCCTCACTTGGGGCCAGGTTACAGTGAGTTCCCACATGGGGCAGGTCCAAGGAGCTTGCTGCCTTCAAATGGGTTCATGATATACTATGCATTATTTCTCTTACTTACCTGGGAGGCAGCCTACCCCATCTGCTTCCTGCAAGGCTGCCAGGCTCAGAGACAGAGCTCAGCCCTGGCTCATGACAGGAGTCACCAAGTATCCGAAACCTTTCCCTTGACTGTCTCCATTACATAAAAATTTTCCATGCAAGTAATTGCAGAATGGAGCAACAAGGAGGATAATAGGGGAAGGTAATTGTGGATAAATCAGCTTGATTACACTCTTCCCAAACTTGATTACCTAAATTTGCAATGCTGTACAAAATCTTTAAAGCCGACTCAGACCTTCCAATAATGAATGCGGGCGGACTCTGGGGAAATCTCTCCTGGGTCCGGCAGGTCTGGCAACAGGTGGGGAATGGCGAGAACAAGGCTGTTGCTTCCAGGCTTTGTATTCCAGGGTGAGCTAGAGAGCAATGCTGTGGTTGCTTGAAAGATAATGGCCCCCAAAGGGAGTGGCACTATTAGGAGGTGTGGAGGTGTGGCCTTGTTAGAGTAGGCGTGGTCTTGTGGAGGAAGTGCATCACTGTGGAGGCAGGATTTGAGGTTTCCCTTATGCTCAAGCCACACCCAGTGTTTGAGTTCCCTTCCTATTGCCTTTGGGTCAAGATGTAAGGACTCTCCTCTCCAGCACCACATCTGCCTGCATGCTGCCTTGCTTCCTGCCATGACCAGAATGGACTAAACCTCTGAGCTGTAAGTGAGCCACCCCAATTAGATGTTTTCCTTCATAAGAGCTGCCGTGGTCATGATGTCTCTTCACAGCAATAGAAACCCCAAGACAGAAGTCATGGTTCTCTTCAGCAAGGTGGGAAGGCGACTTATCCATGGGCTTGGTATGTAGTGGACTAGACACTCCCCACGCTGGGCTTTCTGACTGGCAGTAATTATGTGTACTGGCAGGCAATCTAGGGAGGGAACTCCAGTGCCCTGCTCCCAGTTCTGCTAGGAACACCATGTTCCTACGTGGGGCTTATTTTGCAAGTTTCATAGGAAATCTTTAGAGGCCCCAAGACAAGTGGGATTCAATCCAAGAGGGCAGTGGGAACGAAGGGATTCCTAGAGGATGCCCCTGTGAGTAGGGAACCTAGAGACTGATGAGAAAAGGCCCCGGAAATCAAGGTCTCCTTGGAGCAGAGGTGGCCCTGTGTGGCACAAAAGCTCAAGTCTCCAGATGGCCTCATGGGAGTGACATTATTCATGGAGAGACTGGACGGTGGGAAGTAGAGCTGGAGAAGAGAAAATGAGCAGGGAGAGGCACAAGGAACAGGAAGACAGTGCTCGTGGAGCCTGGGGCCAGTGCTAGTCCTCTTTGAGTGGGCCCTAGCTTGTGAAGTGACTCCGTGTTTATTATGTATTGGTGCATGGGTGACTGTCGTTGTGTACCAAACCAACGAGAGGACAAACAAAGGGCAAACAAAAGTTACCCTCACAGAACTCACCTCCCGCGTGCTGGCTGCTGCTCCCACGGAACTCACCTCCCGCGTGCTGATTGCTGCTGCTCCCACGGAACCCACCTCCCGCGTGCTGGCTGCTGCTCCCACGGAACCCACCTCCCGCGTGCTGGCTGCTGCTCTCACAGGCCTTGCCTCCTGTGTGCCTGTGTGCTGGTTGTAGCACTTGTTGGAGCTCTTTTTACAGACAATAAACCAAGACACCCAGAAGTGAAATGGTTTGGGCCAAGGTCCAACCCAAGGAGGTGTATTTCAGAACCCAGGCTTTTTCTTGAATATGTTGTTACACTTCAAGTGAATGCATGGGTTTGTAGGAAGTAGAGTGGCCATTTCACTCCTGGAGGAAAAACAGCACTGAGCAGGGGCAGGGGGTGCTTTCCAGCCACAACAGGGTAGTGCAGGGTGAGCCAGGGCAAGTTTGATCCAGTACTGGTCTGCATCCTCGGGTTATTGCCAAGGGCTTTGTGTTATCCTGTTGTGTACCCGTGTTTTCAAGCTGTTACCATCAGCCCACCCATTGCCCCGACTACTTGTCAACCCTGTTCCCAGAGACCCAGTTTGCTCCTGCTAGCTCAATGCCCCAGGCTGGTCAAGAAGCCTCTTTCAGCCTCACTTTCTAACTCTGGAAAATGGAGATAACTGCCCACTTTTCACTTGTGAGGAGAAACTGGGATAAGGTGTCAGAGGTCTGGCAGAGTCAGCAAATGGTCATCTGACGCCGTCTCTGCTGTCCCCTCTCTCCCCTCTTCCCCTAGATGTCTGTGCTGAGGTCTCGTTTACAGCGTGAGTAAAG
>JAQHUG010000016.1:4983205-5006399 GCA_028555095.1 Dicrostonyx torquatus | reverse complement strand
CTTCCTTCCTTCCTTCCTTCCTTCCTTCCTTCCTTCCTTCCTTTCTTTCTGCCTTCTTTCCTTCTGCCTATGGCAGAGGGAATCCCTGGATCCGGGACTGAAACAGGGGTGGCTGCGGGAAGACTAAGGCTGCTAGGTACTCTAAAAGTACTTGGAGGATCATGAAGCTGTCCTCCTCTTCTTCTAGCTGCCACCCCACGCTCCTCATCTTGGTCCATAGTATCCAATCTAGAACCTTGGACTGGACTTCAGCCACACCCACCTGCCCACCCACAGGCCCTCCCGTGTGTCCTCCTGGCCACGCTGCAGGCATCTCTTACTGGGGTAGTTATATGCCCCTGACTATCCTCCTGCCTCCATTCCTCTGCCCTTCTCCAAGTCCCATGCATCGCATTGCCAGGGGCACCACTTTGGTGAGTCCCATGCTATTAACTCAGAATCAAAATTTCTCAGCCTGGCAGTGGAAGACTGGAAACTCCCGATGCTCTGGCTCACAGCCATTTATGCCTGAAACCATTCTGAATGAGGTTTAGGTGGAAATGGGGGCTAGAGAGGCTGGGCAGAAGTTAATAGCTGAAATCTACAAAAAAAAAAAAAGAAAGAAAAAAAAGAAAATTCATATTGCTTGTCTCCCACACTGCCACCACTTCCCTTTTTAATGATTGCTTTTGGTGGTCCAACTAATGAAGACGTAGCCCAGGCTCGGGAGTGTGGTGGCTTCCCATGGCAGGGGCGGAGTCTCCAAGGGTAAAAAGATGAAGGTGAAAGATGCCTAGAGTTACCCCATTAGTAGGCCAATGACATCCTGTCTCCTCATCCTTCCTCTGCCCCCTAGTGGATGGAGTGGCAGCAGCATGACCTAATCTGGGCCACAGCCGGGAGGGCAGGACACTTCCTGTCCCCTGCATAGGCCAAAGGAGACAGCTGAGTCTCCATTACTGTCTCAGACCCATTTTGTTCTCAGACACTGTGCTGCCCGCCTGGCCTTGACCCCACGTGAGCCATTGTGTGGCACGTGAGGAGCCTGAATTCTTAGAGGCTTTGTAAAACAGTTTCAGAGCTGTTTTCTTAGCAAGAACGAGTCCTTGCTGCCAGGGGGACAGAAGACTATGCAGTCTCAGTGTCTCTTTGTCTTTGTCCTGTTGGACCTGGCTGAGAACCATCTCTTGGGGCAGTTTCTCCCCTTCCCACTCCTAAGGGCATGCAGAAGTGGCTTCCCAGGGTCTGTCCACAGCAGCTGAATGCTCGGCTTTCATGCCTTTTTTTTTTTTCATTTTGTTTCAGTTTTACAGAGTTTTTGGATCCATTCCAGAGAGTCATCCAGCCGGAAGAGATCTGGCTCTATAAAAATCCTTTGGTGCAGTCAGACAACATACCTACGCGCCTCATGTTTGTAAGTACCGTGATTTGGTGACCGATATGTCCACTGTTCCAACTCTGAACCAAATGGGCTTTGATCCTCACTGGCCAACCCCTGTTGAAGGCATTAGTCAACTTTAAATAAAGAACAAAGCGATCCATCCAGTTAAAACTCGCTTCCAGATCAAGAGGGGTACTGATGGCTCACTTGGGACATTATGATTGTCTAGCACTTTGGGAAGAGAGCGGACTTCCTTACCTGACTTATGGTGAATGTTCCCACATATTGACAGTGTAATGCAAACAGACCGGAAGCTAGTGACAAGAATCTGCCCCTTCTCCTTTAAGGATAAGCCTAAAAGTCCATGTAGAGAGCTTTGCTAACCACACGTCTAGTTTGGATTTGGCAGTTGTTGACCACTGACAAGATGACCCTGTGGTGGGCTGGGGAGTGGCTTATTAGGCGAAGTTCTTGCCCCATGGGAGGACTGGAGATTGGATCCCCTGCACTCAAGTAAACGCTGAGTGGGTGTGGTGCCCAGCCCGTAATCCCAGCACATGGAAGGCAGAAATAAACTACCCACAGCAAGCATGGAAGCCAGACTAGGCAAATCAGTCCACTCTAGGATCAAATATGAGATCCTACCTCAATATTCAAGGTGTAGTACCATTGAGGAAGACATACAACTAGAGACCTCTATACACGCTACACACGCACATACATGTGCCCACACACATGCCAACAAAAATATACGTGTACATTACACGCCCAGACACAAACAAAAATAAAAGCCTCCGCCATAGCCTAACCACTAGATGTTGTCTGTGCCTCTCTCCTAGAACAATTGAGCAAACACCCAAGCAGCTGGTGAATATAGTGGATTATTTTTACTTCCTTCTCTTACTACAGCCTTTTACCTTTTCCTCCCTGTGTGCCAGTGCCTAGGGAAAGTCTGCCTCATTCAGTCCCAGCCTATGTCGCAGAGGAAGGGGTCTTTATAGATCAGCTATAGATATATATCAGAAATACTTTCCAGACAGAGGAGGGACCTTTTTTGAAGCCACACAGCTGGTGAATGACAGTGTCAGATCCAAGTAACCAACTCTGGAGATCCGCTGTCCACCTGGAGACTGCCCTGAATGTTCCAGAGCATCTGAAACTCCTTACTGATGCTCAGTTGCTCTTGGAGCATTGCCAGTGAGCCATTCTGTAGCAAAGGAAGCAGTCACATGCTCCCTCCACCGGAAACAATAACAAAACTTTCAGACGAGCTGCCTAGTGGCTTGAAGGTGATTCCTGTTGACCCATCGTTATGCCTGTGCTTCAGAACAGTGACAGTACACATGGGGCTATTTGAAAGAAATCCCTTTTATTTCGCAGAGGAAAGCTTCTTGAGTAACTATGGTCGGAAAGATATTCATATCTGCAATTGAAATGCCTTCTACACTGCATGAACCTTCAGGTGTTATTACAGTTGCTTTTAATAATTACTTTTCAGTTTGGAAAATGAAAATAGATTTCTGTAAATCTTAGGCAAAGTGAACTATTAAGGTCAGTTGGCAGTAGAGCATAACAAATGCTCACATATTACAATAAGATCCTTTTCCAATTCTATCCTAACTCAATAAATCCTAGATATGAAGGAACCAGTGTGTGGCTAATGACTTCACAGCACAATTAGAGGGAAACATCTGTTTATCACTCAGATCCATTCTTTCCAGGGTTTTGCATTTCATGTGCCGTAAAACGCAATTTGGAGATGAATATTCACACGGGACAGCGAGAGAAATTTGTAGCTCTGGCCTAGATTTCTAAACAATGGACTGTTTTGAAGACCGGCTGCAGATGCCACAAATGTTCCGGCTACAGACACAAGTGGAATGAGATAGTTTGTGTATTGCCAGTTGTTTGGATGAGATGCCAAAAGGTTATTTAGGTTTGGATAAGATGCCAAAATATTATTTGGTACCATGATTCTTGAGGAATCAGCATGTATTTGGCTCCATGCACTGGCTCACTCTCTAACCCTATAATTAAGCAACTTCAGCCTTTTTCTTTGTTAAGAGTGGTTGACGATGCTCATGCATGTGGCTACGAGAGTCGGTGTGGTCCGCAAGAGCAGCAGGAGAGCAGAAGGGCCATGTAAAATATCTGTAGCCACAGGTGGAAAGTATTGTCATTCTATGATTAGATTCATTCACCTAGATTTCATTAAGAATGTAACGTGAGACATTGTTTGTCAACTTTGGGTTCTGGAAAACTTTCCCAGTGTCTACAGAAGACTGTTTAGTGGAGTGTACAGTCTCCTGTACTAGTCTAATCTAGGTCAGTTTCTCTTGGAGGCTCATTTGTCTTGTGTGTGTGTATAAGTGCATGCGTGCACACATGCACACATGCCCACATGGCACGGTGTGCCTGTCATAGTCAGAGAACAGCTTGTGAGAGCTGGTCCTCTCCTCATTCTCTATGGGTTCCATGGTGGGATGCAGGTAGTAGAGGTTTGGCAGGCAGTGCCTTTACTGACTTGTTCACCTCGCTGGCCTAAGTTTCGTTCTCTCATTCATAAAATCTTGGATCTTTTATGTAGGTTGGAATGTCTTCATCTGAATGTGAATTTTCTAACTTTCTAACTAATATGTTTTTCAAGTAATTAGTGGCTCCAAATCAGCAGTGTGCATGCATGTGCATGCATGGTTGTATGTGTGTTTGTTTGTTTGTGTGTGTCAAAATCCCTTGGTCAAATGTAACCAGAAAAATAATATTGTCTTTACTATATTATTTGGTGATTGAGTCAGGTGTAGTCAAAGGGAGAATAAGTGGTACTGACATCCTCAGAAAATCCCCAGCTTACATTTTATCTACCTATGGCTCCTACAGTGCCACTAAGGGGTCTGGGAATGGCGGGACTATTTGATGCCAAGAGATTGTTTTTCCATGGTGATTTTATCTTCCTGTTGACTAGAGAGACAGACCAAGAATTCTCTTTAGAAACACTGAGTCTTGACTTAACCTTTCTCCATCAACCTCAAGCAGTCACGATTCCTTGCTGAGTGTGTGGGGTTTATCAGAGCATAATTAAACACCCACTGTTATTGGTGTAGGGAATGTCAGTTGGTCATGAGTATTGCTTAGTGTACCCTCTGTTGATGTCATGTTGTGTATTCAGGGCATACTTTCAAGGAACATGTTGTGGGTAGGGGAGACCATAAGGGTTGTGGAAAACAGGAAGTCAGGTCAGGTATAGACCATACCCTCAGGGACTCTGCATATATACTCTGATATAAAATAGGAGCTGGAAAATGTTATGGGAATTTGATCCATTTGGCCAATGACATTTAGGACGACTAGCCCTATGGGCATGGTTTTCTCTGGATACATGCCTGGATAAAACTGAGGAGGTTGCATGCTCTTTCTCTTGGGAAGCTGGAGCAAAAGCAAGCCTTGTGGTTGGTTCTCATCACCCTTGGGCAGAACGCCAAGACTATGGGAGTTGGATCACCAGTGGTGTCTACCTTATTCTGTTTTCATGAGTCTGTTTTTTCATTACACCCCTTAATGAATTGTTGACCAGACTTTGAGGGTTCTCGCTTCAGGAATGGTCAAAGGGGAGATTCGGGTAAACATTTTTGGAGGATCATCACCATCTTCTTCACCACCATTTTCCTCATCACTATCATATATCCCCATCCACATCACTCCCACCATCATGAGCTACCACAGTGGCCATGGTTTCTCGAGGACAGCATTGTGCTCATCACATAACAAGTGGCATCTCAGTAATGCTTCTCAGGATTTCTGATGGCACCATTTTTTCAACAGCTCAGTAATTTCAGGATGAAAAGCCAAAAAACGTCACTGAGGTCCTACAATTGTTAGAAGCTTGACCAGACACTCTCTGAACACTGAAAAGCCCTTATGTTGTGATATGCCACCTTTGGACTTGGGTGAGGTGGAGAGGTGGTGCCAGCATGTAACACACAGAAAATGCAGACATAAAGGCTCCAAAATGGGAGTAAAGGGCCATGTAGGCCCACTGAGTCAGGGTTTATTGGGGAGTAACTATCGGGTGAACTGAGTCAGAGTTTATGGGGAAGTATCTGTAGGGTGAGGGGGCAGAGGAAGCAGGGATAGAGCCAGATGATGAGTGTCTTCGGTTTAACATTGTTCCTCACATCCAGACAGTCATGGGGTATCTGCTGTGAGCCAAGCCCAGGGCTGGGTGGTAGGGATGCAGGCCTGGACATGCTGGGCCTCCTATTCTAGTGGTGGCACAGACACAAATGTCAGCTGGGCAGTTCAATGCTGCAGGAAAACCTCTAAAGAGCAATTTAGACTTAAATGGGAGGCTGAGAAGAGAGTTCTGAGACTTTCCCCTCGTCTTTCAAGGAAACACCCAACTCATTTTCTTTGTCTCTTCTGGTTATGGCCAGAGCTCACTTGATTTCATCTCCCAGAATCTTCCTGTCACTGTGATGACTTACTAGGAGGATTTCCTATTCTGGGATGCTTTTAAGGAAGATGGGAGCTAGTCAGTTCAGAGAGAGGACGGAAGGGGAGAGACACACTTTGCTGGTGACAGGCAGTTTAATTTGTAGTCTCTTTTTAAGCCTTTGACAGTTCTTTCCTTGGTGACAGGTTGCCATTGTTTACCCAAAGTGGGGCCCTTTGCTAGGTGTCTGTGCACGTTGGAGTTGTCTTTAAAATCGCTTTGATGCCCACTTTTATGTAAAGTGCCAGAGCTGTAGGCACTTTGACCCTGTGTTGTGACATGAATGAGCTTTGACAGCCTCCTTCCCGGCTAGAATCCTGACATCAGAATGCTTTGGACTTAACTCTCTTGTGGTTAATCTTTCCTGCCCAGGTCACAGCCTCCCTCTACAGATGGGCTGCTCCAAGCCTTGCCTTTCCTGGACACATCTGGGACAGCATTGTGCTTTGCAGCAGTCCTGAGGCAGACCCTATTTCTAGATGGAGTAGAATCTGGACACTGGGGGCATTTCCTATGTGGGATTCACTGGTGGTCATATACTACTTGGGCAAGATGCCTGGGGTCTTCTGTTCTTTATTGTTTCCAACACTCTCCCTTTGCCCAGTATCCTCTACTCAGGTCAGGTGAGTTAGTGTGGAGCCCACTTTCATCCCATATGATGTCCTGGTACCTTGGGGTGTACTCTGAATACATGCTACATTCATTTGGGGGTATGATGAGACACCAGGTAACAGGGGGGAGGGGATGGTAAATCTAGATATATCTCTGCTCTGTGTGGGCTCTCTGCTCCCCCAGAGCTTACATCTTAAACCACAAGCAGGAAAGGAGTGATTTGTGACTTTCCAAACCACAGAGCCCCCAGTGACATACTTCTTCCAGCACACCTCCTAAGCCTTCCTAGATGTTACCACCAACTAGGGACAAGTACTCAAATGCATGAAACGATGTAGGACACTGGTCCTCAACCTGTGGGTCACGGCCATTGGAAATCACATGGAAGGACTTAGGAACCCCAACCATGAATTTATTTCATTGTTGCTTCATAACTGTAATTTTGCTACTGAGTGGTGCTTCGGTTCTTAAAACCATCAAAAATAGGTGTTTTCCAATGGCTGTGACCCACAGGTTGAGAACTGCTGATGTAGGGCTTTTCATTCAAACCACCATGCTTGGCCAGGACAAAGGCATAAGACTGGTGCCCCTCCTGTTGCTAGGACACAGGAGAGATCATACCCTGTAGCTGGCCACAGATACTTCTGTTCGGAGATGGAACTGGGCACTCTGTCAGTTTGCAATCCTTTCCTGGAGCTCTTAAGCTCTTAAAACTGAACTGCCCCTGTGCCCACTCTGTGCTTAGTCCTGGCTCAGTAAGCAGGTGATTGGTGGTCATAAAAATGATCCCAAACAGCTCCTACTTAGGAAAGCTGCAGAGTGGGTACAGTGAAGGCTGGGTTTGGCAGAGGCAGAGGGGAGGGAGACGGAATTAAAAGCAAGAGATCTGTGGCAGGGAATGATGTTTAAAGAAAAGTCTTTGCCATGGGTCCCGGTGAGTCCCTAGCTCTCATTTCTGGCAGTGAGCCTGCATGTTTCTTACCTGATGCTCTATTCCCTATTTGGGCCAAAACGTCCTACTCTAAAATCCCTTTTACCAGCCTTTGGGGCCTCGTGGGAAAGCCTTTTCTGCTCATATTTCATTTGGAGTTTTATTTCTGTTTACACATGTGGGAGCATGTCGGCTAGGGTTGTCCCTCAACACTTTTTTCTGTTCTGTGTTATTCTAGTAAGTCTCGACTTGGTGGTGTTGTCCTTACAGGTCACTATTTGATGAGCTGTTCTCTCCTTTTTGGTAGCGTGTGGCATGAACTATACTTAGGACTTTAAGGGATGGGAAATAATTAGGCTGCTGAGGTTGACATTTGCATTTGGAGTCAAAAAGGATACTTGAGCCTTGGCTGTGGTCTTGGCTGTTAGAAGGTGATACTCCAGTTGTTGGTTTTCAGGGTCTGAATGTGAAGATGTATCTCTCAATCAATGGCATCAGGATTGTTTGAGATACTTGTTTAAAAAATATGATCCTCAGTTCTCAGACAAGCCGTATAAATGTGTCATCATACCAACAATCCCTGGGGTTATTCAGGTATGAGCAGTTGACTTCCAGGTTCTATCAACTGAATTTCAAATAGCCCATGCCATCAAGAGATATTAACTACTAAGGGTACAACCCCAAATCAGTTACTACCTCTTGTGGTCACAAAGACATGTCGACAAATAAGAAGGAAGGCTTTTTGGTGTCTCACAAGTCATCTCTGCAGGTGGAAACCAAAGAGGAGTGCCCTAAATAGTTGATTGGAATAGGAAGAAACTGTTTTGAAAGGTCATGGTCATTTGCATGAATTCCATCCATGACTTTGTCTTCTGAGGAAGCTCTTCTGTGAAGTGTAATGTCTCTTCTGAGCACATTAAATAATTCCTAAGTGGGAACATAAGGGGTCTATAGTTACCACCCCTTCCTATCACTTTCTGATAGGAAATTCAGTCCATCCAGATACTGTTGTCCTGAGATGTTACACATGGAGAGTTAAGTAAATGCTTTCCCTCCTGGTGGCACCAATAACTGAAAAAAAAAAAAAACAACTCAATTTTGGAGGCAGAAAACTTGCTTTAGAAGATCAGCTTTCTAACTTAGAAGCTGTGTGTCTCCAGGCTTGTCTCTCTGAACCCAAGAAATTGTCTCAGAGCCATCAGGAGCCTTAAATACTTCTAATACAGGGCTGGTCTCATAGGGTGCTTTACGATGAGCCTGGTTCACGTGGACCCCACCACCTTCATTCCTATGTGTATTTGGGTAGATGTACCTTAGTTACTCTCCTTGTTGCTATAGGCAAAGACCTGGCGAGAAGCAACTTAAGGAAGAATCAATTTATTTTGGCTTACAGTTTGAGAGGGTACACAGTCCATGATGGTGGGGAAGGTAGGAGGTGGCTGTTCATGTTGCATCTGAGTCAGGAAGCAGAGAGAGAGAGAGAGAGAGAGAGAGATGAGTGCTGGTATGCAGTCTCTTTCTCCTTGTCATCCTGTCTGGGACCCTACCCACGGAATAGTACTGCTCACAGTTAGGTTGTGCCTTGCTATGTGAACTAACCCAGTCTGGAAAGTCCCTTACAAATATATCCGGAGGTTTGACTTCCAGGTGATTCTCTATCTTTTGTCGTTGGGAGGAAGAATTTGTATGAAAGGACTCCCTTCTAACCTAAAAGAAAAAAAAATGGATATTCAACAGAAGAGGTTCACAAGGGAACGAGTTGATTGACTCTCATTAAGAAGGCCTACCCTCTCATGTTTCTAGGGAGGTGAAACCAGAGCCTGCAGTCATATCCCTACACACACACACACACACACACACACACACACACACACATGCACGGTGTTTCCAGGGTTTACTGGTGCCAATAAACTATCATAATTATACACTATTCTTTATTCTTTAAAAAGCTCCCACTTTAAATGTGTCTCCTAGCAATTACAAATCAATTAGAACCTGCAATCAGACCGCCAGTCTTCCAAGCCTGTGTTTTCGCTCAGTATAGACAAATTGCCCTTCTTTGTTTGAGGTCGGTTCAGTAAGGTCATTTGACTAGCGAGTTGAAGTTCACAGAGACTAATTATGAGTTGCCACATCCGAAGCAAAGCAGAGTCCTCACGAGGGCTTCTTTGTTGTTTCTTCCAGGCAATTTCTTTCCTCACACCCTTGGCTGTTATTTGTGTGGTGAAAATTATCCGGCGGACAGACAAGACTGAAATTAAGGAAGCCTTCTTAGGTAGAGTATTCACAGTTCTTGCTTTAGGGGCTGGGACTGATCTTAATTAGATAATCAAATCTGAAAAAAAAATCTCATTTACACCCAACTGATGTTTTTTTTTTCTCTTTGGTCAAAATTAAACTTTGGAAAAATAAGACAACATAAGCTTAAAAGGTGTTGAGTCAGTGTGAAGTGAAGGGCACTCACAAGGAGAGATTCTCAGAAGGTGCCCAGTGTACCTGTGTGTGCATGGACCACACATGCATGTACATGCACACACATGCGGGGTGGGGGGAGAGAAAAAATGTCAGTAAATCCTTCTACTGGGCTGTTTTAGCAACCGAGGTAATATAACCTGTGCCTAAGCCTCTAGCTTTTTAATCTTCTGGAAAACTAAATTGAATATGTATATACATTTAAATGTATATACATACTTTAAATAAGTTATCTAGACTTTTATGCCCAAGTATGGATTTAGTATATTCCACGCACTTAACCATCCTCTGGGGTGGTAAGTCAGGAAACTGAGGTTCCTCTCTAAGGGATGTGTTTGTTAATTACTGGGCTTATAGAGATGAAAGCGTGGCATGACACTCCTCTCTTTCTCAGAGAGGGAGCATGACTGAGGCAGAGTGTGTGTGTCAAGGACGAAGAATAGAGACCATTTTTACATAACCAAGCTTTAGTTAAGTCTGTCTGGTTGAAAAGAATAATGTTAAGTTTCCCTTTCAAATTAGCTCAAGTAAATAATGGGTTTAAAGACAGAGCTAAAATAAGCAATCTTATCAACTCCAAGAAAAGGAGGGAATCACACAGCAGTGCCCCTGGGAATGCAGCAGGGAGAGAGCTGGGATGTCAAGCACTCATGACCAACTCTGCCTGAAACATGCCCTTCCTCACCTCCCTCCATTTCCTGTCTCCTCTCCTGCTGGAACTTGGTTTCTTCTGCCCCAGACCTTTGCTTCCTGTGAGGCCTGGGTTCACAGTGGCACTGCTTTCTCCCTGCACGTCTGATTGCTTGACACTGATGGCCAGCACTACATTCACAGTTTTTTGGTCCCAGTCTCCCAGATGCAGACATCGACTCAGTCATTTCTCCAGGCTGAAAGCAAAGTGATCTTGACTCTGGCCAGCTTGCCGTTACATGCTCACTCTGTCAGGTCAGGTGTGTGCTCTGGGCTGCTAACCTGTAGACTGAGAGTTTGGGTAGCATGACCGTGGTCTCTTTGGACAGAAAGTTTTAAACATTTTTATGGGGTGAGGCATCGGCACCTTACCATACCTGGCTCTAGTGGCAAGGAAGTGTTTGGATGACTATTACTGTGGTCCTTAGAGCATCCTCTTGGGCATCCTCTCTGTTGGTTTGGAAATCCCTTACCTCTATTTATATTGTAGTTGATCCTTCACAGAGTCCCAAGATAAATGACAGTGGGTAAGAACGGCTGTCATAGTTGTGGCTATAATTTACTGCTGGCTATGGAGCTGTGCTCCTATGATGTCTCTAAGCAGCCCTGGCTACCTCCTCTAGACATTTTCAGTCCTGGCTAAATCTCCGTTAGGGTGACACTGCAAAACTGAGCACCATACTCTGCCTCCTATTCGGTAACTAAAAAGGAATTATTGGCTGTTCTGTTTGCCGAAATCAATGAGCTCCTGTCCAGAAAGTGACGGAAAGCCAGCAGTATGCACAGAGGTTGCAAACCACCCACACTTTAAGGAAAATCTGGAGACAGGAGGGCGACCTTAAACATCGATGCCAGAAAACGAGGTGGTTTCTAAACAAGCCTGGAATTCAGAGGACTGTTGTCATGTCGTTCTGTATTGAGGGTATTTACAAGATTTTAACCCAGGCACTTACACCCGAGCCCCAAGAGTTCCCCTCTGCTACATACAGACAAGAATGGCAGTGTTTACCCTGTACAGCATCTAGCTTGTAGGTATTCAGGCTACAGACTAGCCAGGAACCCTGATATGGGAAGACTGGAGTACTAGACTGCCTAGGACTACATAAATGATAGCAGCCAAAGCTCTCAAATCCTCTGGCAGGCCCATAACCCTCAGTATTGTCAAAACCAGCCCCTAGCAAGCCAACCCGTAGGAAATGCCACTTTGAAGTTCTTCATCAGCCAGTCTTGTTTGTGTTTCTGATCCATCAGTCAAGATGGTGCTGTCAGATGCTGTAAAAACACCGCATGAGTTAGACCTGTGGGGCTCTCCTTAGTCAGCAAGATCTCTTGCCTGGGGCCATGCATTCTCCTGCCTTCCCAGCTTCTGATCAGAGCCCTGCCTTCAATCTAGAGAATGAGGAATGGATAGATAGCTCTAAAGGTCCCTGCATTTGTACCCTGTCATTTGGATGCCCTCTCATCAGTACCCTGTCAAACCACATCATTCAGATAAAAATTAATCAGTCCCATGTACTTCCCGGATGCTGAAACAACTCGTGTTCTCCTGAATGTCGTCACTCCAGCATCTTTCTCCATTTCTTTTAGGCATGTGGATCACACAGGGCGTCTGCTGGCAGTTTCCAGCTCACTTACTTCAAACCTTTGCAGAGACTGTACTGCCCACAAGCCCACTTAGCCCCGAGTGTGGATGGGGTGCATTGGGCTCTGGAGCAGTGGAGCTGTATATGAATTCACTGAGATTTATGCGGGACAGTGAAAGATCAGCCAGCAATGCTTGCTCGCAGATGGCTGACCCTCACTGAGGCTGTGCTCCCAGGATGAGAAAGAGCAGAACTCCCCTAGAAAGTACAGCAGGGCCAACCCTAATGGAAAAACCCACCACTGTCATTTCTCTGCTATCTCACAGTTTGTATGTGGTCAGGACTCTCTGGGAGAGCTCAGCCAAGACAGTGTAGGGGATTTTCTCTCTTCTGCAAAAGAGGCCTCTCACCTCTGTCCTGAGCTTGCGGAAGAGAGGGGAGCTGGCCTTTCTGGCAGGAAAGAGCTGTTTGTAGAGACTGTAGTCCCTGGTTATTCCCATCTCCAGACTTAGAGCCAGGCTTGCCAGGCTCACACATTTGACATTCTGATGGCAGTACTGTGGTACCGACTCATGCTCACCTTTCCAACAGGGGCCTGTGCCTCTCCCCACTCCATTCATATGTGGCCAGGAACGGTCCGTCTCCACTCAGGAGTTTAGTTTTTCATTTTCATCTCAACACAACTGGCTAAAAGCAGGTGGCTTTGTCTTCATCTCAGTAGCACTGGTGGCTGTGATGGCTAGGCCACAGTACAAGCCACAGCTTGTAGAAGGCCTTCTCTGTCTCCCTTGATGAGAATGGATCACTCGAGGCAGGGCTTTCCCGAAAATGCCCCTCCGCTACACCCATCTTACACGGGTCTCTCCCGAGGTCAAGGAGCTGATATTTGCCAAAGAGAAATGGTAGCTCACGGGTTTTATTACTCAACAAAGCAGAAGAGGGCCTCCCTGAGTTTCTGTCGCTTCTGAAAGACATCTGGCCTTCATCATACTGACCATCATGACTTTGCCTCTTAAGTCCTCGTAACAAACTGTAGGGGGAAGGTCAAGGTTTTTATAGGAAAGGATATTGATTCATGTTGCTGCCCCTTGTGTTTAGTCTGCCCCTTATCTTAGCAGGTTTCCAGGCTGCTTGGAGAAGGTCCCTGGGCTGTAAAATTTTAAAATAATGTGTTCTAGAAGTTCTTGCTGGTTTAGATGACAAAAGTTACCTCCTGGACTCTCCGCCCTCTTGGGAACAGTGATGGACAGCTGTGGGTAGGTGATGGGTCAGGGATGACAGAGGCCTGGCGAGGCTATCCTGCTCGTCAGAAAGATTCTGGCAGCGGCTCTGATTCGAATTATGGCTGAGGAAATTGCCAGGAGGAAATAAAAAAAAGTTATGTGTCTTGCTACTAGTAGAAGAAATTCTACACGCCGTTGTATTAAATCTGTTTATATCAGGCTAGAAAGTGATGGATGGCTTTGTTTGAGAGGCTGAAAATTCTGGTCAAGAAGGAAAGATTTCATATCATAGGAATGTGGCATTTTATGAGACAACCCCCATAGTCCTTCCCCAATTATATTTTGCCCTAGAAACAAAGCTTCACTATGTTTCTAAAGTATTATTTAACAACTCTGTGGTCATAAACTAAATGTAATTATAGTTGATGACAACAATAATAATAATGAGAGTGATGGCCGATGGTCATAATAATGGTGGTGGTCACAATGGTGATGGGTGACAGTAGTGGTGATGATGATGATGATGGTGATGGTAGTGATGATGATGCTATGTTGATGATAATGGTGCTAATGATGGTGATGATGGCGGTGGTGGCTATAGCGATGATGACTTGTTTTTAAATATGAGATCCAACTATTTTTTTTTCTGTCTGTTGGTTTTGTTTTGTAGCGGTGTCCTTGGCTCTTGCTTTGAATGGAGTCTGCACAAACACTATTAAATTAATAGTGGGAAGGTAAGTTCCAAGAAGAAACAAATGATGGTTTATACTACCAAGTTCGTCTGCATGGGAACCATGACACTGGGTAGGACAGATTCCACAGTGTCCGATTTTTCCTTAAATTGTTGCCCTTCTGGGATTTCTGATCTTCAGTACAGCTTTTCTTTCCTTTGAATTATGAGCTCACTATTTTAGGGAGGAGTTCCCTAGCACGAGAGTGCCCACTGGCTGACTGACTACACTTTCCTCTGGCCACAGCTTGCTATTGGCCTTTCCAGAGCCATCCATTGCTTTCCCAGTGCCAGGTCAGGCTTCTGCTCTTGTCAGTTTTGGCCTTTAGCAAATTCATTAGATCACTTCTATATTGCAGTTTCCTTTGGGGCGAGATGTATGGGCTGGCATTTCAGATCTGCCTTTCCACCACACTTCTCTTACTGCTCCTGAGAAATGATGTCTAGTTTCCATTTCCTCTCCCTTCTCTCCGGCTGCTCTGGTTGAGAGTCAGTCTCTGGGGAGTTGAGAAGCCCGAAGGCCTCTCAGTACTACAGCTGACTTGAGCTCCAGCTTCTAGCTCCTGGCCTTAACAAACGAGATTCTATTATAACCTCAGCATCAGGGTGCTAGGCCAGGCATCAAGGAGTGGAAGCTGGGCAAATCTGGGTTAATAAAAGACCCTATTCTGGAATGCCCTTCTGGATCCCTCCGTGCTTAGCATGTACTTGGGGTCCAGATAAAGTGCTGATTCTAGGGGCTTACTCCCTGGAGTTCTGGTTAAGTAAGTGGACAACCGTTGCCTTGGAGAAACACTGGCTGGGTCCGAGAAACACAGCACAAAAGCGGGTCTGATAGATCCCAGAGCTAGGAGGTTCGGTGCATGCATCTGTCTGTGACAGGAGTGACCCAGTGTGCACGGTAAAAGGGAGGTGTGCTTACAGCTTTAGCAGACCTCGCCCGTGTTATCCACACGGTAATATTGGCTGACTTGCTACAGAGTAGTGAGCTGGCACACCTCCACACTGGAATCCTTACTTGAGTAGGGCATTCAAACATGCGGTCAAATGTTGGGCACAGGATTCAATTCTGCGGCTCCCAGCTTGTGTTGGCCACATGCTGATCACGAGTGACCTTGGCAGGAGTGTCATCTCCTTCAGACCCCTGACCCTGCCTCAAGGATTAGCATAGGCATTATATGACTTGGTGAATGTGCAGTGCCTGGTCCTGCACCTACACTCAAGGATAAGTTAATATTAGCTGTGGTTGCCCTTGAATGGTTTGGCTTCAGGGTCAGAGCCACCCTTCTTTGGAGCCTGTCCTGGAACTAGCTCTTGTAGACCAGGCTGGCCTCGAACTCACAGAGATCCACCTGCCTCTGCCTCTCAAGTGCTGGGATTAAAGGCGTGCGCCACCACCCGGCTCAGAGCCATCCTTCTTTCCTCCAGAGATCACTGTCCCACTTCCGCTTTAGGCCAGAGACACCAGCCTAGGTTACTGAACTCCTTATACTGTGGCTGAGTTGTCAAGTTTCCCAGCCAGGCCACTGCTTAAGGAAAGGCTACTGGCCACCAGAACTTGGCATGTAAAGGTGTCACATCCTGGACTCTCAGAAACGGGGGTGGAGGCAGGGTCTAGCTTGGTGGAGCAGGAGATCAAGATAGGACGTTCTTTCTACTTTGCAGATACCATGCTTAGGTACCTCAGAAAGTCCCACTACTTAATGCTCAAGACCTCAGCTTTGATCGGGTGCTGGTTTCCCTTTACAGACGTGGAAATGAGAGTGGGGAAGGCTGAGACCTCCCTGTGGCTGCAAAACTATCTTCAGTTCCGATCTTTCTGACCCCAAAGCCTGAGAATGCCCCAGCAACTGTATTCAGAGGATTCTGGGGAAACTCCCATTGTTGATGACAGAGGGGCCTTGCAGAGGGGTGGGGGCTGTTGGGGGGAAAGGGGTCAGCTTGGGGTTTGTTGTGATGGCAGCGTTGTATATTGAACATGTCCATGGTGTCTTTTGTAGACCTCGCCCCGATTTCTTTTACCGCTGCTTTCCAGATGGGGTGATGAACTCAGAGATGCACTGCACGGGGGACCCTGACCTGGTGTCCGAGGGCCGCAAAAGCTTCCCCAGCATCCACTCCTCCTGTAAGTCGAGGGTGCTTTTGGTCTCCTGCTCAGTTTTTGGGGGGTGTTTTAAATGAAGAGAATGTTTTTGGTACCTGAATGTCATCACTGTGCAGTTTTCTTCATGATGGGGTGGATGAGAAAAATAACATTCCAGGGGCGACCATGGGAGCTGGCGGTCAAGGCTTTGGGCTTTACCTAGTGTTGCATATGTTGCTTCTGTGAGCTTGGAAGAATGTGTCATGTGACATTTCACCCCTGGATGGTATGACTCAAGAATTTGACAGTGCAAACAGAACTTGCCAAGCTCCTTGACACTTCTGTTCAATTCGGCATTGTGTCTAGTATCTTTTTCAAATGAAGGTGAACATATATATAACATGTATGCTATACATACACACGATGCCTATGAAAATGTGTATGCTCACATGCACCTCAATATATAGTTTCACTGTAGGCACTGGAGCCTGGATCAGCCTTACATACAGACTAGTCTGAACCAGCAGCAGCATGGTAGAGCAGGAAAGCCATGGGTCTCTGAATTGTGACACATCCTGGCTCTGCCAGGTCTTAAGGCGCAGAAAGTGGCTTTAAAGGGCTAAGACCTGTTTCATGGAGATAGGAATGCCTCCATTCTGAGTAGGAGTGAGGGTTAAAGTCAGAGTCATGATACTTACGAACATTGCTGGAGGCCCACTGCTTCATTTAATCCCTTGAGTATAAGGCACTTGGGGGCTGGGCTTGTCACCGTCGCTCTCCCTGTTGTCATTTATGACCAGGGCTGGTGTTTCCAGTCACAGGGTGGTGTTTATTGAATGTACAAGCACTGGTGCTAGGAATCCAAAGCCAGGTAAGACCAAATCCAGCCCTGGAAGTTCACAGGTGTAGCAGGCTGTCTGTGATGTTGTGGATCTTGGGGTATTGGAGACAGACTAAGGGTGCAGGTGACTGACTGCCTGGAATGGGAAAGGCTCCTGTCACACTGTGAAGTCCTTGGTTCACCACCGGCCTAACCATTATTTACGTTTGGCAAGCCTCTTCTCTTAATGGGATTTCCCCCAAGTCCTGTGCTAAAGGTGTAACGTACCAGTTAGTGGCTGAACTGAGAAACATCGGAAAGCCTCTCTGTTTGGACATTTTCCCCGGAGATACCGTAAACGAGGGTCTGTCAATGAGTTAGGGAGTGACAGACACTTCAAGGGATCATTGCCAACTCTGTTGCGGCACTTCAACCTTCCAGGTTGGGGCTGATCTCTTCTTACACACAAAACAATGAGGCTCAGACAGGGTCAGCTGCTCATCTGAGGAAGGCGGCCTCGGGCATGGTGGTGTTTTTGGCCTTTCGAAGATTTCCCGCAATGCACCGTTCAAATGCCGTGTTAGTTAATGTCTCGTTTTCTTCCCCACAGCTAAGAAGATTATGGTAAGTTGAGTACTGTCCCTCTTCCTCTAAGTAAACCCAGGCCTTAGTCCTAGAACTTATAAACATGACTTTATTTTTTTTAAAGGGTTGTAGTTAATAATACTGTAGTAAATATTAGAAATTTGCCAAGGGACTTACTTCAAGAGTTCTCGATACACACACACACACACACACACACACACACACACACACACACACACCCTGACTACATAAGAAAATGGATGTGTTAAATAACTGGACCACTCTAACCATTCTCCATGCAAACTTTTTACTTTAAAGAAACCTTAGTGTTTAATTACTGAAGGGAATAAAACCCCACAAGTTAAGAATATTAAGGTAAACTCTTAGATTTAGGATATCCCCCAAACCAATGATAGATGTTATTTTTTAAGGAACTTATTTAATTTTATTTTTTATGTGCATTGGTCTGAAGGTATCACATCTGGAACTGGAGTTACAGACAGTTGTGAGCTGCCATGTGGGTGCTGGGTGCTCCTAACCCCAGTAGATGTCCTTATGGGAGACAGGCAGACGATGTTGGAGATAGAGGTGGGGAGAAGACTAAGTGAAGACACCCCGGGATGAAGCGATGCAGCCACAGACAGGGAACATCTGGATCTACCAGAGCTGGGAGATGCTGAAGGACTCGTTCTTCCGTAGAGCCTAGAAGTGTGGCCCTGCTGATGTCTGCATTTTCAGTTTAGGAATTTTGGCCTTCAGAGCTATTCAGGAATGAGTGTCTGTTCTGTTATCATATTTCTGACAGCCTGTTCAGCAGCTTAGGACGTTTATAAGCAGCCAGATCCAATGTCATAAGCCCAAAAGAGTGGGCTTCAGAGCCACCATACACTGCTTTGCGATGCCACTGGGGTGCCTATGCCAGGACATGGGGATAGAAGAATGTGTAGTCCAAGGTTGCAAAAGAGTGGGCTTCAGAGCCACCATACACTGCTTTGTGATGCCACTGGAGTGCCTATTCCAGGTCATAGGGATAGAAAAATGTGTAGTCCAAGGTTGCTCTGGGCTTGGGTCAGAACGAGACATTGCTTCCTCCCAACCTTGCTATTCTCAGGTCACAGTTCATGTGAATGTTTGTTTTGTGGCCAGGTGCCAGTTGGAAGGGTTCCTGCTATATTCGATTATTATGCTCTTACTTACTGTCGAGGGTTCCAAAGCTGTAATGTTTTAAGGGATCTGGAATAGTATTTAAGGTGGGGGTCAGCTCCTGTAGGTTCTCCATCTATTTCATTGTAGGTAGGTTTACTCAAGTCCTCTCTCATTGATGTTGTGTTGTTTCTTGTAAATGTATGTATTGCGTGTGGACATACACATGGGTGTATATAACCGCATGCACATGCCACATGCGCACGTGTGTGTGTGTGTGTGTGTGTGTGTGTGTGTGTGTGTGTTGCATATGTGGAAACTAAAGGTTGACATGCAGTATCTTCCTTGGTTACTCTCCACCTTATGCTTTTACCTGAAGCTCAGTGATTGGGCTAGGCTGGCTGAATAAAACTCCACAGAGATCCACCCATCTCTGCCTTACTGGTCTGGCATTCCAGATATGCATCACCATGCCCAGCTTTCTTTTTTCTAAAATATGGACCTGGAGATCCTAACTCATCTTCTTATACTTGCATGGCAAACACCTTCCTAACTGAGCCATCTTCTTATCATTATACTTCTTGATTACATTCTGCCCCCCCAACAAAGACTTACTGCTAATGTTACATTCTAAAGGATTTTAAAATTTAAGATCACAAGGACATAAAACCTTTCCTAAAATAGAAAATCATAATCCTGGCTTTTCAAACATTTGACTGAGGACTGTAGCCCAGCTTAGTGTCTGCTGGTGCAATTTGAACTTGAGCAGGTAGTAGCTCTCATGTGCATACCTCAAGAGGGCAGACTATGGGCCTTAGAGATTAGTAGACAAGTCTTAAAGAAATGTTTATTTTAGATGTGTGTTCTTTCCTCCTCTGCCAGAAGCTGGCTAGCTTTCTCACAGGCTTCCTCTGGCTGCCTGCCTTGCAGATGTGACTGGCAGGGCTATGCGCTTGACAGGCTTTTGGGCAGAGACTGTTATAGATGCTCCTTAAGATGCTTGTTCGGTCTTGCTGGCAGACAAGATGTCCGTCACAGTCTCTGGGTTCTGATGACATTGTTTGCATCCGTGCTCTTTTCCCTACTTGTGACAAGGCAGTGTTAGCTTGAAGTGAGATGCTTTATCCAAAGAGAAAGCCATCAGTGCTGTGCCCTGGGTTTCTTCTTGTCACTCTTAGGACGCCTCATGATTGGTGTGACTTTTTGCTCCTCAGAAGGGATGATCTCAGTGGACCCCATTTTGTTACAAATACTCTATGTTCCTTACAAGATTAGTTTTGTAGCCTAGACTTGAGAGGCTGGATGAGGCGGATCCCATGCTAAAGAGACGTGGGCCGGACTCCTCTATTCACAGATTGCTGGTAGCTGGATGTCATCCATATTCTCATATCATCCCGGTGAACGCTTGGCTTTTCTTCAGTCTTAAGAACAGATATCAGTTTGTTTTGGAAACAAAAGAGCTTGGTCTGAATCTCCCTTATGTAGCTGAATGGCTCTAGTGTGGTGTGTTCATGCAGCAAGCAGCAAAGCCCATAGCAGCATCCTCAGGGGATTTGCTCTGGGCGATGGCCTGGGTTTCCTTGATTGGAAGAGCAGAGACCACAACTGCACAGAGCAAGTGGTTTGAAATTTAGAATTTAAAGAAGAGTTAGCATTGCACCTTCTCCAGGGGCTGAATATGAGGGTGTTCAAAACAGGAAATTGTTTCAAGTTTTGATTGGGTATCAGTTCAGCTTCTGGGAGGACAGAGAAGTTGGAGATAGCAAATCATGGTCCTGTCAAGCTGTCAAGAAACCTCTGTCCTGAAAAAATTAGTGGTTGTCAAGAACTCCTTTCCCCCTCTGGAGAGAGCAATAGTGTCCAGGTGTCAGCACGTGAGCCACTTCCAGCCACAGCTCCTATCTATAGTCACTCTGTGCTGGGGCGTCAAGATGCCCGTTCATCCACTTGTTGTCCAGAGTGGCATTCACTCTGCAATGGTGAGGCTTAATAGTTGTGAAAGTGACATAAGGCCCATGAAATTATAGTGACGATCTGTCCTTTGTGGAGAAAGATTAGCAGCCTTGCTGGTACCAGAGCAAGAGCATCACAAAACATCACTAAGGCAGGATAGCTATAATTGCAGAAAAAGGGAGGTAGCAGACAGAGCAATTGTGGGACTGAGCAGTCTAGCCTGCATAGCGAAGCTCTTGTCTTAAATCAGCTGAGCTGGTTAGCTTTTTGGCAACTTGACACAAGCTAGGGTCATCTGGAAAGAGGAAATCTTATTTGAGAAAATGCTTCTGTAAGATTGGCCTGTAGACAAGTCTGTGGGGACATTTTCTTGACTAGTGATAGATGTAGGCCGTGCCATCCCTGGGCTAGTGGTCCTGGGTGCTGTAAGGAAACAGACTGAGCAAGCCACGGGGAACAAGCCAGTAGGCAGCACTCCTCCATGACTTCTGATTCGGTTTCAGTCTCCGGGATCCTGCCTTGACTTTTTTCCATGACTTCCTTCAGTGATGGGCTGGGATGTGGAAGTATAAGCCAACTAAAATGATTCTTCTACAAGTTGCTTTTAATCCTTGTGTTTATGGCAGCAACAGAAAGCAAACTAGAACACCGTCCAACCCACGAAGCAAACAAGCAGCTAAAACAAGACCAGTGCACTCCAAACACACACACACACACACACACACACACACACACACACACACACACACACACACATATGCTCTTGTTCGTTTTTTTGCTTTTTAAATGCTGCTGGGGATGGAATCCAGGACCTCAGTATTGTCAAGCAAGTGCTGCCCCACTGATTTGCATTTCCAGCCCTGGAAGTCTCATTTTTATACAACTCTGTATAAAATAGGGCAGCTGTGGCTTACGGGATGCATTTTTATGGCAGAGTAGGTATAAAAGCATATCGATTATAACTGACTTTGTGAGCCCTTGGTCTCTAGCGGGTACTGGGCTGAGCGCTGGGGGAAAAGGCCAGGACGAACTTGACTGTGTCCTGAGTGTGAGGGCAAATGTTGGAGTTGGGATGCCATGGGAACCTGGGGACAGGGACGACTTCCAGGAGGGAAATTTTCATGGGTTCTCACCAGAGAGTAACATGAGTTACGTATCTTGAGGTTTTTATGCTCTTAGTGTGGAAATTGAGGTTATCAGTCATTTCCACGAGGGTCCCTAGGTCACAGTGTGCCTGAGGCACGTGTGGTGGGGGTGCTTTTGGGGGCTAGCCTGAATCACATGAGATCCTGTCTTAAAATAAGGACACTTAACTTTTGCTTGCCTCCCCCCACCCCTTTGTGACTTCTTAAGGACCCATTCTCTACCACTGGTCATCTGACATGACCATCCCACTCGACTTCTATTTCTGTATTTATTGTCCTGGTCACTGGATGTGTCTTTTTAATTGGGAATTTTGTCACTCCTATTACTGCGCCCACTGTTTCTTTTCTAGGTCTGTATGGGCAGATACCGAATCACTCTTTCGTTATCTTTCCTTTCCTGTTGTCTTTTGTTGGCTTTCTATTCACCTCTTGGAGATTTAAAACCTAAAGAACTGTATAAAGTTCTATAGAATTGGCATTAATTTTTTTCTATTTTTAATTTCTAAGAGCTTTCTCAAACTAGATATTTTTAACAAATTTAATACCTTGTTATTTTTCTCACAGACGGGATAACTCTTATCTCTGTGTGTCTGGAGTTTCGCCTTGCCTTCTCTATATCCGCACCTGCTGCTCTGTTCACAGACCTGGTGTTCTCAGCCGTGTGTTTTATCTTAAGGGTGGATGGCTAAAGCTACTTAGACAAGGCACATTAACACTGCCACAGGTGACTGGGAGGGAGCAGAGCTCAGTCATGGGCCCTGCTTGTTAGCATCTGGCCTTCGCCCTGAACCTGTTGGCTCCTCAGGGAGGGCTCCCTAGTTTTTTCCAGAGGTGTGAACCAGAGCTCCAGGTGCTATGCAGGAGACCTTGGTGCTTCTTGGGTTACCCACTAGACTTTTGTCAGTCACCATGTTTTCAGTCTATTTATTCCGTGGTCACTCCAAAGCCCAAACCTAAAACTTCGAGACTCAGATTGTGCATGACTTCTGGACTTTAGAGGACTGGGAGTGCGAGGTTGACCTCTCCTTACAGGAACTCTTCCCTTGCCCATTTCTGAAGTCGTGACTCATCTGCCTTTCATTGTACCTAATGCCCCTGGCTCCAAAATTTGCAGGGTTCCATGAGTTGAAAAGGCTGCTTCTTACCATTGCTGTCCCCTATAGCCAGGATGAGTGAGCTGTCTTCAGCTCGGGAAATTAGCAGCTTTATCGCCACCTCCTCTTCTCCTTGCAGTGGGAGTGGGGTTCAGGCATTGACAGGTGGAATCCACATTTTGTTTGAACTTTTCAGGGTGCTCCAGAACCACAGAACCAATAGACTGTCTTTCTGTCTTCTTTCTCAAGACATGTATTTGCAGGAATTGTCTCTTGAGACT
>JAQHUG010000016.1:4950748-4971667 GCA_028555095.1 Dicrostonyx torquatus | reverse complement strand
TTCTCTGGTTTCTGTGAATATTTAAATTACTACCTAAGATCATGTATTTCAACTTGAAGACTTCCTTTGCTGTTTTTAATAAGGAGATCTAGCCTGCAACTGAATTTCTCTGAGGACATCTTAAAAGTTTGCCTTCATATTTGAAAGGTAATTTTCCTGACTTGACTGACAGTTATTTCCTGTGAGCAATTTGAATCTATGACATTGTTTCTTCCTGGGATTGTTTGTAACCAGAAGCCAGCTGTTAACCTTATTAGGTTCCCTGGTATGCACAGGTCTCTTTTCCCTTGCAGCTTTTAGTATATCCTTATCCTTGTCATTCCTTGTCTTGTGCTGTGATTTGTTTCTATGACAGTTCTTTACTTCTATCTGTTTGTAGTTTGTTGAGTTTCTTAGGTGTGTACACTAGTGTGCTTCATTGATTCAGTGATGTTTTAGCCATTAGTTATTTAAATAACTTTCTGGTTTCTTTTTCTCTTCCACCTGTAAATGGACGTTTCTCTACCACCTGCTGGTTCCCAAATAATGGAATTAGAGGTTGAGTATGAATTATAAATGTTTGACTGATAGCTCAGGCTTATTATTAACTAATTCTTACATTTTAAGTTAACCCATATTTCTTATTTATACTCTGCCACGTGGTGGTACCTTTATTAGCATGGCACGTTTCTCTCCTGCTCCCTCTACATCTAGATGGTGACTCCTAACTCCACCCTTTTCCTTCCCATCATCCTTAGTATGGTCACCCCACCTATACTTCCTGCCTGGCTACTGGCCAATCAGTGCTTTATTAAACCAAATCAAGTACAAATCTTTATACTATGCAAGAGGATTATTCCACAGCATCTGCCTCTTCTTCAGGGGCTCAAATTGCATTTATAATGGTACACTTGGATGTCTCACATTTCTCTGAGACTCTGTTAATATTGTTCATTTTCCCAATATTTTTCTTTGGGTTATATACTCTCTGTTGGATATCGATGAATGTACTAGTTCTGTCTCCTGACACTTTTGATCTACCCTTGAACCTCTCTGATGAATTCTTCATTTTAGTTATTGTACTTTTCAGCTCTAATGTTTCTTATAGATTCTCTTTTGTGTTTCTATTTCTTTGTTGACATTTTCAGTTTATTGTGGCATTGTCATTTGTCTTGATTATTTTTGGCTCATTATGAGGCACAACATCATGACTGGGGGCACACACTAGAGACAAGCTGCTTACCTGATTTGGGGGTGATGGCAGAATGGATTTGTTTAAGGACAGCACCCCAAGAACCTCTATTACCTCCTGAAGTTTCCACCATTGCTTTCTTAGTTCAGGTTCTCTGGCAGAGCATGCCTGTGTGTGTGTGTGTGTGTGTGTGTGTGTGTGTGTGTGTTATACAGTAGCAATAAACACACTTTCCAAAGAGTTAAGGTGGCCCACACTGGTGGACTTCCACTTTTTTTGACCCCTCTAGATCCCCATCCTATTGA
This sequence comes from Dicrostonyx torquatus, assembly GCA_028555095.1. Taxonomy (NCBI): domain Eukaryota; kingdom Metazoa; phylum Chordata; class Mammalia; order Rodentia; family Cricetidae; genus Dicrostonyx; species Dicrostonyx torquatus. Next base: position 4,970,191 of record JAQHUG010000016.1, on the reverse strand, counting down.
ACTGTGTTATCCACATTCATAGCAGATCCTCTGACTTCAATTTGCTGTCCCATATTCAAGTCATTTCTGAAAACATCACCACAGACACACCCAAAAGTGTGGTGTTCTAATGTACTAGGTGTCTCTCAATCATGCCATGTTGACAGTCAAGACTGACCATTGTTGGTGTGATTAACTGAGACAGCAAGATATCAACACACGAGATTTGGGAGAGGAGGCATTTAAGGTCTATCCCATAATATGCATCTTGAATACATAGAATTTTGTTGTCAGTCATACTCCAGTGAGCTGAAAATAATTTAAAAGGTAGATATCAGGAGCCAACAAATGTTCTATAATTCTCTTCTTAAGAAATAGAACTACTTCTGAGCTGAGTGACCATGGCCACCCTCAGCCTAGGTCTTGCCATAGAAGTACTATCTTTTAGATTCAGAATAACCTCTCTCTCTCTCTCTCTCTCTCTCTCTCTGTGTGTGTGTGTGTGTGTGTGTTTTCCACATTCAAATGCATTTCCCTAGAAGAGTATTTTATTTCCTCTTTTGAGAAGAACTCATAAGCATACAGATATTTCCATGTCCTCTATATTGGCCACTTTTCTCCCAGTCTATGCCTCCCAGTAGTTTTAGGGGATACTTTACCCACCTTTGGCAGCTGCTTGGAAAATGCAGACTCTTTTGGATGGCAGCCCAAGTCAGCATGATCAGAGAGTTATGTCTGCCAAAGGCAAATGAGACAGAACCTTCCCCAGCCAAGTCAGGGCACTTAGGATGGATGATTCAGAACTATGTGTCTTTCCTTCCATCAGCTTTCCGATTCCAGTTATTTAATATAAAGTAGCATCTTCTTCTTCTGCCTTCAGCAATCTAAGCATGGAAGATGTAGAAGAAAAGGTAATCCATATTTTTGGAGGTCACTACATCCTAGAATCGCTATTTCGCTAACCCCTTAGCTCAGAGTCTTTAGTGACTTCCAACTCACCCACAACTGATACCTAGACTCTAGTGTTGGGGACCGTCGCCCCAACATAGAAACTGGTGTTTTTCCCCCAAATGTGTCCCCGGAGGCGCGAGGAAAGAAACAGGCTTTCACACCATTACCATTCAAAGGCCGCTTAGGACTTTTTTTCCTTACAGCGTGACCTCGCGTTTATTCTCTATCTCCCAAACCATCCCTGCTCTGAATGCTCCCCCCCCTCTTGAGGAATTTTTCTATTCCTATTCCTTTTTCCGGGGCACCTCCCCCAGCACACACACACCTGCATTCCTTCACCTGCTTTGGGAATAGCAACCTCTCATCGAGCAATCTAAAAATGAAAAGGAAGGCTGGAGCAAAACCCTCATCTATTGTCTTTCTAAATTGTTAGCTTTCAGCTACGAAGCTGCATGGCGTCCTTAGGCTAGCGGATATCAGCCCACATTCTAGCATGGGTATTCATGCTTTACATGACATGGCCATTGCTGCCCTAATGGCCTCAAGTCCTCTTCTTTCCTCTTTCAGCCCCTCACTCCCTTTATCTTGATAAAACACAAGACAGTAACACGTCTCAGGCATTGTGTTAAAGGCCCAGGGAGCCTTACTCCATTTCATACTCATTAAATATTTCTGGATTCACTACGTATGATTTGTCTTGTTGACCAGGCACATATAGGATAGTAATCTGCCCCTAAGTGACACACGGCCAGCCTACGACAGAGCTGGCATTTATACCCAGATCCCAGGCTCAACTTCAAAACAAAACTCTAGATAGTTCCTTTCCTTTTTTGATCTTTGCCCTCCCTGCCTTCCCCTTTCTTCCATGTGCTGCCTTGGACTGCCCATATTCGCCCACTCTACCCTTCCTCTGTCGCTACACACTGATCAGATGCCCAGCCATCAGCAGCCACCTTCTTTGCCAAGAGGTTCTCCAGGATTCCAGCCATTCAACCCGTGCCCACAGCAGATGGGCTGCTTGGGAATTGGTGTACAACCATCTTCAGAGCAGCCTCCAGGCAATTCTGACTAGGGGGGTATATACACACTCCAACTCCCTGTGCCTTGTGTGAATCTCCAGAGTGCCCAGAACCACCAAGCAGACTGTGCTGTACCTGCCTAAGGTCATCACTTGCTCCTTCATACTTTCTGATAGCTTCCTTCTCACACTGGCCTCACTAGGGGCTTTCTGATTCATTTTGCTAGTATACTGTTGGCGCTTGAACCCCTCCCAAGGTCTCATTATGAAAGAACCCAAAACTAGGATATCCCATGGCTGCCTCCTGTGTGTTCTCAGTGTTTCTAGCTCCATGGGCCTCACCAAAGACTCTGGGTCCCAGACCCTGACTTTCCCCTTCACTATTCCTTGACAGAATGTTTAACTGAGTCTATCTTCATCATCATTTATTATTAATTTTTTTCAGGGTTTACCTTTAGCTCCCTCTGGTCATGGGTTGTGAATGACTCTATCTCTGAAGTGTCCCTGCTGTCTGGAACAATGAACAGTCCAAAATAGCTACTCTAGATATTTACTGAGCAGATTGGTTTGTTGGCTTAGCTGGATAAAGCCTAAGCTAAAGCTGTATTTATGCTATATGTGTGTGTTTAGGGTCCCGGTGTCATCATCAAGGTCATGTTTTCCGGACATTCCACAATACCAACAGCCCTGTTTGAGAAAGAAATACATTGAGCATCTAAGAGCACTCTAAACCTTGGTACTCTAGGGACAGCAGGAAATGATCATTCCCACTCAAGGGGATGGGATGTGCGTTTCTTGAGACACAAAGGCTTGTCTGCTCCCATATATTTTCGGTCTACAAGTCCTTGTTTTTGTTCTGCCTGGTGATCTATTAAACAAAATCGTCTATTCCTTAGGAACATGGGTTTAAAGATTATATGGTATTTTTGCAAACAGTTATCCCTAATAAAAACTCAGCACTGTAGGTCCTCCAAGCTCCCATAGGCTCCATGGATCCTCAGCTTCCCTCATGAAACCTCACATCTAAGTCTTGTTTCATGAACTGAGCTCTTCCATCTGTGACAAGTCCATACCTTCCTCTGTTCCTAATAAGAGAGACCTATTCTGTGGCCTTTTCACCACTCAGGGCTTTCCTCTTCCCTCGGGAGATGACAGGTCAGGACATAGCTACCAGTTCCTTTGTGCTGTGAGATCAGTGTTCTCTGTTGCCCTTCCATTCCATCAACCTCCCAAGAGGGCTTCATGTCTACAGAAGACTTGGGTCTTGCTGGGATAAAGAGTGCTGAGTACCCAGCCCTGTGCCAGGCATAGAGAAGGAGCCTGGGATGTGCTGGAGCCCTTCTGCCTCCTTCTGTTGAGCTGTGGGCTTGGCTCAGGGTTGGAAAGAGCTAGAGGAATGGCTGTACACTAGGTGTCAATCACCCAGAAGCTTGGGGTGGAACTGAGAACCAGGGCTTTGGAGGAGTGGAAGCAAGTTAGTGTCTTCACTCTGCAGGTCTGGCACTCTGTACTTAAGTATGTGGACATTTCTGGAACTTCGAAGCTTCTGTAGGAGCCTCTTTGTATTTATTGCCATTCATCCATGGATCTAGTTGCAGGACCCGAGTTGTTCTTTCTCATAGGATGATGAGAAAGCATCAGCTTTCTGGGGCATGAGGAATGAACTAAGACCTTCTCCTTGCTGGAGCGGGGAGAGGAGAAGAATGGTCCTGGCTTTCCTTGGTCTTATTTACTAAGTGGAACCTATGATTGTCACCCAGGAGAGCCTTCTAATGGAGATGCCCTCCCACACACTGAAGTGGCTAGTGACCTTGTGAAGAACTTGGCTCATATTATTTTAATGGCCTTTAGTAATGTGGTCTTGGGGGAAAATGTTTGATATTCTGGCCTGGGTGTTATTCATCTTACAAGTTAGGCAAGATTTTAATAATTTTTTTTAAAAAAGGAAGAAAATTGCCAACTGTGGTCAGATGAAGGATCTGATGTCCACTCCCTGCTTCTCCTGTGGCTTTGTCCTGAGCCTGTGGCTTAGTTCCTATTTTTGGTAAAAACCCTCAGTACCCTGCAAACTATTTTAAAAGCATTCATTTGGGCTGGGGAGGTGGCTCACTGGGTAAAGTGCTTGCTGCATCGACATGAGGGCCTGAATACAGATCCCTAGCACCCATGAAAGAACCAGGTGTGGCAATATGTATCTGTAATCCCATTACTGGGGGTGGAGACAGGTGGATCCTGGGAACTTGCTTGCAATCCTGTCTAGTCCAGACGACAAGCTCCAGGTTCAGTGAGAGACCTTGCCTCCAACACAAACAAATAAATAAACAGTTGAGCAAGACATCTGGACATCAGCATCTGGATTTCACTCATGCTTTCATGGAGGACACACACACGTTCATGCATGCACACAGGAAAAACATTCATTCCTCACATGCTTACTGAGTACTTTCTATGTACTTGGCTTTGGGGTCATACAGGAGGAGACAGTGGTATAAAACTGCCACAGACACGATTTTCATGGAATTCACAGGGTAGGAACACTGTGAGCACAGAGAGTGCACTATGTCAGTGAAGCAAAGGTGTCCCTTCCTCCCAGAAGATGCACAAGGCTAGGCACAGAACCAAGTGAATGGGAGCAGGTCTCTTTCCTGCACTGGACACCCTTGGACAGTGGACATCTGAAACAACCTTCCTCAGCCACTGTGATGCAGAACAGTGGATATTAAATAAATAATTATACAAATGGCCATTTAATTATAATACCAAAGCATACTAGTTGGAAAATGCTTCATGCATAGTCTGGCATGTACACAGTCAGAGGGATCTAGAACTGTAACTTCTGAAGAGTGGGGTGAGACCAGGTCAAGAGTGCTTAAGAGCAGAATACTCTCCATGCAACCCCTCCCCGCCACCCAGTGCACATGGTGGGCAGGGACACAGTTTCCCTGGTGATGGAGAAGGGACCACAGCATGGAGACCGTTTTAAGACATTAGTTAGCTATGGTGGCACATCCTTAGAAGCTGCCTTTTAAGCCAACGCCTGCCACTTGGCCAGCTCCCATCCATCTACTCATAAGTACCTGTCTTCCAGTGACTTAAGTCCTGGGTGGTGGCCCAAGGCTTTATCTCCATTGGAACAGCAGTTTAGCCTGACGAGGATGATGTCTGATGATTACCAGTCTTCATCAGACTTTGGAAAGCTAGGGCCTGTCAACACAAAGTCAAGGTCTCAAGTAGAATAAGGCATTCTGCCTTTTTTCTTAGGTATGGATAAGCTCAAATGCTTCTAACCTCTGATCATTTTACCCCCCATGGTACCAAACTCAGAAGAAGGCTATGCCTGTGTTCTTCATCATGTTTTCCTTCAGCATTTGGGACCTCAGATGGTGCTTCTCATGGAGTGGAGGATCAAGATGTTGAGCTTTGATGAGCACCTTGTGTATTGGCATCTCATTTGTACTTTAATAAATAAAGCTTGTGTGATAATCAGAGAGCAAAACAGCCACACTGACCAGCCTTACAGACCAGGCAGTGGTGACACACCTTTAATTCCAGTAGCCACACTAGTTGTCATAGAAACCAGGCAGTGGGTGCCTTTAATCTCAATGGTGCATTCCAGCCCTAGAGAGGATTATAAAACGACACAGTCTCATTTTGAGATTTCTGGAGGCAGGCTCACCATTTCGGACTGAGGTAGAGGGAAGAGCCAGTGGCTGACTGTTTTGCTTCTCTGGTCTTTAGGTTGAATCCCGATATCAGTTTCTGAGTTCTTATTAATCGTGCGTCAACCTTGACCAAAGTTATCTGGGCAGGGAGGTACTTAGCCGTGGAAGAAGTACCATGCTCATGAAGGATGGGATAAATTACAAGCTTTGCTAAGACCAAAACAGAGCAAAAGGAAACTTTCACATCAACCCAAAGTCCCCGATGTGTGGTGATAGATACACACCCAAGGGCTAATTAGAATCTCTCATATTGTTCTCATTTTGAGCAGAACTAGGTTCAAGATGCTGCTTTTGTCCCTTACTCTAGCCTAAAGTGACAGTGCAGCAGAAAGGAGGGCAGGATGCGGTCTTGGCTGGCCTCTAGCTTTTCATTTCAACCCTCTTGACGATAAGATAGTGCCCTGGATTCTACACCTCACCAGCCTTCTCTCCCTGCTGTACAGTCTTCTTCAGTTCCCATCATAACCAGGAAGCCCCAAGCTCTTTGTGGCCTCAACCACAAGAACCTGTGTCATTCACAATTACTCACCGATTTTTTTTCATAATTCATGGAGAAATCCAACTGGGGATATTTCCAAATAATGCCTGAACCATTTTCTGGAGTAAGGCACTCTATAAGGAGAAGTCCCAGAACAAATGTTTGGTCTAACTAGGAACTAACTAAGTGCTTTTCAGAGAAGGGGCTGGAGATTAGGAATACTGTGGCTTCATCTAGACATAGCCCTTGCAAGTGGGATTCAACTCCCTCCTCAGTCTCGCCTTTAGAATGGAAGGTAGGCATTGTAAGCTTTTAAAAAAAAAAAAAACAAAAAACAGTTGACCATTTGCAGGGAAGTTCCAATGGGCAGTTCCCTCCCTCCCTCTTCCCTTCCTCCCTCCCCTTCTCCCCTTCTTCCTTCCTTTCCTTTCTCTCTTTCCTTCTCTCCCTCCTTCATTCCTTTATATTTTTTGCTTTTTGTTTCTTTGGTTTGGTTTTTTGAGACAGGGTTTCTTTATGTTGCTGTCCTAGAACTCACTCTATAGACCACCTACCTGTCTCTGACTCCCGTGTGGAGGCATTTTCTAATTGAGGTTTTCCTCCTCCCAGATGACTTTAGCTTGTGTCAAATTGACACACACCCAGACAACACAGCATTTTTCTTCTTGTGCACTCCTCTTTCCTGGTGTAAGCTGCTCAGATTCATAAGGTGCAGTCCCTTCCAACTGACAGGCCCTGGGGCACTGCTTTGGATGTTAGTTCACAGAAACCATGAGACTGAGTGGAACGTTTACAGGCATTTAAATGTGGAAGTCAAGAGTGTGAGTCCAAGGTAACTTCAAAGACTTTGATAATCTGACTTACCTAAGCCTTGATTTTCTCATCTCTAAAGCAAGTGTAGAAACATTTCAGAGTCTTATCATACGAACAATGTCATTGGCTTTCCAAAAATGCCAATATCTTTATTTTAGTCCCACGTGATTGAATCTCATGATGGTATGTACATGTAGATGTTATTATTTGAGAGGTTAATTTAGATGATATTCCATGGGATTCTGAAACAAGGGCAACATAATAAATCAATTGTATAGTTATAATAGAAACTGGCAATTAGAAACTTTAAAAATGCCACTTCCATGTGCTTCTATTTAGAGAGCCATAGTAATAAACAGAAAATTAAAAGCCTGTATTTTTAAAACTAAAAAGTATTATTTAAGGAAGACTTAAGTAAATAGAACATTTACCATGTTCAGCATAGTTCTATTTTTAAAATAGAGGTAGAATTGTAAACATTGATTATAAAATTTATCTGCCAAGTCAGAGAACCCAGGATAACCAAACAAATTTGAAATGTTTAAAGTATCTAATTCTAAGAGTTATGACAAAGTATGTAGTGATCCTGTGTGCTTTAAGACTAGGTGAGTGAAGAGGTGAGATGGCTCAGCAGATTAAGGTGTTTACTAATAAGTCTGGTGACCTAAGTTCCATCCCTCAGCTCCACGTGGTAGAAGAGAACTGGCTTTTTCAAGTTCTTCTCTGAACCCCTCTTGGGCACCGTTCTCCAGTTATGCATGCACATACAAAAACTAAGTAAGTAATAAAGTAATAAAACTTTTTAAGGAAACAAAGAATGCAGAGGCCTATTAATGGGACAGCACTGTGCTAATAAACAGACCCACATGTGTGGTTGGTCTAAATTTGGCATAGATACCAAGGTAATTTATTGATGAAAGGGAACATTTCAGTTAGTGGTAATAAAATTCCTGAATAAAAATCTGAAAGAAAAAGAAAAACTTTGAGACATAGCACACCATATGCATAACTAATCCAAACTGGATCAGATAATAAACGTAAAAGAAAAAAAAATCCTCTAGAGGGCACTATCAAGAGCACCGTCAGTGCTTTGGGATAAACAAAGATGTCTTAGATTACAGTGCAAGCAATAGAATAAAATAATAACTAGAATTCCACCAAAATCCCCCCTTTTTTCTATCCCCCCAAAGACAATAGGGAAATTAGAAGTCAAGTCACAGACTGGAGGGAAATATTCCCCAGTCATGTGTTTCACAGAGGCCTTCTTGCAGATCAGTGGTTTAAAAAGAGAAGCCAGGGCTGGGGTTGTGGGGTGTGACTGACAGGTGTGAGAGGGCTGAGACAGAATACTCAGGACAGAAGAAAAAGGCAGTGAGATCAAACTGTAGGCAGAAGACTGTGCGCAAAGGAAGGTCGCTGTCAGGATGTAACCCAGTGCTCTGTTACTGACTCACAGGAAACGCAGATTAACCCTACACAAGACAGTGCTTCTTCACAACGCGACAAAAATAAAGGAAAGGGACTCTGTTACATTTTGGCTGTGCAGTTGAGTGGCACTCTCAACTATTGCTAATAGAAGCATCAATTCAAACGACCACCTTGAAAATTGGTCTACGGTTTCTTATAAAGTTCAGTCCCATGCTTGTCCTCTTAGCCAGCAGATCCATTTCCAAGAGAAAAGCTTGCACGCACAAAAGAATTTCTACAAAGGGTTAAAATAGTAGTTTTCTTTCTAATAACCCCAAATCAGAAGCAGTACCAATGTTTGTCAGCAGAAGAGATAGCAACGAAAAGGAAATCGCTAGGACTAGAGAGATGTCTCATCAGTTCAGAGCGTGGTTCCTCTTGCCTTGGACCTGGGTTCAAGTCTCAGCATCCACAGTGGGTGACTCATAACTGTCTATAACTCCAGTTCCAGAGACTCTGATGCCTTCTTCCAGCCCTCTTGCACACATGCCTGTGTGTGGTGCACAAACAGACCCATAGGCACATAGACATACATTTTTAAAAAGTAAAAATAAATAAGATGGGTTGAACAAGCTCTAGTACGTGGCCATACACCCAAGAGTATATATTAGCACTAAGGACTGGATGGGCTTTTAAAAAATGAGGACACAAAATCAGGAGGGTAGGGGAAAGGGGGTGCATCTGGGAGGAGTTGGGGGAGGGGGTGAAGATGATCAAAACAGAACATATGAAATGATCCAATGGGGAATTGAGAAAAGAGAGGACTCTTTTTTTTTTTAAAGATTTATTTATTATGTACACAGTGCTCTGTCCTCATGCCAGAAGAGGGCACCAAATCTCATTACAGATGGCTGTGAGCCACCATGTGGTTGCTGGGAATTGAACTCAGGACCTCTGGAAGAAGAGTCAGTGCTCTTAACCGCTGAGCCATCTCTCCAGCCCCAAAGAGAGGACTCTTTAGAGAGAGGAAGTAAATAAAGAGGAAGGAGGAAGTTGATAAAATAACTATTAGGATATCTGAGGTACAGATTCTTCGCAGTTAAGGGCAGGCATGGGAAAACCGAAGTCAGTATGTTATGAAGAGAACAGTTGACCCCTTTAAAAGTAACCTGCTCTCTGACGTCTGTTCCTTAGAAGTCCTAGTGGGGGTGAACCTCTCGCCATTGCTCAGTTCTCCCTCGTTGCTGGATATTTGAGTATTGGCATCCTAGTCTACAGCACCCTCCTCCCAAACCTGCCTTTGGGAGGTGTGAGGTCAGCTGATAACCTCCCAAGCCTGCAGGTGCAAGAGGAGGGGAGATCCAGGCAACACAATAAGAAGGAAACAAAGAAAACACCAATGGAGGGCAAGTAAAAAACAAGCTCCAGCCGGCTATCAATGGCAGAGCCTCTGCAGAAGTAAAGAAGATCGGCTCACTGGAAGAACGTGTGTACCCATGAGGGAGACCAGAAATCCTGTCCCCTTGTTCTGTGGCTGATCTGAACGAAGAATGGAGAGCTCTCTAACACTGGGCTTCCTTCCTTGGGCTAGAATCACACTTCAATTTTCTCTGCCTTGTGTAGAGAGTATGGGGACTGCTTAGGTACAAAGGATTTGGATTCTCATCAGCATCGCTGGAACTCTACTTGGCACCTGGCTTGTCATTTTCTCTCCAGTCGTATGGAAACAGTTTGAAAGAGAAAGCAACAGCAGAAGCCCCGGAGCAGAACGGCATCTGTGCGTCCTCGGGCTAACTATTCAGTCCGTTCCTCCAGAGCCCCTGATGCCCTTTCTGATGAGCTTCTGGGCGGTTTGATGAACATCAGCTGAACCCAGACCCACTAGCTATAGAAGGAAAGAGCACAGACTTGGAATCTGCCTCACTCTAAGGAGTTGGGTGGACAGGTGAATAGAAAAGGAGATGGAAATGATTTCAAGTCTTACATCTCTCACTCAAAAGCCATGACTTTGAACAGGTTTCTTGACATCTAATCCATTCATTCTGTAGATGTTGTTTGATTGCCTCCTTGCTACCAAAGCACTAAAGGAAGTGTTGAGGGTCCAGAGGTCCACCGAGGTGACATCATCCTATAGAAACTCCATTTAGGAAAGACAGAACACAACGAAAGGAACCTTTACACAGGAAAGTAACTAGCTCTGTCTCCTGTGAGACCGGACTGTAGGTGTTACCTCTGAAATCTCTTGTTTTCTCAGCCTTGTGGCTTGTACCTAAAGGGCTGCCCATCTTTCTCTGCCTTGGGGGAAGGGTGGGGGCCATTAGGAGACTGGACACTCTACTCTGAGGACATTACCAGGAACGGATAGTGACAGTCTGGGTCCTTAACATCCACAACTCAATTTGGGATTGGGGTTTGTTTTGGTTTTTGTGGGGTTTTTCTTTTTTGTCTTAAATCGCTTTTCTCAATAAATTGATTAATTCTCCTTTCACCAAGCACTTTCCCTGGTGCCTGTGTTTTGCAAAGATTCCTTGGAGTGTTTTTTTTTTTTTTTTAAATCACACTGATGAAACTTCCTCTTAGCATCCTGGGAAGCATATCTTCTAATCCTACAGACAGCAAGTCATCCTTGACTTTCTTCCTGTCTGTTTTCCTCATTCTCATAGTTAAAGTGGCAATGGAAAAGTTAAGCTTAAATTGAACTACTTCTGCCCCATGCATCTGTTTGGGAGCAGGATGTTTCAGATGTTGTGGATAAGATGCCAAGCAGTGGACACAGCAATGAAATGTAAGATTGCCATTCGCAATAGAAGGGGCACAGAGAAGTCCAGTCTCCTGCTGAGAATATTAAACTATGTGCAGAGGTTTCCAACTATGTTTCAGCTACATTTATTGTATGCCCAGCATATAGTAAGTTTTTGACATGTATTATCTCAATGAAACCTCACAATGACAAAAATTGTGTCCATTTTTCAGGTGAAAATTAAGGGCTGTGTATCCTGTCCAAAGTCACACAGCCAGAAAATAGTGAAGCTAGGTTCCAAACAGGGAGATACTGTTTTGTATAAATATGTGCCTGTTTTACACAGTCATCGCTCACTATTTGTGGGGATTGGTTTCAATGCTTCCTACAGACATGAAATCCCTGGATGCTCAAGTTCTTTGTAGAAAATGATAGTCTATTTGCCTGTCACCTGTGTACATTTTCATGTGTGCTTAAAACCTCCAATCCCCTGGACTATTGAATACAGTGTAAGTGGTATATAAATGACCATCCTACTAGAGAGAGGGAGGAGGAGAGAAGAAGGAGGAGAAGGAGGAGGAGAGGAGCAGGAGGAGGAGGAGGAGGAGGAGGAGGAGAGGAGGAGGAGGAGGAGAAGGAGAAGAAGAGTCTATATGTGTTCAGTACAAGTGCTACATTTTCCCAAATATTTTTCATCTGCAGTTGGTTGTATGAATCCATAGATGCGAAAGCTACTGACAGGAAGGGCAGACTGGATTTAGATCAAGACATTGTCAGCAAAGAAATCTCCAATTCACAATTCATGCAGCTGGTTTTTTTTTTTCTCAAAAAACATTATACCAGAGGAACTTTATTCCATTTTCATGTTTGTGGAGTGCATTTCATTGGTACTAATTTTCAAAAAAAAAAAACAAGAACTAATCAAAGTCTTTGATTTGTAATTTTTTTTCCTGTGCTTGTAAAATCATGCTGAATATCCTAACAAATGGCAGAGTCACAGGCAACGAAGAGGAGACAGGATGAAGTCTGTGTTTCCACCTTAAGAAATAGCTGCACTTGGGACGGCAAGATGGTTTACCCAGTCAAGGTTTGAGAATCTAACTTCCCTCCCCAGAACCCATGTGGTGAAAGGAGAGAATCAACGCCTACAAATTGGCTACTGAGCTTAACACGTGTGTCATGGTTCCTGGACCTGCCCCCCAAATAAATCAACGTTAGGAATAGCTGCACTTGAAAAGTAAAATAGCGATGAAGTCTGAAAAATGTTCCAGTCTCAGAGCTGGACCAGACAGCCCAGCTAGTTTCTTTTGTTTTGCCTTCATTCCCTCCACCAGCCTTGTGTGCTCTCTGGGCCTTTTCTGCCTGTGTCTGTGTGTTCAGAATTTGCAGTAGCTTGGATTCTGTAATCTGAGAAATCAATCAAGTGCCTCGCGAGATGCCATGTCTCGTTCTCCTCTGATCTTCCCTGCGCCTCTCGTAATTAAGCATTAGTTGGAGTTCATTGCACTTGAATAATGAGCCGCCGTTCCGGCAGGCTTCCTCCTCTGCTTTCTCTTGAGGAACGCGGTTTCTGTTTTCTGGTTAACCAAATCACTATCATCATAAAAATGCGATTTAAAGGCTCTGTAATTATAGTATGTATTTGTCTCTGAAAAAACAAATGCAGCACTTTCTGGTCATTAGCGTCTTATTCACACTGGCTCTCAGAGCTCGGGCACACAGGGTATCCCCTGCAAAGATGGAGCTGTCGCAATGAAAGGAGCTGCAGGTTGATAGCTTGAGTGTGGGTGTCCACATGAAGTGGTCCAGCTGGCCTGGCGGCCCAGTGGGTAGCTGTGCATTCCCTGTTGTGACCACTTGAATGACATTTATAGCTCTTCATTTGCTCTCAAAATATGTCATTTTCATGGAACTCTGCATGATTTAACAGGGGATGATTAATAGTGAAATATAGGCACACAATTTTATGTAAATATGACCTGTGGTTTCAAGGATATAATTATTACTGCAATATAATAATGTTAGTAAAAAGCAATATTATGTTAACACTGATTCAGCTTTCCAGTGTTGAATGTTTGTCTAGAATTTGTCTATTGTATACACCCTGTTCATGTACTTAAAATCTTAAGATAATAATTTCACTTGCATTTCTAGTCTTTATTGAAACATGAGACTATTTATAGTAACTTTATATACTTTCTCCTTTTTGTACTATTTTCTTGTCTGTGTCTATATTTTTCTTCTTTGCCTTTGAAAGTTTTATAAACTTAAGTTTTGATGCACATAGGTAGTGAAGTCTTGAGTGAGTACCTTTTTCTCTGGACAGTGTACAGCAGAAAATGCTTGCGGTCTGGTGAGCACGGTGTAGGTCACGGTGCTGCCTCTCGTTTTCCTTCTAAGCCTGATTTTTGTCCCCTTCTTTCCAGCAGAGCCCCCAGCCTGAGTGAAATTCAGCCACTGACAGCATCTTTTCTTTTTTCCTCTCCCTCTCGCTCAGGCTTCCCTGAGATGTAAAGGACAAGCTTTACATTTCCTTATTGTTTTCTGGAAAATTTTGTTTTCACTTTGTAGATTTTATGTGCTGTCATTTCTGGAAGACATCTTTATTCAATATAGGATTCCAGTTTGACAGTTTTTCTCTCAGAACCTTAGGGATATTATTTTGTCATATTTAGTGTTTGGTTTGGGGTTCATTTGTAGTTATCTGTAAATCTTGTTACTACTTCATGTGAACTTTTTCTTCTCTACTTGGCTAGATCTCTTGATAACATTTTGGTTTTCCTTTTATTTCCTGAATATTTACTATCATATTTCTAGGCATATGTTTTATTTTCATGTCTTATTTGGGATTCTTTTGGCTTTATGAACATGTCATATATTTCAGAATTTGGAGATACCCTTAACTGTAACAGATATGAATCTTGTTTCTCTTCCATTGAATCATTTCTTTGTTCAAAGCTTCAGTTAGGCACTTGTTAGACTTCCTCATCCGATTGCCTGTTCCTGTCTGCATCTTTAGATTATATGTCTGTGGCTGTTTGCATAAACGTACAGGTGCCCAAGGAGGCCAGAAGAGATTACTACATTCCCTGAAGCTGGAGTTACAGGCAGCTATGAGCCCTGCCCCCTGATGCTGGGAAGTGAAATTCACTTTTCCACAAGATCAGTAAATATTCTTAACAGCTGAGTCATCTTTCCAGCCCCTGTTTCTCTCAACTTGTCCTTTGTATTTTTCCATTCTTCCTCCTTTGTTGTCTTTTAGTTGGATTCTATGAAAAAAAATGAATCTCCTGTTTTGTTTATTCTTTATTCAGTTTGCTTCACACACTGTTTAACCTCTGTTGAGTTTATAAATTTTATGGTTAGTGTTTTTCATTTATGAAAATTCTCTTTGGTCTTTAAAACATATAATTTGGAGCTAGAGAGATGGTTTAGTAGTTCAGAGCTCTAGCAAAGGACTTAGGTAGCCCTGCCTTCCAAAGCCCACGTATGCATGTGGTGCATATTAGCTCATGCAGGCACACACAGATACACATGAATTTAAAAAAGAACATCTTTAAAACATCTATCTTCTAATTCCTTGATCATGATTATCCTGTCCTCATTTTCAAGCTTCTCAATAAATCTTAGACTGAGGATAGTGATTTTATATTCTCTGCTTTGTCATTGGGATATCTCAGTTGGTGGCGAATCAGCTTGCCCTGTGTGTTCCCATTCATGCTATTTGGGAAAGTCTGGGTGAATGTTGAATTCCTGAAGAGAGGAGATTTGCCAACTGCACCATAGCACAGCCTCATTAGAACCACTCAAGCAGCTAATTCTTCACATAAAGATTTGTGGAGTCCACATGAGGAACATAAACTAAGCAACAAGCCTGGGAGTTGGCTGGTGGGTCTCACATCCTTTCATACTGCACGGAGATGGAGGTGGGAATGTGTCTATGCTGTCCTTTTTCCTGGGAAGGTTGTGTAGTCTTGGGGTTCTGGGTTATTCAGTTCTCCTCCAACAGTCTCAGCCTTCATTATCCTGAGACTTTGTCATCCCTCACAACCCCCATGTCCATGGGTACAGATCGGGAGTCTTTCATGGATGATACTCAGGCCCACCCTGGCCTGACTGTTTCCTTCCATCTCTTCATTTAGGGAAACCTTGATCTTATTAATTCTTCTTTTAATGCAGTGATGTCTTTAAGGGAGGGAGGTGTTTTTAATTTTATCAATATTCTGTTTTTGTAAACATAGTACTCACATTAAATAGCATAATAATAATAATAAGCCTAATAATCATATACCTTCAATTAGAAGAATCTGAAGTCCTGCGATTGGCAGTTGCTGGGTGTATCTATGCTGGGAAAAAGAAAAGAGAGCTGATTAAAGTCAGAGATAATAGGATGTGAGGCCTAGCAGTTGTCTAGCTGGTGCTCTGAAGTGACAGGGAGATGACAGAGAGAGCGGAGAAGCAGCGCCTGTGTTTTAAGTTGGGGGAAGGTAGGTCTGAGTTCGAGCCCAGCTTCTACAGTCAGTATTCCCAGGCCTCTGTTTGCCATAACTCTACGAACCACAACAGCACTTTAGAGCCGCACGCTGGGTTCTGCTTCCAGAGTGCTTTCCCGCAGCTGTGGCTATCCACATTTAGCCAATAGACAAGAACTCTGTGGAAGACACCATGTCATGTCCATTTAGGTTGACGCAGAACCCAGGTTTTCCAACACTCGAGAGATGAGGCTGACTTGGAGTAGATAGTTCAAGAGAAGCCCACAGAGGATTTCTGCTCACTGACCTCATTTCATGCTCTCTTTAGGGCTTTGAAGCCGGAAGCTGGTTTTCTGGATAAAATCCCATGATCAGTTAGCCATTGTCTGTGAAGGTCATGGAGATGGTAGCACAATACATTTTCTTCCCCAAACTTAACATGGCCCTCCAGACATAAATAAATAATCCCATGGTTTTCATATAAACAAAATGCTCATCCATTTAGGTTTAAATGTAAGTAATAGGCCAAAGACATGAATCTCTCTGACATATTTATGGTCAGTTCCTCTGAGAATATGAGAGATGATCACGACTGATCTTTGGTTATACAAAGATTATTTTCAGAGAGAACAATACCAGGGAAGCCTGGGCATCTCTGAATGCCACTGCGTCAACTGGATCATTACTGGGGAATGTCTGAGTCTGCTGTCTTCCTCAGAAAGAACAACAGAGTCACCTGGCATAGCCCAGGGTGTAGCTTCCAGCCTACCTCCTTTCCTCTTATTACAATACGTTGTTTTTCTTCTTTTTTTAGATAGAGTCTAGAATTTAAGTTGACCTGAAACTCATTGTATATCCCAGGCTGACCTTCAACTCAAATGATTCCTTCAGCCTTCTGTAGGTCTGAGCTACCCTACCCGAGACTCCTTTCGCTATGCAGTGTTGGGAGATTTGCTGGGCTTCATGGCCAGCACCCATCATAGACTTCTCTTTTGGCCACACCCCACAGGGGTGGGGAGCACATCCCTATGCAGAGCTCACTTGCATGCCCTTTCCATGTAGGCTGAGAGCCCCGAGGAGTGAAAGTTTATTTTCCCTAACACATCCTGCAACAAGAACTACTGATGTCAGTTCCTTGAGAGTGACGGAGCCATTCTTCCGAATTATATCCTTCGAAGAATGGCTCCGTCACTCTCAAGGAACTGACATCAGTAGTTCTTGTTGCAGGATGTGTTAGGGAAAATCTTCCACATTTATGGATCTTGTGGTAGGAACTGAATAGAAATACAGGTCATCTTAATTGATGTCGGTCACTCTTGAATGCAACGTGGGCTGAGCCAGTGAGGAGTCCACCTATTCATGCTCCTTTGACCAACCGGAGAGTAACTTGTCAATTTAGGGGAGAGTTAACATGACGAGGGCTGTGCCATGTGATTGGTTCATCATCCGTTATGAGCCCTGCCCTTACTGCCTGTGGGATGCTATCTCCTATCTTGCCATTATGTCGCATAAAAGACAGGCAGATGGAAGCTCTCTTTAGGGGATACCAGGCAATGGCAGCCACTGCAACTCTATGAAGTTCGTAGCCAAAGCCCCTCACCATCCATTGGACAAGCACAGGGAGCAGGTCAAAATCTACTGCCTTTTGGCCTTTTCTAAACATTACTATTCAGACCCCATCGTCAAATTTATCTCATGTCAAGGCCTTTGGAAGTGGAATGAAAGCATTTTCCATTAAAAATATTATCTTTGTGGGAATCCTGCCTGGGCTCTTATCGGTTCCCCTCAAGGCATAATGGGAAAGGTAATTTCTCCCATTTGAAGGCTTAGTCATACACTATGTTTCAAATCATTGTGACATATCATTCATGCTGAAAGGAGAAGTTGTCCTGAGGCTCTAGACTTGCTGTAGATTGAGATGTTCTGATGTGCGAAGCCACTTCCTGTCTTCCCAGCGAGTCACCCACAGCTCTCTCCAAGCCCGGGAAGAACATTTCTGAATTCTGATAAATGTTTCTCCGCAGTCCCTGGGGTGGTAGATTTTGTTGTTTTAAAAAGAAATCCTTAATTTTCCTCTGCTTGTGCTTCCTCTCCCGGGCCAGTACCTGTCTCCAGGGTTGGTGCCTCTAGAACATTGGCAAAGGCGTGGGTATCATCTGCCCTCAGTTACCCCCGTTAGCACATTCTCTTCCACTGCTCCTACCCACTGAGTAGTCCCTCTGACTCCCATGTCTGCACTTTTTAGATGCTCAGCAAATGAACACATTGACAGAAAGGATGCAGACACGATGAGAGATTTGCAGGTAACTGTGTGCCCAATAGACGGGAAGGAGTTCGGAGTCGAGCTTGCAGATGCATTGGCTCCAGGCAACCGTGAGAGGGAGTGAGACCACATCTCACCCACTAGAAAGTGGGGACGGGGGCAGGAATCTGTCTGCTATAGTGATCTCAGAATCCCCTGAGCTTCAGAAAGAGCAGGGCCCTTTCTGTTCTTCAGGGACAGCTGGCCCAGAAGGTGGGCCAGACTCAAGGTCCTGGGTCACAGGTCAGAGGAGGCTCTAAGAAGCAAAGAAACATGGGATTCTCAGGTCCAGAGCATAGGAAGGTGAAGCAGCTTGTCAATGAACTTAAAATACAGTGGAGTTTAAACAAGCACCAAGCACTTTCCATCAAAAGGAAGACAGCCAGGTTGTACCCACCAGGTCCTCTTGCCTCTGCCTCTGTCGGTGTTCCAGGATTGTTCTCCAGGACAGGACAGGAGAGGGTAACTTCAGCAGTCCCAGACTCAGCTTGCCTTCCCCGGGGTGTTTAGGGCACAGCTCACCACCTTTGCACAAGCAAATGGCTCACACAAGTGCTCACTAGAGCATCTT
The DNA here is from genome assembly GCA_028555095.1 of Dicrostonyx torquatus. Taxonomy (NCBI): domain Eukaryota; kingdom Metazoa; phylum Chordata; class Mammalia; order Rodentia; family Cricetidae; genus Dicrostonyx; species Dicrostonyx torquatus. The sequence continues at coordinate 4,951,738 of JAQHUG010000016.1, read as the reverse complement.
TTTGTTGCAACTTAAGGCTCATGATGCTAGATTAAGGGATCCTGCTGGAAACTGTTGGCCATTCTAGCCATGCCTGGACTCACAAGCAGTTCTCTGCAAGGCTGATGCTTTTAACCCTGGACTCCAGATAGCCAAGGTCACCCTCAGCCTTTTCCCGCCTTCCAGTGTTTTTCCATGCAATATCTCGTGTTTTTTCATTTTCTCTTTCTTCAGTATAACTTCCCCAAGGCAGAAGCCAGGTCTTTGGTATCTTAGCTAGGCCAAATCCGTGAGTTAATAAAAATAAAAATAAAATAAATAATAAAAAAAAACCTAGGGAAACTGCGAATTGAGAAACCGGCATATAAAGCCACCCATTGTGGTGCGCTAGGGAGATAGAGGCAAGAGAATCAGGAGTTTGAAGTTGCTTTTAGAAGCATAGTATGAGGAGGGGGAGGGAAAGAGACAAAAAGAGGGAGGGGGGAAGGAGAGAGGGAGAGAGGGAGAGAGAGGCTGTACATAGAACTCATTTCCAAAGAGTCTAGGAGAGAGCTTCTGGAATGAATCACGTGGCACAAGCATGTCTGGCCCTCTCATTTGAGAGCGCCAAGCTTCCGGCAGAGAGGAAGACAAACCCTCCACTGCCTGTTCTCGTCCTGTCTTCAAGTTTGTTAATTTTGCTAACATCTCCTGAGAGCCTCAGGGGCTGTGAAAAACCCTGGAGCTGACCCTGGAATTCTCTCTAAGTGGATTTGTAGTTACATAAGCAAAGAGCTGGAGGCTGCAGAGGAAGCTATTATAAAAGAGCTTCTTCACAGAACGGAGGCAAGGGCGGATGCCACCGCCAGTCATAAGAAGTGAGCGAGTATAATTATCTATAAAAAATAGCTCACAAATACCAATATATTAATCCCATCGATTCCCCCCCCTTTTTTTAAAGGGTCCCTGAGCTTATAAAATTCCTCCCCCAACCCTCAATTGTATACTAATTATAATCAACCCTTAAATGAT
>JAQHUG010000016.1:4927087-4949383 GCA_028555095.1 Dicrostonyx torquatus | reverse complement strand
AAAAAAAAAAAAAAGAAGTGAGCGAGTGAGTAGTGGCTGCCGAGACCTGGGCTGAGGGTCCGGAAGTTTTCCCGCCGCTGAGGGTCCGGAAGTTTCCGTTCTTTAGTCTTTACGGTAGTGAGAATCAGGCATCACTAACCCTAAGGTGGAAATGTGGAAATGAAGGTCCCATGTTGCAAGCTTACGCAGGACTCCATGGCAGCCCTGGGTCCTGCAGACTCCATCCTCCTGAAAGCCCTCATTTCTGCTCTACTCATAGTGCTCCCTGGAATAAATGAAGTTACGCAGGCCCCAGCGTCACCTGAACCTCACGAGATGCTGTTCTCATCTTAAGGAAGATGACCTGAGTTCCATCAGGAGATTCTTTCTCCAGTAGGGAGAGTAAGGGCAGTGGAAGCTTAGGCTCAGGGGTCTCTTCAAACACTGTCAACATTGGTAGAAGGACCAGGGTGAGGTCTTAGAATGGCATCCTGAGACCCAGCCCCGCTTGCTCACGGTTGAATTCTCTTCAGTCTGCACTGTGTTGACTTCTCAGTTAGTTGTTTGGGTTTAAAATCTAGCGACATTTCTCAGAAATGTCAGAACAGCACACTTTAAAGGTTTTTTTTTTTTTTAGTTTTAATGATTTTGTTTGTTTAGTATTTAGCCTCTCGTTGCTGAAACCTAGAGAGGAACAGCAATTTGCATTTTTCTAAGACGGTGTCAAGGTAAGGAAACCAGGTCCTTGACTCTCCCTACCACACTGCTCCTTATGAGGCAGTGGTGGCATGCTTGCTGCCCGTACCCGTGGCTTTCGATGGTCCTGCTTTTGAAGCCTCTGCAGAACATTCTCCATCAGGTCGTTGAGATGCCAGTGATGCCCTTCTTCCTTTTAGGAGAGGAGACCCCAGCTCTTTGAATCAGATGGAAGATGTATGCAGATTGCCCCATAAAAGCCCAGTTCTGTCTGCAATGCCAGGAATGATGCTTGCCTGGGAAATTTCTTATTACTAGCAAAAGTTAAAGCTGCAGCAGGACAGGCAGGATGATTCCTTGAGTCTTGTCTTATTTGTTCTTTCAGCTACAGGGCAGTTTTAATTAGCTAATGTTTGAACACATCTTACAGGCAGTGTGATAGGAGAGCCAATGTCAGTAGTTTTTTCTTTATGTGGTACAAAAACAGTGATAAATCTTAAAAGCAATGGCATCTTGGGTATGGGGACATATGATGATTTAATTGCTTCTTGATCTTCTTCATTTCCCCAGCTTCACTAACATCAGATTTCCTTTGGTCAGCATCTTTATATTTGTTCCATATTTTCCTTCTCCGTGGTTTCATAAAGACAGTCTCTTTCAAGGGCGTCATGAATATGGACCATACTCACCTCCACATTCTCCTTGTCTTCTTCCTCCCTACCCCTCCTCCCTTCTCCCAGTATCCCATCTGCTTTCTTGCCATATCTCAATAATTTGATGTAGCCAGAGAAGATCTACCATCCATGAAGGAGAGAAAATGTGATGTTTATCTGATGAGTCTGGCTTGTTTTGTTCACTATGATAATCTCCAGTTACATCCATTTTCCAGAAAATGACATAATTTCATTCCTCTTTAGGCGTTTAGGTGTTGAAACCACATATTCTTTATCCGTTCATTTGTTTATGGATGAAATCTGTTTATGAAAGGAATCTGTTAGGTAGATTCCATAACTTGGCCATCGTGAGCCAAGCTGCATCAAACATAATTGTGAAGGGATCTTTACGGTAGGGTCCTTAGACATATACCAAGAGCGGTAAAGCTGGGGCATATGATAGACCTATATTTAGCTTTTAGGGAAGCTCCACACTCATCTCCACAGTGGTTGGATTCGTTTCATTTTCCACTAGTAATATAAAGGGCTCTGTTTACCCCACAAGCTCACCGGTGCTTATATTGCTTGTTTTCTTGCCGATAGCCATTCTTACTGGAGTGAGATGGAATCTCAAGGGAGTTTTAATTAGCCTGTCACTGATAGTTCAGGATATTGAACATTTTTTTCATATACGTCTTAGCAACGTGTACTTTGGGGGACTATCTGTCCATTTCATTATCTCATTTATTGATTGGGCTGTCTGTAGCTTGGGGGGTTAGACTTTGAGGTCACCATGTTATGGATCCTCTTCAGATGTGTAGCTGGCAAAGAGTTGCCTCCGTTCTGTAGGCTTGGCAGGACCCAGCTGTTTTCTTAGATGTGCACAGCTTCTTGATTTCATGTCATCCCACTTGCCGCCGCTTGCTGCTGTTTTCTGAGCTCCTGGTGCTTTTTCATCCTTACCTGTACCGATATTGTGAAGGGCTTCCCCCCTAGTAGTTTCAGATCTTATATTGAAATCCTTGAAGCATTTTGAACTGGTGTTTGGATGGGATGAGAGATGGAGATCTAGTTTTCTTCTTCTGAGAGACACCAGCTTTCCCTCACCATTTCTTACAGGGATTGTTTCTTCTTCAGGCTAAGTTTGTGACTCTGTTGTCAAAGATCTGGTGGCTGTAGGTAGCTGTGTGTGTGTTTACTTCTGGATCCTCGGTGCTGTTCCATTGACCAATGTGTCCGTTTTCATTTCAGTACCATGCTGGTTGTGCTGTTACTGCTCTGTAACATAGCTGGAAATCAGACATAGTGACACCTCCAGTATCGTTCCTTTCATTCGGGGTGGCTTTAGCTATCTGGGGTCTTCAAGCTTTCATCTGAAGTTAGGGATTGTCCCTTCCATTGATAAGAAGAATGAATCAGGTTTTGAAGCATCTTCTTCAGCGCCAGTTTTCTTACTTCTGAAGTCTTTAAAGTGAGAATTGGCTTAAGAGTCAGCTGAGGAGAAAAGGAAAGCCGCCCGTGTACCTAAGCGGATTCAGCAAATGGACTTTCCTTCGCCAGAGAAGAACCGCAAGCCTCTGCTCATTCCTCTGGGCTTCAGGGAGAGCAAAGAGTGATCGCTACCCAGTTATCACTGGGGAGGCAGCCAGCCCTGGCACTGGGTGGGCTGGCACACCTCCTCCATTGCTCTTGCTAGTGTCACTGAAAACAATGAGTGAGCACCCATAGTCTTGAAACAAGGTGAGAGAATCTCACTTTTGCCTTCTTCCTAAGAGCATCTTTGCTGTTCTTTGGCAGATCCTCATGTCAATATTTACAGACAGCTTCTTCCAGCCAAGAAAGCCTGCAGACTCTGAAAGAAAAAGGCATAATGCTTTTCTCACAGAGCGCCATGCCCACATCCCTCCCATCTGTGGTAAAAGGCTGTGTGTACCAAATTCTGGAACACCTGGGAGTTTGTTACCCAGGAAAAGCAGGTTTTTGGAATACCTTCACTTCGCTGATTTCTGTTTGCTTGTTTGTTTTTGTTTTTGTTTTGGAGGGGATCTGCTCATACTTCTAATCTTAGCAATGCTGATACACACACGCATGCATGCACACATACATGCATCTCAGAAACCCATCTTCCAAAGTGGACAGCACCCTGGTTGTGTGTTTGAAAGTCCATTTTCTCAGTTTGGGATGGGTTCTCCCTTCCTTGGTCCCTTTCCTCTTTTGAGGCAGTGTCTCCTGGTTTCCAGGATGGCTTTCAATTCTTTCTATGCTCCTGAAGATGGCCCTGAACTTATGACCTTTCTGACTCCTGCCATCACTGCCTAAGTTCTGGGTTAGAGTTGGAAATTTGTCTCTGCAGGCTTTCTTGTTTACTTACTCTTCTCATCGAATTTGAATCTAGGATTCATGATCCGAGAGCAGAGTGGCTCATGGAACATTGCATCCTGGTCCCAAACCCCTTGTCTCATAAGGAATAACATTTATTCAACCACAGCTTAATGGGTGTAATTCAGACTCAGCTTTTAATAAAAAGGCAAAAGTGCAAAGGACCAGAACAGCCTGATGCACACATTGTGTCTGCCAGGCCAGAAGGAATTCCCTCCAAAGTCCTTTGTCAGAAAACGTTACATCAGCTCGATAACTGTATAAATGTCAGCAAGAAAGTGACAAGCATAAGGTTTAGCATGAAATTGGAGCTTTATATTGTCATCTAGAAAAGTAACCGCATACAACAATTTTAAAATACTGTTCAGAGGCCCAGTAGCATGTGTCAAAAGGAAACTGGCTGCTGCAGCCATGGCACTCCCGGCTTACAACTGAAAAGAATTCCCCACTCTGCAGAGAGGGAGAGGCTGTGCCCTGGTGCTGCCTCCCACTGGGCAGGAGAGAAGGCTGTACCTGCATTCCAGAGAATGATGCCAAGCCCTGATGCCAGAGCTGATGCTGGCACTGCCAGATGATAGGTCCTAGGTGGTGGAAGTCAGGAGAAGGGTGGAGGTTCCGAGCCAGGCAGCTCCTTCCTTCTCCATCTCCTGAAGGTGCCAGAGTGCAGATAGAATGGATGGCTTGAGCTGTTCGCTCATGAGTGTTGAAGTCTTCAAGACATTCTGACATGGGCCATATACCAGTTCCTCCTCCTCATCATCATCATCATCCACTCAGGGTTCATCGGCTTTTGAAGTACTCTTGACATTTCTCTGGGCTGTCTCCCCTCTGATTCTGGAGATTTCCATCCATAGCCCAATAGAGCCTCAGGGCTGTACGTTTCTGCTCCTCACACTTTGGGTAATTAGGTGGATAGATTTGCTAAGCTATCTCGCTTGAATAAAGTCCATTTTATTCCTCCTGTAAGAGCTCAGGATGCGGTCAGAGACAATAGGAATAAGCCGTCCAGCCCTCCCACTCCTGTACCTCATGTGGGGATGTAAATGAATAGGAACGATGGAGTCCAATGCATGTGGGTGGGAACTAAGAAGCTTTTGAACCAGCTAGGATGGTACCCAAATGATTCCACATTAGAACACTATGGAAAATACTTAATACCCTTCTATCGTCCTAGCATGCCATGCTGGACAGTGCCCTATCTCACATCTTAGGTTAAGCTTTCTACTGTTGGAATGCTGGTAATAACGAGAAAAGTTTCAGTGCTCACACACAGCTTCCATTTGGGTTTCTTGATGTTTGCTTCATCTGTGTATCTGAAACAAACCAGGTTTAACATCTATTTAACAGGCAGGGGGGGAGCCAGGCAGTGGTGGTGCTCACCTTTAATCCCAGCGCTTGGGAGACAGAGGCAGATGGATCTCTGTGAGTTTGAGGCCAGCCTTGTCTACAGAACTAGTTCCAGGACAGCCTGGGTTACATAGAGAAACTCTGTCTCAAGAAAACAAAACAAACAAACAAACAAAAATGCTTATCGTGGATCCTCACTTTGTGGCTGAGGCAAACCTACGTTGGCACAAGTTCATGCTCATGACCAAGATCCCATTTAAGTAGGTACATGATTTTCAGAGATGGTTTGGAAAACTGAAGGTCATTTAATGTCACACACTGTACCTATGCTGACCTGGAACCTATGAGTCCTCTTGTCGCTCAACACTGCCACAGAATCTGGGTTTTATGTTGTCTCCCTGGCTGTAGAAGGTGTCACACAGCTGGGCTTCCAATTTTCCACTTCTGTAGACAGCTGCGAACAGAACGTTTTTTAGTTCCCCTTCAGAGGTTATGCTACCACCTTGAGACCATTCTAAAGACGCCCTAAAAGGATAATGGATACATTTTAGGCCCAGGGCTTCTCACACTGCGATGTGCGTATGATCCTTTTGGTAGTACTGTGGAAAGGCAGTCCTCACTCATGGGTCTGCAGCCAGCCTTGAGGGCCTATATCTGTAATAAACTCCTTCATCATGCCCACACTGTAGCTAAGGCTTTGCCCCATCCCTTGGATACCTTGTTGGTGTACTGAGGATGCATTTCTCAGACCTGTGCTCCTGGAGTCACTGTGTGGGCTGGGTGTGTAGGATCTCTCGTCTTTATCTTCCAGTCGAGATGAAGATTTGGTAAGTCTGCCATCCAGAGATGAGTAGCTGCAGTGCCTGGTCTCAAGGAAAGTCCCTGAACTCAGTCATGGCAACCATTATAGCCAGAGGACAGTACAGACGCATTGTACAGTGCTGCACCCAGGAACAGATGCACCCGGTCCAGGGACCATGGCAGACCACTGCAGACAATGTGACCTGGATACCAGTAGTTTTTAAGTTTCCTGTCTACTGATGGAGATTATGTAGCCAGGGTTGAGCACCATTGTTCTCAGCCCTCAGAGACCAACCTTAAATCTCACTGAGTTGCAACCGCAACTTTGTTTCCAATATGAAGTCTTTTTTTAAAAGATCTATTTATTATGTATACAACATTCTGCCTCCATGTATGCCCACATGCCAGAAGAGGGCACCAGACCTCATTACAGATGGTTGTGAGCCACCATGTGGTTGCTGGGAATTGAACTCAGGAAGAGCAGCCAGTGCTCTTAACCACTGAGCCATCTCTCCAGCCCCCTGAAGTCTTTTTTAAAAATTTAATGTTCAAAATATTTGTACCTATTTATAGGGTGGAGTATGTGAGTTTAATACTTGTAAACCATGCCAAATGATCCAGTCAGGGTAAAAGCATTTCCACCTCCTCAGACACTGACCGTTTGTGTAGGGGCCTTTGGATACTTCTGTTTAATTTTAAAATGTACAACGGATGTCAGGCTATTGTCACCCTGCTGTGCTGTCCAACATTAGCACTAAGTCTTCCTACTAAACGTGGTGCCTTCTACCCAAACGCTCTCTATTCCACCTGCTCATCCAAGCCACTAGTGACCACTGTTTTACTCCCGCTATGAAGTCAAAATTTTAGATCGTGCATGAGTAAAAGTGCATGGTATTTTTCTCCACTTTTGGCTATACATCTGATGCTTTGCTTTCCTGCCTTACAGCTCCAGGTCACAAGTCCCCACAGTAATGGACTGTAGCCTGGAATTGTAAGTAAATAAACCCTTTCTTCCCTAGGTTTCTTTTTTCAGGGTATTCATCATAGCAGCAGAAACAAAGTGAGAACAGTCTTTGTTGGGCACACTTATTTCACTTTATAGAGTGTCTTCAGATCCGGATCGTCATAAACGAATGGATGAAAGCTTGGGGGGTTGTGTGTACTAGATCCAAAATCTATGGTTTTAAGTATTTGTGTGTCTAAAATGCAATAATTTTATATTTTAAGAAGAATTCAAGGTGCTTGACACAACTGTCTTCTCCATCAAGTTGACTCCTCCGGGGCATTTGCTGATGTCATCCTAGCAAATGCTTCCTTTGCATGTTTTGTCTCTATCAAAAGCCAGGGATCATTTCAGGTTCCTCTTGTCCCAACCCTTCTAATATAAGCAGTTTTTATTGAATACTTTTTGAGTACACTCTTTCTTATTGAATGTAATACCCTTTCAAATAATCTCCCAGAATGACCATGCCCTTCAAACACCCCCAAAGCTCTGTGTCTTGGTTCTGATTTCTATTTCTATTGCTTGGTTCCCAGACACCATGACCGCAGCAACTCTTACAAGGAAAACATTTAATTGGGGTGGTGGGAAACATGGCAGTGTGTAGGCAGATATGGTGCTGGCTACATCTTGATCAGAAGGCAACAGAAAATGGTCTCAGTATCACACTGAGGGAAGCTTGAGCAGAAGAGCCTTCAAATTCCATGCCCACAGTGACATATTTCCTCCAACAAAGCCACACTGACTCCAGCAAAGCCACACCTCCTAATAGTGCCTTTCCCTTTGGGGACCACGCTCTTTCAAACCACATACCCTATGAGAGCAGAGATGGTGTCCTGAGCATCTTTTTCTTCCGTCATTTAGCATGTGTCTGCCTAGCATATATCAGACAGCTGTTCTAGCCAGCTTTTCTGTGCTGTGATAAACCACTGAGAACAAAACACAACTTGGGGAGTAAAAGATTTCTCTCACCTTGCAGCTTACAGTCCGTTACTGAGGAAAGCCAAGGCAGGCACTTAAAGCAAGACCCTGATTTTTGGCTTGCTCGTGTTCAGCTATCTTGCTTAAATAGCTCAGGATCTCATGCCTAGGGATGATTCTGCCCACAGTAGGCTGAGCCCTCCCACCTCAATTAGCAATCAAGAAACTGACCTACAGACATCTGATGAAGGCAGTTTCTTAGCTGAGGTTCCTTTCCCAGATGTGTCAAGTTGACAGCGAAGACCCATTGAATCACCGAGTCATTAAACCTTTGTTGAATGGATGAGCAAGAAGAGTGAGTGAGTGAAAGAGACAATGAGGACACAAAGTTAACTCTGGGCACATGCAGGCCTGAAGGGTCGTTCTCAGGGTTGAAAGTTTATTCTAAAATGATTGTGGCAGAACAGATTTGGCTACATGGTGCCTGGCTCCTCTTTGCCTTGACCTTGGGGCATGAAGATGGCAGACAGGAAGGCTGCCAAGTTCTTGCTACTCACACCTGCTAGGGTAACATCTGCTTTTCCTCTTTGGCAGTTGCCTTCTCGGGCCTCGGTTTCACAACGTTCTACCTGGCTGGCAAGCTGCACTGCTTCACGGAGAGTGGGCGGGGGAAGAGCTGGCGGCTTTGTGCTGCCATCTTGCCCTTGTACTGTGCCATGATGATTGCCCTATCGCGCATGTGTGACTACAAGCATCACTGGCAAGGTGAGTCCCCCTCTTCCTCCAGGGATGGGTGTTGGACAGTCACTGAGCTGGGAAGAGCTGAGTCGCTACTGTCAGAAGCCAGACTAGATGTGGTCATAAAAGACGCGGGCCTCTTTAAGTGTGTCCTGGCATTGATCTTGGCCCTGCTGAGCTTTTTCTTCTCATTTGTTCTCAAGAAGACTTCGCTCAAGTCCTGCCAGGATATCAGGTCTTCAGTGTGGTCATCCTGGCCTCAGGCCCAAATGTGGTTTCTCCGCTTGACTGGTCTCCAGATTCAGTGCCAAGTTGTTTTTGGCTCCTTCTCCATTGTAAATCCAGTCCCCAAGGGCGTATTTCTCACCACAGAGGCAGTGCCAAAGGGTATGTTCAGTCCAGGATTCCAACTTCACCAATAATTTTAGTAGCCGCCCCAAGACTGGAATAAGGCTTATTGCAAGGCTGGAATAAGATTTCCCTCTGTCTCAAGGCTGAGGTGAGAGTTAGCATTTGACACGGTTGTGGTGAGGCTTGTCTCTATCACAAGGCCAGGACAAGGCTGGCCTCTGTTGCAGGACTGACCTGAGACTTACTCTGTATCAAGGCAAGACTTCAATCACAAAGCAGGGGTGAGGCTTGCCTCTATCTCAAGGCAGGGGTGAAGCTTGCTTCTATGTGTCAGTCCTAGAATATTCATTAAAACTTCAATTGTAAGCAAGTGAGGGGCTTGTTTCTGGACTGGGACTGACCTCACCATGTCTCTGTCAGTAAGCTGCAGCTCACAGTGTCCTGAAAGAGAATCACCACCTGCCGTAATAGACAGGAAACAGATACAGAGGTGACAGCCTGACAGCCATAGTCGTTGTGGCTTCCAGGGACAGCAGCATCTATGGTGTGGCTTCCCCAAATGGGATCCTCAGACCACCTTGACCTGTCTCCCCCTATCCCATCAGTCCTGAATGAGTACCTGGGAGTAGGATGCAGTGTGGTGTGGTGTCCAGGAGTCCTTTATGGTCACTTCTGGGAGTCACCCACGGTAAGGAGACAGTTTCACCTGTTCCCTCCCAGCTTCTGGTCTACTCCCAGCCCTCCTGGAACTCATGTCTTGGAAGTCATGTATCTGAAATGGCATTTTGGAGTTAGAAGGTACAGAGTGTGGGGAAGAGATGCTGGAGCACAGTTTACATGGGGGATGCATCATCATCCCATGCCCCCGGATGGAGGAGGTAAGGGAAGGATCACAGAGCTGTAGCTGCAGCTCACCCAGCTTCTTTGTTTTTACCACTGAGTTGAGTGAAGTGCTTGGTGTCCTGAAAACCACATTACAAGAAGGAAGGTGGTACAGAGTCCTGAGCCAATAGCAACAGAGGCACATCTTTACGTGACGCTGGTTCTAGCCATGTTTTCCTACCATCTTTGTTGCCAATGGGCTTAGGAAATTCCTCTGCAAGAACAGTATGGGCCAAACAGCCTTGTGTGAATTGTGCCTCCTGTTTCCTAGGGAACTCCAATTGCTTCTTTGACCATAGAATAAGAATATTTGAATATTTCACAGAGTCATGTCGTAGACTGAATGCAACAATGAACCAAAATGTCATTGGTAAATGCAAATGCACTATGCAAACCGGTTTCTCCGTTGCCTTGTTCACTGTTACTGAGGATGTGTAGGGCTTCCTAAACAACTGACTTGGTGTCAGGTGTATTTTCCTAATATGATTGGATCAAAAGCCACTGATGCAGAGTTGCTACCTGATCTGACCATTTTGGATTGGGGAAATGGTGAAAAACGTCAAGGGGCTAGAGATGTCACTCATTGCTAGAACACTTGCCTAATGCGTGAAGTACTGGGTTCCATCCCCAGCACTACATGAACTGGGTATAGTGGTGTATGGTTCTAGCACTAGCGAGGTGGAGACAGGATAACTTGCGGTTCAAGGTCATCCTGGACTCCACAATGAGTTCATGAGCATCCTGAGATATATGAGTCCCTGCCCCAAAATTTAAAAAGTCTCAGAATTGAGGAGAATTGATGTTTTTCCCCTTTCATCTTTGCATGATCTTATACTGATGACCTAAGATATGAGGTGTGCACCTCTTCAACCCTCTCTGACCCCTCCCTGGCTTGTTGCCTTTCTCTCTGAGGCTAAATAATGTAATCACGAGGAAAGAATGAAAGACTGTATTTATTCAGTGCTCACTTGTTTGGGGAGAAATGGAGGTGGCCTCTGAGGTTTGGGGCTTGGCAAACACATAGCAGCGAGGCCTTTGATTGCAGTGTAGGTGGATGTTGGAGGCGGGAGGCCTGATTGAGACAGATTGCTTGTTTCTCTGTGGCGAACAGAGCTGCCCAGTGACCGTAGGTGGGGACTGTCAATCAAGGTGAAAATCCATGTGGAACCCCATGGAAATCAGCAAAGCCCAAGCCTTTCTCATTATTAATGTGAGTTAACAGCATCTCTATTATGAGTTTTTATGACTCCATTTCAGTGTGATTTAGGCAATGATATCAGATACGGAAATACAACAGATTACTTCATTACATATTCATAGCTAATCAATATCCCATAACCTCACATGGCATGCTCTGTTAGTTATGATGGCTTTTTTCTTTTATTTCAACTTCCCTAGTCAACTCTAAAAATACAAGTTTTCTTTTTTACTGAATGAGGGGACTATGGAAGTATAGGCTCCATGTAAATATTTTACATGGGACTACATGTAAAATATTTAGTGAAACTTCTCCAGAAAGAGAGCTGGTTGGATCAATACTGAAACTCTATGTGGCGGATAATCCCCTTATCTTTGTGCTGGGTTGGCATCCAGGTCATTTGGAAGCCAGAGAGACTTGCAGGTGGTGCCAGTGCAGAGCCCCATGCCTGGCAACAAGGCTCACCTTTGTGCTTAATCATAAACACAAAGCATTTGAACTCTAAAGTCTGTAGAACCCCAGTGCTGGGGAAGATCCATGCAGAGAAGGACACAGCATTCCCTAAGCTTCTGCCCAGGGTCTCTCTCTTGTGTATTCTGTGGTTCCTGGCCAAGGAAGAACCATAGGTAGGACTGGTATGAACATGTACTTTGCTCCATCCTGGGGTGTATTAGCACTCATGCAGGCCCAGGCATAGGCACACACAGGCACATGCATGGGCGTAGACACATATAGACACACACATACACATACACACACACACACACACACACACACACACACGCATAGGCACACACAGAGAGAAGTGGGGAGGGAGGGAAGAAGCAATCCTTTGATTTTCTAAATGAAGGGACTTGAAAGGGGTTTCTTAGGACCATATGGTTGTTCTCACCAGAAACCTTCCAGCTCTGGACTGAACTGATTATGGCCCTACAGCTCTCCATTCCAAGTGAAAACATCTCTCCATTGGCTACCTGTCTGGCATGGCTGAATTCACAAGGTTCCATGCTGTTTAGGAACCTCAGGGTCCAGATGCCCAGGGTGAGCATGTCTCTATTGGTGCGCAGGAGAGTTAGTAGCAGTCTGAAGCACCATGGCACCCCTCCATCCATGCAGAGCCCACCAGACAGGCAGAACGTGGCCCACGGGAGTCTTTCTCAGCAGGGCCTTTTGCATCTTTCTGTACTTGGCTGGCTCATTGCCCATTTTCCCTGAGGAAAGATGCTGCTTCCTTTTACTCAAGGAATTCTTCTCTTCTCAGCTTCCTGTGGTTCCCTGTGAACTTTAATGTTCAAGGTATTGCTAGAGTTTAATCCCTCTCCCCATGCTGGTCTATTGCTCCTGGCTAGTCTTCATCCGTGCCCCTTAGCTGTGGCCAGTGAGCCTTTAGGACCATGGCTTTGTCTAGAAGTTCCTCCATTGATGCTCTCTGTTCTTTCAGTATCAGAGCCCGTACCCTGCAGTGACCTGCAGAATCCCATCCTCCAGACCTACCTGCTCATGCAGCTTCTTGCTGTTTTGTGAATACGCTAGGCTTAGCACAGTACCTTTGCACTGGCTTCTTCATGTGCCTGCCATCCTTTCCCCCTTGATGCGGGCACACAGTAATCCTTTGCCCTCCTAGCCATGGTCCACACATCACATTGGGACAGACTTGACAATATCATTTCCCTTACATCGCAACCCTCATATCTTGCCCCTCTACCCTGACTCGCTTGCTACCTTCTAACTACTAATGTAGTGCATAGTGACAATTGTCTGTTCCTATTCACTAGAACAAGGGGCGGGGGAGGAAGAATTTGTAGATACTATATATAGGCCTTATGTAGATAAACCATTTCTGTGACAGTTATGTGAAGGCAGCTACAAATTATATGTAACTGAGCAGAATTGTGTCACTGACTGGCTCCCCCAACATAGGCGGGATGTTTGCATGTCACATGCTACCTTCTGATGGAGCTCCCTAGACTTTCTAGAACATCTAAACCCCAGGGGTTTAGAAGGACAGCAGTACGTTGTCTTACTGTATATTGTGCTACTATTCTGGAGGCTGGACAAGAGACCGTCAGGACAATGCTCCTGGAAACCTTAAGAAGGACTCTTCCTTGCCTCTCTAGTTTCTCAACCTAAGATATCCTTGGCTTGTGGAAACAGAGTTTCAGGCTGTGCTGCTGTCCTCCACAACATGCTCCCTGCATCTCTTCATGTCACCTCCTCTGTCTTCGTCTGCCCTAACTGTCATCTTTATAAGGATACCAGTCATGTTGGGTTAGAGTCCAGCCCAATGGTCTCATCTTCTAGAAAGAACCCATTTTCTGATGCAGATATAACTACTTGATAGAGTGATTATCTACCAGACATGGGGTCAGAGTTCTGTCTCCAGGGCCCCATGGTGGTGACATACCCCTGTAATCCCAACATTCAAGAAGCACTGGGAAGATCAGAAGTTCAAGGTCATCATCTTGGTTCCAAAGTGAATTCAAAACCTTAAGAACAAGTTTCCTAATAATGTCTCACTGTGTTATAAGGGATTGGGAATTTGGCAGAAATTTTAAAAGGACATAGGTCAGTCAGCTCATTAAATACATGCTAAATAAGTGAATGATTTTTGACTCCTTGGTTCCTTTGTTTTCCGTTTTGCCTTGTTGAGTCAGCCTAACTATGAGCTCAGGTTGCCCTAGAACTCACTCATCTTGTAACCCAGGATAGCCTCACACTCACGATCCTTCTGCCTCAACCTCCTGAGTACCGACATTACAAACATGCACATGGCTTAAAACATCTTCCTCTCTTACTCGTCACATTCTTTGTGCTGGTAACGTCCTACAGCAATGGGGAAAGCTGCCCAGAGCCTGAAGAAAATGCTCAACAGTGTGCAGAGCATTGGCTCTCTGTAACATCCTAACAGAGAAAGAAAGGTAAGTAGGACATAAGTGTGAAGCATTGGCCCTCTGTAATACCTTAACAGAGAAAGAAAGACAAGCAGGATGTAAGTGTGAAGCACTGGCTCATTGTAACATCCTAACAGAGAGAGAAAGGCAAACAGGACGTATGTGAGAAGCATTGGCCCTCTGTAATATCCTACCAGAGAAAGAAAGGCAAGTGGGATGTATGTAGGAGCACAGAAGACATGGGACAGTTGCTGTTGGGTCCAGTAGTTGTGGGCTTCAAAAAAATGTGGCCACTCCACAGTTCTCCCCCTTCACTGCCCTGCCCACTGCAGGAAGAGGGTTTTATGTTTGTCTATGTAGCTGGACCATCATGAACTTAGCTTGCTTTACCTTGAAGGACAATACTCCAAGCAGTAGCTGAGTAGCTGACACTGTCTGTGCAAGAAATAGTTCCCTCTAAAAAGGATGCCAGCTTGCTAGGCTCCCAGTGTCCTTGTGGGACTTTATGTTGGCCTTCTTGGCTGGCTTCCATCACTCCCTTGGCTTAGAGGCTTTGGATCAGAAACTGGTATTTCTGGGATGTGGCAGGTGACACAGATGCTCTGAGTTTTTCTGAGTTCATCCAACTAATTTTAATGTAATAAGCCACATTTTCTGTAAGTTCTTTCCTTTTCCTTTTAAAAATAAAAAAATTAAATTTGCATTTTAAGTATTCATTCAGTCATGCCTCCTTGTGCTTTTGGGCTCAGTAAGGCAGTATAGCCACCATGCCTCCAGCCTCCAGTATACTAGGTATGTTGGTATTATATAAATTCTTTTCTAGAAACTACGTTACAAAAGTAGGAACCTCGGGGCTGGAGAGATGGCTCAGTGGTTAAGAGCACTGGCTGCTTTTCCAGAGGTCCTGAGTTCGATTCCCAGCTACCACATAGTGGCTCACAATCATCTGTAATGAGATCTGGTGCCCTCTTCTGGCGTGCAGGCATACATGGAGGCAGAATGTTGCATGTATAATAAATAAATAAATCTTTTAAAAAAGAGAAAGAGAGAGAGTTGCAAGTGTGAGCCTCCAAGCACTGTTTAAAAAAAAAAGTAGGAATCTCATTAGACAGAGAATCACTGGAAAGAATAAAAAGAACAAACAAACAAACAAATTATCATGCGTAATTGTTGAGTTTTCCGGAGTTGAATTTTGCCTGAGTGTCTTGGGTCATAAAGCCCAAGACATACAAAGTCCCAAGTCAAGTGAACTCAATGATGTTGAGTGTTGCCATGGTGACAGGAATAATGTGCTCTTCCTGGAGACCTGCCAACACAAATAGGAAACCCTTGTTCATGTTGCTGTTTTATTGGAGCAGGTGAACATAGCTTGGCATGTTGGTTGTGGAAGACCTAGTGAAGTCATTTCCTGTCCTTTGACCTCAGAAGATGAGGATGAGTTTGTGCCCATCTTAAAGGCAAAGATTTATTCTCTGGTTGCTGGATTCTAAGCCACAGTTTCTGGTCCCATTGAAAACCATCTAGTCTTGGTTTCCTCTCTCTG
Organism: Dicrostonyx torquatus; assembly: GCA_028555095.1. Taxonomy (NCBI): domain Eukaryota; kingdom Metazoa; phylum Chordata; class Mammalia; order Rodentia; family Cricetidae; genus Dicrostonyx; species Dicrostonyx torquatus. Next base: position 4,934,004 of record JAQHUG010000016.1, on the reverse strand, counting down.
TTTCTATAAAGAAAGGCTTCATTGAGCTCTAATTTGGCACGGTAAAGCTCTCCCCTTGGAAGTGCACAGTGCAGTGGGTTTTATCTGCATATTCAGAAGAGTGCAGCCACCATAATTCTACTGTAACAGTCACCATCCCCTGGTCCTGGCAACACTGATCAACTATCTGTCTCTAGGTTTGCCTGTTTTAGGTGCCATGGAACGCATGGCCTTTTGTGGTTAGTGGTGTTGACAGTTTGGTATCTTGTAGGTGATGCTCAGTGTATCTGTTTTCCCAAACATTTGCAGAAAAGAAACTGAACTCTGAGGCAGTGCACATGAACAAGTTGTTTAGGATCCTAGACACCATCTAGTAGTAGACAGACAGACTTGGAAGTAGGGTACCAAACAGGATGGAAGGGAAGAGGCTGCGAGCTGCAACGATTTTGCCCCAGAGGGAAGTGGAACTCTGATCCATGCTGAGGGCTCATCAGAGCTGTATAAGAATGTGAGAAATATTCTTCACCCAACCTGATTGGTGGCCTTACATCCTATATCCCTTATATTAGTGATCCTACCATCTTGGTTTGACAAGCCTTTTTCTTCCTTTCTTGGCAGCTGTATGCATTTCTTTCCTTCCTAGAAAACTGCAGGCACCTTTCTCTCTACTTCCCCTTCGTAATGTCTCAGTCATACCCTCACACAACCCTGTTCTCTAGGCCAGCTCTCAATCCCCCACACTTGTGTTCATGGTACTTAATCACTGCTGCAACTCATGGTTAGCCATCATTACATAGTGTCTGTCTTGTCCCTTGGAGCTGTAAACTCTGGGTAGCAGGGTTGTCTATGCCTGATGTGTGAAGTCTAACTCCAATGCCTAACACCTGACACACATATAATAAACACGTATGACACCAATGCTAAATAAGGAGACGGCAGCATTTGGATGCCAGGGACACAGAAATCCATTATTTCTTAATTTGTGTCTTTCAGGAACATTGCTACCATTCTTGGGGTGAAGTCAATCCCGAATGGGTTTTCTCCCAATGAAGACCCACATACCCCTTTCCTGATATCTGTCAACAGGATGTGTGTGAACTGATTAAAACAGCAGTAGCCTGCTTGAACCCTTGATGTCAAGCTCCCTCATAAAGCAAGTTATTTCCTGTTTACATCTTGGTAATACACACTGCTTGAAAATGGCTTGGATAAGACTCTGTCTTGTCCCTGTTACTTCCCACCCCTCCTATTTGCTCTACCAAATGGGAAATAGTTTGGTCTGGCATCACCATTTCCTTGCACGTAGGTACATTAATGAGCCCAGGAAGCTTATGCCTAGAATTGTTAGGTGTCTTCAGTCAATGGCCCTCCTCTTCAAATGCTGAGCCTAGAGAAGCAGATTTAGCTCTTTGGTCCGTTTGACAGTCAGTGGCTCAAATGCAGGTTACGTTTTGTGGTTTATTTTAGATGGTTATAAAAGTAACACCCTGTGGGACTGTTCCCTGGGCTTAGACAAGACAATCAAATGACATAAGAGTGCAGCTCACAAACCTTGAACTAGAAAAGGCTGTAATGTGTTTTATGGGCTGGTGTCCATAGATTACATGTAGAAGCTCTTCATTTGAGCTGCTGTTTCAATCTATGAAGCTAACTGTGCCTGGAAGCTCCATTCAAGAATTCATAGTATATACGCTGCTTTACAGGTTCTTGAGTGATACATGCTTTCCAGGTTCATCTAAAATTCTCTAAAGGGCTGGTGAGATGGCTCAGTGGGTAAAGGCCCCTGAAGTCAGGCTTGCTACTTAAGTTTGTTTTCTAGGACACACATGGTGGGAGGGAAAAAAACAACTCCAAGTTTTCTTCTAACTTTTACACACACACACACACACACACACACACAATTAATTAATCTTTTGTTAAAGGAATACTGCATTTAAAAATAAAAAGAAATGATACAAAAACATGCTCATGTTCCTGAGGTTACAGTTCTGGACTCTTGGCCTCCTGTGTGGGAAGGAAGATGAAGAAGATTCAAAAAAATCCCCATAAGTTACTGGAGTAAGATGTAAGAGGAACAGGATGAGGACAGCTGCCTTTAGGTCCTTTGTGACATGCCCTGTATTATCAACTTTAATAATAGTAGCGAGAAATTGTTGTCATGGTCAATGAGGAGAATTTTGAGACTTCATCTCCACCTGAGAGAGAAGGAAGCCAAGAGTCAGGGAGGTAAAGTGATTCACCCTGGCATGGGTTTGTAGTATCTTAAAGAGAGATCTCACCACAAGGCTATTCTTAGTTCGGGGTATGAGTAGATGATGGGTGTGTTACCATGTCCCAGGAGAACCTACTGGGCCCTGAGGATGGATGAGGATGAGCTACTTCCTGAAGCCCCCGGTCTCCTAATTCTACTAGTGTCTGTCAGACCACCACTTCCCGTCTTGATGGCTGTTCATCAGGGCCAAGCAGACACTTGTATGTGTTCCGGGCCTTTATGTCAGATCACTTATACAGGAAGGCCTCTTCATGGCCATGTGCTTTCCTCATACTCAGTTATAGCCATCAGGGTGACAGAGAATCTCAGGGACAAGGGACTCACTTAAGGATACACAGGAAACAAATCTCACCTTTGTCCTCCTGTGCATTCACCTCCCTCAACAATCTTAATTCTGCTATGAGCAGCAAGAGATGTTGGCCAGGTGTTGAGGGAATCAGCACCAACAAGACACGCAACCCTTGGCCCCATAGAGTTCTAAACCTAGTGTTAGCCATCCACAGTTGCAAAGTTTGCCATTATTTACCACTGGAATTAATCACACAGGAGTCAGGAGGGGTTGCTAGCGTGTATACCCGGGCTTCATTGTAGAAGGATAACAAGGTAGGTGTTGAAGCAGGAGAGGGAGTGAGAAGGATCCTTTTGAGCCCGGGATGGAAGCTACATGTGTGCAACTGAGAAATAAGCAGGTACAGGCAAAAAGATTGTGAGTGAAGGGAACGTGACAGCCATGTGAGCAACTCTGGTTGACACCAGGCCTTCTTGGTTCATGAGAGCAGTGGCAATTCCACCGAGCAGAAGCACAGGTCCATCTACTTGCACGTGAAGGAGGATCAGCAACTGCTGTGTCCGGACTCTAGACTCTGGCCATTAGAGCAGCAGCTGGACATTGGGCTATGTGCCCTTGACATCCATGCTGTATCATGGAAAACACTCTTACCTATACTTATTTTTTTCTATTTTACTATTGTAGATCAATAAAACTACATGTATTAATTAAATTGCTAAATTTATTTGGAAGAACTTTAGAGTTCTTTTAAAGTATATTTTAGGGCAGATCATGTTTGCCTATTTTGTAAATTTTGACAGTAGTACTTGTTGGTTCTTCGGAGGATAGTGACATACAAAATTTTGTGCCCACTAAAAATTCTGTTAGGGCCATGGCATTTGGTGAGTAGGTAAAGTATTTGCCGACAAGCCTGATGGCTTTGTTTCCCAGATCCCACACGGTGGAAGGCAAGAATGGAACTCCTAAAAGTTGTCCTCTGACACACAGTAGCCGTGGTGTGCATGTGCACCCATGCACACATGTACATTTATGCACTGAATACACTTAAAAATGGGAAATCTTTCAAATTATTCTGATGGATCAAGATAGAGCCTAATACTTCTAACACGACCAGCAATGAGTGGTATTGCACACACAGCTACTCACTGAGGGGTTCATTGTCTGGAAGGATACAAGGCCTTGACAACAACTCAGTATGGCCTCACAGGAAGCACAAGGCAAGTAGCTTGACTTTAGCTGAGGGGGCTGCACGGTGTCTGACGTCCTAAGAAGTGGGGAAACAGTTATTCCTTGTTTGACCCAGAGTTGGCATAGCCTTTATCCCACAGGCCTATTACATTTTGAAGGCTGAGACCTCAGAAAGTCACGAGGTTATCAGTGAATAGACCTGTAAAGGTTTACACGGCCCCTGGGCCAACATAGACTACAGACTCAGGGCAACAGTGTTCCAGCCTTCCATGTCCTTGGTCAGTTTTGTCTGCCAACTTGATACAGCCTGGAGTCACCTAAAAATGGCATCTAAAATTAAAGGATTCACCGGATCAGATTGACCTGTATTCATGTAAATTCAGGGAATATCTTCATTTGGTGTAGAAGGGCCCAGCCCACTTTGGGTGACATGATTCCTGAGGCAGGTAATCCTGGACTGTATAAGAAAGCTGGCCAAGCGTAGGTCTTTGATTGAGCCACCCATGCTTCTCCATGGTTTCTGCTTCAAGTTCCTCCCATGGCTTCCCTTGAGGATAGACTGAAACTGGAAGCTGGATCAACCTTTTCCTCCCCTGCATTGCTCTTGGCCGTGGGATTTGCCACAGCAATGGAATTCAATGGGAATGCTGGGGGGAAACGGAGGTGCTTCCAACCATCTGTAGGAAGTTAGCGTGACCTAGCAAGATAACTGGCATGTGGACAATGACAGCTAAGCACAGCTGTGATGACAATGACGTGAGTTCCAGAGGTCTCCTACTGTGGGAGGTTCCCACTGTGTTGGGATGTTTTGGCAGAAATAGTCTGTAGAGACCGTTTGGACATGCGTCAAGCACACTGAGGGTTGATGGGCAGGCCATGTACATGGGGTCTTTCCTGAGCTCCTGGATGCCCTCTTTGGTGAAGGAGCCTGTCTTTGCCTACGGGTGAGTCATCCTGATTCATCTGCCCTCTGCCATCACCTCTGCCTCTCAGTGATCCCTGCAGTTCATTGGAGGGATCAAGCGCCTTTGTACAGAGCTCTAAAGAGTATGCCAAGTCTCAAGGACTGCTAAAGGATTTATTCACCATATGCCTCTGAGGGTTTATTTCATCCCTGAGAAACCCCTTCCTGCAAGGCAGAGACGGAACACCTGCTGGGCTCTTGTAGCTCACCTGCAAGATTGAAAGACTCTAGCAAGACTTGCCTGGGAAAACTAAATGTCAGCCCCTGTGGGTGTTCAGATGTGAGAGAGATGTCTAGGACTCTTCCTCTACTCTGAAAAATCTAGAATGCCAGTCTGAGCTCTTGCAATGCTTGGGTGTGAGTTAAGACAGCAGGGGGGGGATCACAGAGTCAAGTCCTTGATTTTTTAAAAAAAGTATTTGTGTGCATGGGGGTGGGGCAGGGCGGTGCATATCTAAGTCAGAGAATGACTTTGTGGACTCTCTTCTCTCCATCCACCTTTTTGAAGGTTAGACTGGAATTTAGGTCATCAAGCTCCTCAACAAGTCTTTTCCATGCTGAGCCATTTCAGTAGTCTTGGGCCCTTGTGGTTTAGCATTTAAGTGCTAGAAACAATGGCAGCTCAGAAGAGAGCACCATGGTTTACACTTTCAGCGTGCGTCCTTTCCTTCGGTCTTCCAGGGGTGGGGAGTAGAGGTTGGGGTGGAGAGACAGAAAGCAATCCATCATCTAGGGCAAGTGGGAAAAGAACTTTCTGGATATCTGGGCTGCTCGTATGAAGGAAGAATAACTGTCTTTCCCGCTTCCTCCCTCCCGCCTAGATTCCTTCGTTGGAGGAGTGATTGGCCTCATTTTCGCCTATATTTGCTACAGACAACATTACCCTCCTCTGGCCAACACAGCGTGTCACAAACCATATGTCAGCCTCCGAGTGCCCACTTCACTGAAGAAGGAGGAGATGCCTACAGACGACAGTGCACCCAGCTTGCCTCTGGAGGGGATCACCGAGGGCCCCGTATGATGGGTGTCTAGGAAAGATGGACGCTGAGCCCCTGGCTCATTCTTCTACCCTGATGTCATAACACCGTAGAAAGGATTTTCTGAAATGTGATTCTCATCAGTTACTCTAAAGTCCCCTCAGCTTCTGTTCTGTGGATGGTGTTCCTGCCGCTCCCCATGTCTCCCTTCAGCATTTTCAGTTTGTAAGGTCGGGACACCGGGACCAGTCTCTGAGAGACCCACCATGCACAAGGAAGGCAGATGCAAGGGTGGGGTGGGCATGCTTGCTCATCCAGTGATTCCTTTACCTGAGGTGTTTGCCGTAGCACCCACTCTCCTCTGTGTTCATGTTGTAAAATATAATAAAGTCTCCCACCCAGAAGACGTAATCACCATCAGTGCGCCAAAAATCATTAGGCACCAAGATGGGTTTCACAGTGAGGCCCAAAGCAGGCACTGTCTCTAGATCATTCTAAATTTGGAAGCTAGGGGCTCCCTGCATGGGGAGGTTGCCTCATGGGTTCTGGGTACAAGATTCTTATCTCCTTGCAGTCTAGGTTAGGGAGCCAGTTCTGAGCATAATTCCACCCTCGCAGAGATCACAGAGTGAGCGGGCACACTGGTGTGGACTCGGTCCTGTGGCTTCCCTCGGGGGAAGAACTGACATGGAGTTGTCTCACCCCTGAGAGTTGCACACTGCACAGCTCTGTGCTGAGGGGTCTTTGGTGGCAGCATAGTCTGGTTGAGGGCCAGGAGGAAGCATCAGCAGGGCAGGAGCTGGGAGGAGGAGCAGGAAAAGAGCAGGGAGCTGCTGCCTCTGTGGGGCTTGGCAGGCTGGCAAATGCAGCGAGTTAGCATTCGTTCATCTTTCTCCGGCTGAGCACAGCTCCCGGCCAGCTTGTGCTTTTCAAAGCTAAGAGCGTTCCCTCACTTTCCTCTGGATTTCCAGACTGCTGGGACCGGATGCTATCCAAGGTGATGCGTCTTTGATGTCTGAAGAATGCCATACTGTGGCAGTTAATGTAACGGCTTTCACATTCAGAGGCTCCTATGGCTGTCTAAAGCATCAGCTGAGGGGCTCTGGCATGAGCAGGCTGGGTGGGGCCATCACCATAATGTTTTTGTTACAAGCTTCATGTGGAGCTCAAGCACCACCTGTTCCCCGACCCCCAGTGTGGTCCTCTCCAGCTGTGGCCCTCTCCAGCTGTGGTCCTCTCCAGCTGTGA
>JAQHUG010000016.1:4905917-4924306 GCA_028555095.1 Dicrostonyx torquatus | reverse complement strand
GAGCTGAAGGGGAAATGACGACAGAAGCTGATACACTCTGACACCATCCTGTGTCCAGGCTACCTCAAGGACCTCCCAGAGTTGCCTGTTATGCTCAGACCGACATGGGGAGGAAAGCGCTGTTGTTATCTCCAGTGCACAGCAGAGGGAAAAGACACAGGAATGTTCAGGGACTTGACTGTCATACTGTCATAGATAGCGTTGGAGTTGACCACACATTGAATCCAACATTTTCCTCTCATAAGCTATACTGCTATGTAGAGTTCTGACCCAACTTGTTCATTCTATTTCCGTCTTGTTTTTTTCTATTGCTGTGGTGTAACACCATGACCAAGGCGGTTCATAAAGGAAAGTGTTTAATCTGGGGACTTAAGAGTTTCCAGTGGTAGGAAGCATGGCAGCAGTCAGACAGGCATGACACTGGAGCAGTAGCTGAGAGTTTATCTACAAGTAGGAGGCAGAGAGAACTAACTAGAATGGTGTGGACTTTGGAAGCTTCAAAGTCCAACCCTTCCTCCAGTGGCACACCTCCTCCAACAAGGCCATACCTCCTAATCCTTCCCAAACAGTTCCACCGACTAGGGACTAAGCATTCACATATGAACCTATTGAGGCCATTCTTGTTTAAACCAGCACAGCTCCCTACCGGGGTTATTCATTTCCAGGGTGCTTCTGAAGCTGATGGCATAGACTTCACAGAACCCCGGTGCCTAGCATCTGTCAGAATGGGATGGGTCATGGTGAAGGGGATCTCACTGGGGCCTCAGAAATGTTTCAGGATTCTCTCTGGAATAAGCACTCCCACAGAACTAAGAGTGGAAGAAAGGAGATGTCACTGGGGAACTAGAGCCTTTGGTGACATCTCTTCCACCCTCATTGGTGTCAGAGTACTTACTCCAGAGAGACTGCACAGCATAGCCAGGCATTTCAGAAGTAATAGCCAGGCCTGGTCTTTTCCACTTCAAACCAATCACCAGATCCCTTTGATTTGTGAACACTGTTCCTACTCTTTCACTTGAGATTACCATATCGTGGGGTCTTCCCCCGTGAGAACTGCTCAGGAGAACTGCCTGAGTCCATCAGACAAACTCAGGCTCCAGCGGGGAGACACAGCCTTGCTATGGTCTCTATTTCTAAATAGTGAACTCACTATGTAGGAAGCTTCTGTTTACTACTGGTGACTCTCTGAATGGCCTCTCTCAGTTGCTCAGCACTAAGGACACTGAGAGAAGCATCCCCAGAATCAATGAATTTGGAAATGATGACCCTTGACCCTTTGAATAAAACCTGCAACCTGAAATGCCTTCAACTCTTCAAGTTTCTACTGGACACCAGAACAGTGGCTTCACTGTTAATAGTCTGTGAAGAAAACACAAAAACTTACAAGCTGTCAAGAATATTGAAGACAGGGCCGAGAGACGTGTCAGTGGGTTAAGAGTGGCCACTGCTCTTGCAGAGTTCACGTCCCAACCCCCATATCCAATGGGCCACACCTTCCTGTAATTCCAGATCCAGGGTGTCACATGACCTCTTCTGGAGTGTGTGAAGACCTGTACTCACACATATGCAAGGCATATACACATATATACAGAGATACAGAGCCATTTGTGCTCGCACAATTTGAAATTTGTCTGTACACACATAATTTTAAAATAAGTAAAAATTGTAACTAATCACTGTGTGTGATTAGGTGTTATAGGCCCTCAAGACACGTGACTGACCATGAGAACAAACTCATTTCTGTTTGAACTTGATAATCTTGTGCTTTCTCAACAACGGCCACCGTGACAATGACAACTGCGAAGAACAGAGCCCTGATGTCTTAGGGAGCCCTTGGACTGTGAGGATTCATTCAGAAACTGGACAAAGCCACCACTTAGGGCTATCTTTCCAAGTTCTCAGCTCTCCATTGACTCTCTTTGCTCCCTCAGCTGGTTACTCTCAAGTGACTACAGTCCTGTTTGCTATCTGGAGCCCGTTTGCCTTGATAAAATTCAACTTTTCTTGGGGAAATTAATCATTTTTTCCTACTGTGGACCTGACCTCACCTTAACCTCAGAGGTCAGCATGTGACCTAGCCAGGCCAATCATTCAGGAGAACACATCCTTTTGACCTCAGGGATGGGATAAGGAATGACCATGTGGCCTGCAGGAAACCAATCAGAGCTGCTATGGCTCAGCTCCAGAGGACAGAATGGGAGCCTGGAAAAGCTGCAGCCCTTTTTTACCAGCAAAAAAAGATCTATAAACTATGGGTGAAGCCTGCAGGGGCAGTCAGAGCTCAAATACCCCGGAAAGGAACAGATGGCCTCATTTGGTTTCCGGACCCAGCTGTGCCAAAGGCCAGCTATGACCTTGGCTTCTCATTCTTGTTTGAACTGATGCAATTCTGTTTTCTTTGGTCAAATTTAGTTAGATCTTTCATCCCATGGGGCTGAGCAGAGCAGACACTTCTTTTAGCGTTGGGTCCTCGAGGTAGAAGTATATTCATATCCTCCCTGCTCACTGTTTTCCTCTTTGTGGGGCAGGGGGCTGGATGGGGGGTGGGATGGGGAAGCTCTCAGAACCCGTCCCGACTGTTGGCTTCACCAGCTGCACGCCTCCTGGGTTTCCTGTCCTCCGTGACCACCTTCAACCCTGAAGCCTCAGTGGCGCTCAGTGTGTCCAGCTCGTTTTAGAACCTGTAAAGTGAGACTTCATGGCATTCAGCTCTGTCCCTCGTTAGCACACTGCTTTTCAATCTGGGCGATGCAGGCTGAATGCTAAATGTGGCTGCGCGCTGCTTTGCATTCTGGAGCATGCCCTCATCAGCGAGAGAGTCTGCGCTCACACAGCTGGGCTGCACCAGCAATTTCTTCTGACGGCTTGGAGCTGTGATGGTACCCTCTCATTGATGCCCATTATGTCATTTTGGAAAGTATAGGGACATGGGAGTCCAATTTCCCCAAGTATCTGTTATATAACTGAATAAATAAATAAATAACTGTCCATTTAAACCCATTCTTCCCCTGATGGAATCTGGGGGGGGGGGAATGTGAAGAAATACAAGGAGAAGGCCAATTAATACACCATCAACAGCATGAGCAATGGTGACATCCTTTAAGTCCCATTCGTAAACTATTTTCACACAAGTCAGGAAGACTTGTAGCAGCTGTCTCCTGTGCTGGGTACCTTTTGTCAACTGGACACACACTAGAGTCACCTGGGAGGAGGGAACTTCAGTAGAAGACCTGCCCAGGTCAGATGGTCCTGTGGCCAAGTCTATGGGAGCATTTTTTAATTGATAGCTGATGTGCAAAGGCCCAGCCCACGGTTGGTGGTGTCATCCCTAGGCAGGTGGGTCTGGGCTATCTATATAAGAAGTGGCTGAGCAAACCAAGGAAAAAGCCAGAAAGCAGCATCTCTCCATGGTTTGTGCTTCAAACTTGTGCCTTGGCTTCCCTCAGTGACAGACATTTAACAACTAAAATGAACCCTCCCCCCCTCCAAGGTTGCTTTTGGTCATAGTGCTTATTGCGGCAACAAAAGCAAACTAGAACACTTCCTCTCTCAAGTGATGTGTCTACCTTTGGCAGACCGGAGGATGCTTGTTCTTGAATGCCAATGTCCGATGATGAAGAGAGAAGAAATCCAACTTATCAGGCAGAAGTCTCTGGACTTTGTGTGCCTTCACAGGGGGCATCAGCCCATTACACAATGTTGTGGGGCCTGGGACACGAGCCAGAAAGTGTCATGACAAGGGAGTGCTTCTCCTATTGGCTGATACTTTAAATGCTGACATCTGGGGAAAAAAAAAATGCCACAGCACGCTCTTCACCCAGCTCTTTAGGTGAGTAGGACCTGAAATTCTATTTCATGGAGCAAAAATAAACCCTCGCTAAGAGCAGACTGCGCCCAAGAGCTTCCAAAGAACCTGAGGGGCTCATAGAGGCACACACTAGTGTTCCTGAACAATATTTCCACACTGCTTATGTTTTGAGTGGAAGGAAGGTGGTGCAGAAGGAAGGAGAGGGAAGTTTTGGAAGAAGGAGGAAACAAAGGAAGGAGGGAGAAAAAAAAAGCAAAGCAAAAGGGATGGAGGGGGAGGAAAGGAAGAAGGAAAAAGCAAAAAAAAAAAAAAGGGGGGGGGAGGGGGAAGCAAAAAACTTGATGACCAGAATTTTGTGTCAATGCTGCAGTCTAGTGGGGAATGGCACGGCTTGGAGCTTGCTTGCCGGGACTGGATCAGGGTAGGGTATGTGTAATGCCACTGTGTAGAAATCCCAGCCAATTTGTTTCTTACACAGTGAAAGGAAGAAAGACCCACAAAGAAGTAAAGAGAGTCCTCAGTTCCTTTTCCAGCTTTCTTCTTAGAAAACTGGGCTTCCCGGTGAGGTGGGGAATTCCTGCCTGGAGCCACACTGGCAGAGCCCAAACTGTGGATGCCATGTTGACAGAGGAAGTCGGGGACCTGGTAAGCTTGCTGAGGAACTGGATTCCGTGCTTCACATTGACCCCAGGAGACAGAATGGCTGGCCTGAGTGGCTTAAGCCACTTGGAAACAAACGCTTCTCAGACTTAGGCAGAGTTCAGAGGAGACAGAAACAGTGGCAGCTACAACCAAGCCTGTGCCTGGATAATGCTTTGCTCTCAGGAGGGGGCCCTCATTTCCCTCCACAAACGCCACAGGGAACAAGAGTGAACAGAATTTAACCACTGGCTTCCCCCACATCATAGAGCAAACAACTCCCTTCTAATTAGCGCCTGCATGCAGCCCTGTGCTGCTGGCTCTGGATAACAAACACTCCAAGATGCAGCAAAGTTACAGTCTCAGATCTTACAGAGTCATTGTGGGCCAGAGCATTGACACCCATATAGTGATGTGAGAGAGAGGTCTGAAGCAGACAACTAAACTCTGGACACACAGCATCTGTGGCTATTGTATGATCCTTCAACTTGGTGCCAGCAAAGTCAGAGAGTGGTCCAGACTCCTTGCTACTTTGCAGACAATGTTACACATCGTGAACAATGCATACCTGTGTGTTGGGGGCTGATTGTATATGTGTGTGTGTGCCTGCATGTGTGTGGGTTGTATCTTTATATGTATGTTTGATTGTGGATTTGCATGTGTGCATAGGGGTTTTGTTTCTGTGGAGAGGGTTACATATGTGTGTGTGTTGGGAGACTTTGTATGTATGTATTTGTGTCGTCTGTGTATGTATTTGTGTGGTGTATGTGCATGTGTGTATGCATGCACATGTGCACATGTTTAAAAAGAAAACTCACATTTGAATTGGACATTTAAAAATAAAACTTACACTGCCTATATCCTCAGTGTAATGGTCTGTCCTGTCTCTTTAAGAAACAAGCCACACCCACTCCTTCCCCTGTCTGCTGAGGCAGGCTGATCTTCAGCTTCCAGCCTGAGTTCTTCCCCTTCCCCTGCCACTCCCTCTCAAAGAGGCAGCTTCTGCCTCTCCCCACTCATCCCCTTCCCCTTTCTCTCTCTCTCTGTTCTTCTCCCCTTCTTCCTTTCCCCTCCATAACCCACTGAATAAATATCCAACCTCACTCTGCACGTCGTGCCTATCGGTCTGTTTCTAGCCCACCGCCTTGGACCAGCAGCCTTCAGAGACCTGGGTGTGGGACCCCTCGTGGCCTGCTGCAGCCACTCAGGGAACTGTGTCATCCCTGCTGCCACATGGCCTGCTGCCACCACTTGGGGACCTGCAGTATTTCTGCCTCTGCAGCCACCAGGGATGCCAGAGCATTTTAATTAATCCATTTCACTAAGTCTACCACTTAGGGGTTTTCTATTTGAGACTCAAACCCTTTGCCTTCCTGGTTGCCCTCTTGGACGCCCTCCTGGTTGCCCTTCTGGTCACCCTAGAGCAGTTCATTCTCCAGCCACATGACTACTGCCTTCTGCAGGCTCTGCTAGGCTGTTTGTTGTGAATAAAAGTCCTAGCTATTGAATGGATGTTGGGACACTTTTATGTGCTCACTAAAGAAAGGGACACAGTTTGTCACAATCCCCTGCGGATCTTAGCGAGCCAAAGCACCATTGAAATGAAGCTCACGGTGTCCCCAGTTGCCTTCTGGGAGTCTGCCAGTGTTTACCACGTAACTTTTTCATGTCCTTTGTAATCACTGTAGGCAAACGAGGGAGTGCAGCTTTGGGACACACAGACAAAATCTACAGGGGCTAAAGAGGAGGTGCGTAGCTCAAATTTTACTTGGTCTTAAAAATAAAAACCTAGAGTCAGATGTCGGGGTAAATGCTGAAAGATCAGAGAAACAAAGGAACAAGGCACAGCCACCTCTTACCTCCCCAACTTCTCAGCTGAAAAAGGACCAAGCTCCTGTCTTATCACTTCCTGTCTCCACCCAACCATCATTTCCTGTTTCCTCCTCCCAGGTGCTGGGGTTAAAGGTGTACACCACCACTGCCTGGCCTCTATGGTTAACTAGTGGCTAGTTCTACACTCTAATCTCCAGACAAGCTTTATCTGTTAGAGCACAAACAAAATATCGCCACAGAGATGGTCAAATGAACTCTCTGGAAGGAATCCATCTGGTATGTTTTATTTTTGTGTGCCATGACGAGCTAGCTACATCTCATCTCATCCAGGCAAGCCCAGGTTCTTAGCTCTTTCAAGACAGCAACTGTCAACAGACATCCAAGGAGCTCTGGTAAATGTTTAGTTAATTAGATGTCAAGAACATCAGCTGGGAATAAACAGAGTAACTTCATAGCAAGACAGGCTGACAGAGCTAAAATCAATTGCTAATTAAAAGGAGGATTGAATAAGGAACAAAAATAAACCCTGGATTCAGAACCTCTGCCTTTATTTTCATCCTTTCCCCCCTCTGGTTATAGAGCATTAGTTTTTACATCTTGGCTTAATACTTATTTCAGATTATATCCTAGACCCTGTAAGATTGAGCATCTACCTTCTTTAAAGAGAACTGGACTAGGGCTGGTAGTTAAGTCATTGGAAGATCAAATTCATTCTTGTAGGCTTGTTCTTAAACTCTATTTAGGGGTCCTAAAGTAGCCTTTATTCTAGGGTTTAGAATATTATGACCTTCAGGAAGTCCTTTTTACATGCCCCAGGTAATGAACACAGTCTTTCCCCTCTGACTGGTTCTAAGTGAACCTCCACCAGATGTGGATGAGCTCTGAGGACCGCACACCTCACAGTTCTTGCCCAGTCCTGGGTTTTCATTCTAAGAATACACAGCTTAGTATTGAGCCTGAAACTCAAAGAGACATCAAGGTGGCATCCTGGAGGACTTTCTTTGCATAGCTCTTCCCTCTTTAGCATGCTTAATATTAATTAAAGAATGTTTGGCCTGTAGTTCAGGCTTATTACTAACTAGCTCTTACATTTAAATTCATTTTTATTCATTTTTTTCTTCATCTATGTATTGTCACGTTGCCATGGCTTTTACCAATCTGCTGACATATTGTTTCTCTTTTTAAAAAATTATTTATTTATTATGTATACAGTGTTATGCCTGCATGTATGCCTTCAGGCTAGAAGAGGCCACCAGATCTTACTACAGGTGGTTATAAGCCAACATGTGGCTGCTGGGAATTGAACTCAGAACTTCTGGAAGAGAAGGCAGTGCTCTTAACCACTGATTCATCTCTCCAGCCCAGGCATCTTCTTTCTTAGGTGGCTGGCTCACATCTCTCTAATCTCGGCCCTTCTTTCTCCCTGTATTCAGTTTGGCTTTCCCGCCTAGCTATATTCTGACTTGCTATAGGCCAAAGCATTTTTAATTATCAACCTGTGAGAGCAACATATATTCACAGCATACAGAAGTACAGAAATCCCATAGCAAACCTCAGGCTTTCTCCTCCACTTGTCAAGACCACTGTTTGCTGGGGACACAAGAGTGAGGGGTGCTTCTAGGAAGAAAAATAGATTGTTAGCTTTGATTTCCAAATTCCTTAGATTAGTAAGTAGTTTGAGCATTGGTGAGGTATACCTTTGGGGTTGGGATAGGAAGGGGAAAAGGAAAAGCCATCATAGAACATGGGTGTTCCATTTGTTTTCTCTCTCATCCACAGGAGACGTGAGCTAGCAACTTCCTGCCATCACAGACCAGGCTTGGTTCCCTGCCCAGCATGCCTCTCTTACCCTGATAGACTCTTGTATCCTCTGACCTGTGAACCAAAGCAAGCTTCTCTTCCTTTAAATGATTTATGTCAGACATTGTCTCTACGTTATTAAAAGAGTGCTCTTGTCATGTGACAGACCTTGTTACTTCTTCTTTTGGGAATGATGGTCATATATCACCTGTTTTCAGTGCAAAACTGCAGTTTGTAGTAGGCAAATATATCTGATACTGGCTACTTGGTTGTGGACAGAAATGGAAGTTCTTAGTGCTTTTATTTACTGGTGTGTATGTGTGTGTGTGTGTGTGTGTGTGTGTGTGTGTGTGTGAGAGAGAGAGAGAGAGAGAGAGAGAGAGAGAGAGAGATTGTTGCCACTGTAATTAAGTAGTTAATGTAAAACAAGACCTGGAGATCAGAGTGGAGTAGAGAATGCAGCTGGATGGGGAGACTAAGAAATAAACCACCATGAAGGAGAACAGTAGAGACCCAAAGGCTGGATAAGTCCTCCCCTTCCCCATCTGGAACCCCACCAAACATCAAGGAAGATCCATCTAGTCCTCGGTACTGATGGGTGACATAAATGCTAGGCTTTTAATTTTTTTAATTTTGATTTTTAATTAAAGAAGATTTTATTTGCTCTCACAGTTCAAGACGATCTATTTCATCAAAGCTGAGAAGAGGTCACATGGCATCTACAAATTGATTTGTATGAGTGTGTGTTCTGTGCACTTGTGCGTGTGTGCGTGCATGTCCATGTGTATTCCGGAGTGTATGTATGAGAGTGTACATGTGTGTGGAGGTCAGAGATAAACCTTGTTCCTCAGGACACTGGCCACCTGGGATTTTTCAACAGGTCCTCGTACTTTGATCTGGAATGTCTTAATCTGGCTAGCTCTGTAGTGGCATTGCAATTGTATTTCAATGAATAAAGCTCTCCTGGGGATCGGGAGAAGAGAACAGCCATGCTGGTCAGCCTTACAGGCCAGGCAGTGGTGACACACACCTTTAATCCCAGTAGCCACACAAGCTGCCATAGAAACGTCAGTGGGTGACCCGACCTGCAGGTCCAGTTATTCAGGGTCTGAAGAGGCTTCTACCTGAAAATCATGAGCGAGAGAAAGGAAGAAGACCAAGCAAAATTCACTTGTCAAGGTCTCTCTTTATTAGGGAACAGACACCAGTATATATAGCCCCGAAATGGGGAGCTTAGCTTGAGGTGGGGGGGTCCAGACTTAGGGCAGTGAGCAGGAACTAGGGGCAATAAAATCGCTATCTAGCACACCTGTGTAAATGGAAACATTCTTTAGTGGATAGCTAACTAAGGGAGAGGGGATTTCTGCAAACATCCTTAAGACAATGGCCTCCTTATCTTTGTAGCTTTCTAGAATCAATAGCCCTAGCTGGCTCTGTTAAACATTCTAAATCAAAGGTCTTTGCTGACCTCCTGTAATATATTATTAGGCCAAAAGGCCCCTGACAAGTGGGCACGCCTTTAATCCCAGAACTAGAGAGGATTATGAAATGGGAGGAAACAGCTCTCAGTCACAGTCTCATTCTAAGATATCTCAGAGGCAGGATCGCCATTTTAGACTGAGGCTGAGGTAAGAGTCAGGGGCTGGCTGCTTTGCTTTTTGGACCTTCAGGTTGAACCCCAATTTCTCTCTCTGAGTTTTTATTAATGGTGCTTCATTTTGGTCCCCAAATTTTGGGGCATAAATTTACAAAAAGTTGTTTGTCTGAAGCTTTTAGCCACCAGCTCTGACAGAGCTGAACGTAGCCACCTGGATTCAGGAGAAAAACTAGCGCTCCCAGCTCCCACCAGCCCAGTTTAGCTTCCATGTAAAGATGGAAAATACACAGAGACTCTGGATACTGTATGTTATTGTGTTGTCTTTGAATTGTTTGATTTCTGAGGAAGGCGCAACAGCTGCTAAAAGACATTTGATTATAAATGCTGCTGGATTAATCCAACCTATATATTTGAAGATGCCTTGACTTCAAATTTTAAGTCAAAAGATACATTACTTTGGAGAAGAGATTTTGCTTTTGTTTCCTCAGGAAATGATAGGCTGTGGATTCATTCTGGGTTAAGAAAAATCAGATTTGATTGAAGAAGACCCCCTGAACAATCTCCGATAGGAGGGGAGGGCCCAGATCATCCAACATTTCAGAGGACCTCTGTTTCCATTTCCTCTGAGTTCTATATCCAGAACAGCCTCAAGACTGCTGGCTGAGAGGAACCAGCCTCAAAGAAGACTCCAGTCAGGACTTGACCATAATCTGAAATTTTCTTTGGGTCCCCATAATATTATCAGTGCCCCCAATCAGCAGGGAGTAGCCTAGAAAACTGCCACCACATTGCCCGAAATAGATTATGGATGTTTGTCTTTGTTTAGAGTGTTGGTTAAAAGTTGTTATGGATAATGGTCAGGAAAAAAGCTAAGCAAAGGAGATTAGATTCAGAGTTCTTGTTTTGAAAAGAAAAAAATGGGAAAGTGCTATAGGATAGTGCTCTTGTACCCTGTAAAGATTTGTCAGCCGTATTTGTTTAATAAAATGCTGATTGGCCAGTAGCCAAGCAGGAAGTATAGGCAGGGTGATCAGACAAAGAGAATTCTGAGAAGAGGAAAGGTTCAGTCTGCAGTCACCACCCAGATACAGAGGAAGCAAGGTGAAAATGCTGTACTGAGTAAGGTATCAAGCCATGTGGCTAAACACAGATAAGAATTATGGGTTAACTTAAGTAGTAAGAGCTAGTTCATAATAAACCTGAGCTAACAGTCCAGCCAGTTTATAATTAATGTAAGCCCCTGTGTGTTTCTTTGGAACTGAATGGCTGTGCCACTGGGCAGAGCAGAAACTTGTGTCTATATAGCTCCACAAGCTTCCATGGCAAGCCCATTCCATGGCTGAGCTATGGCTACTAACCTTCATTTAACAAACCAGCCAGCCTGACTATATTTTTCCATGGGCTCTTAGCCTGAGCACTTGAATAATGGTGCTTCTATACAACAAGAAAGGTCAATTGTAGTGATTGGCAGAGGTTGGGAAATGTGAGCCAAATTGTATGGTAGGTAATTGTCTATAGCCAGTGACTGCCCTCAATCCCAACTCTATAACATTCCCGGTCTGTCTTGTCTCCCCAACTTCCTTACCAGGAAAGCCCCTCTGTTCTCCCTGTCCATCCACACAGCAGGCAGGGTTCTGCTCTGGCTTCTGTAGGTTTATTGGTCACATGTCAGGCTTCTTTGTTGCATGGATTCTGCCCAGCATGCACTTTGCTCCTTGAGCTGCTTCTTAATCAAGCACGTGAACCACTGGAGTGCCAATGTGTGTCTTGCCCAAGCTGCAGGAGGAACCTGAAAGCTCTCTGGTGTAGGACAAAAAGTTTGCTCAAAGGATGAAAACAAGCCTGAGGGAATGCCACAGAGGGACAAGAGCAATGCATACTAGCTGTAGTCAAATGGAATCAAGTGATGAGTATTAATTCATTTAGATCTGTAAATGCTCAAATTTGGTCTTTTTAAAGAAGATAAAATTCTGGTTCCTTAGCTGTGTTAGACACTAAATTAACCCGTAAGTCCCACCTGCCCAAAGACAGGCAACTTCCTGGAATTCTGGGAGTTGTAGTTCTTGAGAATAACACCAAAGCCTATGGGAAAGTGAGGTGGTTTATGAGTTTTATCCATAAAAGCCCTGACATCACGTGTCTCGGGACCACTGAGCTTGAAAGTTTCCAGAGAGTGGTCCCGACCAAATTTCATCTTGGTTGTTATATAAAGTTTTAGTAAAAGCTTGCTTTAATTCAGTCAAAATGGTTTTCCTTTGTCAAATCTCAGGAGTAACATCTAGAGAGATGGGTCAGCAGTTAAGAGCACTTGCTGCTCTTGCAGAGGACCTAGGTTCTGTTTCCTAGTACCTATACGGTGGCTCACAGCTGTCAGTAACTCAAGATCCAGGGATCCAATCCCTTCTTCTGGCAGGCACATTCATGCATACATGCAGGCAGAACACTCATGCATGTATATAAAAACAACTCGAAAAAGTTCCGGTTCCATTTCTGGTTTCACAGTCCTCAAATCTAGCAGAAGATCCATATAACTGCTAGGAAAAAATCCTAAGACTGACGGCTTCCCCTGGCGCAAAGAAATCCAATTAAGTCAAATCAAACCACATTAAAATGCCCACTGTTTTATTAAATATGGCGCTCTTGGGTGGCTAAGTCCATAGCGGGGAGATAGGAAAGCGGGGAGCACATGCAAACCCAGAACCATGTGATCCCCCTCTGGAAGCCCACATAAATACCCTATGGGAGTGGTCCGGGAGGGTCAGGACCTGGCATGCTGGGATTTGGAGTCCAGACCAATGTAACTCCCAGGCCAGAAGGCTGGGATGGATGCCAGGGGCTGGAGTTACGCTCCCGACTTAACAATAACATCAGGATGTGAGGCCTGCTGAAGCTTTCCTTGGACAAAGTGAAACTATCTAGGTGGATGGGCAATGTTAGATTCTAACCTCCACCCCCAAAATGGCAGTGCCACTGACTATGTCAAGAATGACAGTCTGGGCTCAGCTCAGGCTGAACTCTAACAGGAAAAACAGAAAGATTGAGAAACAGTATTCCTCGGAAACGTGTGAAACTTGTGAACTGGGTTTCTGTCTGGCAGGAACCCCTCTACCTCCAGCAAATGAGCATCTAGTTCTCTATTAGCACATATCTGTAACATACCTAGTTTCCTATTAGCACATGCCTGTAACACATCTACTTCCCTACTAGCACATTCCTGTAACACATCTACTTCCCTATTAGCACATCCCTGTAACACATCTACTTCCCTATTAGCACATACCTGTAACACATCTACTTCCCTATTAGCACATGCCTGTAACACATCTACTTCCCTATTAGCACATCCCTGTAACACATCTACTTCCCTATTAGCATATACCTGTAACACATCTACTTCCCTACTAGCACATCCCTGTAACACATCTACTTCCCTACTAGCACATACCTGTAATACATCTACTTCCCTATTAGCACATCCCTGTAACACATCTACTTCCCTACTAGCACATACCTGTAACACATCCACTTCCCTATTAGCATATACCTGTAACACATCTACTTCCCTATTAGCATATGCCTGTAAAGCATATCCAAGTCCCCCACAGATACTCTAAACTTCCAGGCTGTTCTGGCTGCCACATCTTCCTCCCTGAAGCCACCCTGCCCCCTTCTTAATAACTAGCAAGGCTTTCCCACCTTCTTGCTGCTCTCTCTGCCTCCCAGGAGGTAGCCAAAGCAGCTCTGGACTCCCCCCAAATGCCTCCGACTAGTCTCTCTCCACCCAAGTGTTAACCACACAGCAGTTTCATATTCCCCATAAATCTCTCCTCTCCACCATGGGGTGGTCTGAGGCCCAGCTAGGATGGTCTATAGATTCATCTTCCCCAAGCAGGAGACTACAGAAGGAAGAGAAAAGAGCTGAGAGCTCGGCTTTATGTTTTGCATTCCATCAGAAAGAAGGCCAGCTGTGATGGAATTTGCAAGCAATTAATTTGGGTTTAGTAACTCTGACTTTCCAAATCCAGATTTAATAAGTCCCATGGGGACCCCCAGGTGCTGTGTTGATGCACTTGACTCTTTAGCTGAAGATGGATTGAATGCAGCTAGCAAAATGTCTGGACCTGCAGTTGTGAAGGAGAAGTAGATTAGTATTAACTGCCTATGAAGGACCCATGCCAGCTCTGACTCCTGGCCCAGCCTTTTCTCTCCAAGAAGCTAGTTAGGATACAGGATTCCCCACCTCCCTCTTGCCACAGATCACTGCTAACAGCAATGCAATTGTAAATCAGCCACTGTTCACCTAAGATTTTTTTTTCAAATGAGAAAGTTAAAATAATAGCGAACCCTGCCTGAAGCCTGAACCATTGTAACCTAGCCCTTTCCCTGTCACCTCCTAAAGCTCACAAGCAAGACTCTTTAACTTGGTTTATAGTGGAAACTCTTAACACCCCTAACAGCTCTCTGATGAGCTAGGATTATCTTATCAGCTTTAATCCTATCCTCTTCACCTCAGGAGCCACTCTGTGCTTTCCCTTCTATTCCTTAGCAATTTAAAAAAATTCTGAACCCACCAATATCCCTGGTAGACAAAGAAGTGTGACTGCTTTGAGAAGCCCATAGCCACGACCTTGGGCATGTCATCTTGCTCTAAGCCAGTGGTTCTCAACTTTTGGGTCTCAACCCCTTAGGGGGTCGAATGACTCTTTCACAGGGGTCACCTGAGACCATGAAAAACACAGATATTTACATTACGATTCATAACAAAAATAATTTTATTGTGGGGGAGTCACAGAAACATGGGGAGCTGTATCAAAGGATCGCAGCACTAGGAAGGTTGAGAACCACTGCCCTAAGCTCTTTTGCTAATTATTTTACTTGATTTTGTGCTAAAAAATAGGATCTTTTCATTCTAACCCACAACTCTGCTTCATACTGGTGGACTCGGAAATTACTTTCTATAGTGAACTCAAGGATCCAGCTTAGCTTGAACGGTGCGGTGCGCTCTGCCAGGAACGCCTCAGGCTATTGCAGGGTGGAGTTGTGTCTCTGGTCCATACTTGCTGCCGCAGACACTTGGACTCTTCTTTCCCAGAACAGTGGAGAACCCTGTGCACCCCAGACTATCGTAAGCCCCCAGGTGCTCCTGTGGAAATACCCACTTTCTCCATCTTTCTCTTGTAACTGAGGGCTGAATATCTTCTGGGCAAATGTTTTCTTTCAAAACCTGTCTCCTACCTCTCAGCACCTGCCCGTCAGTTCTTTAAAGTGTGGCCCTCTTCTAACACGCCCCCGGGGTGCTGCTGGTCTGCTGGAAGGCAGGCGCTGGCAGAGAGAGCTGCTGCTGTCTGCGTTGGCAGCATGTCACATTTGCATCTGTCTTATCTTTCGAAGCTATAATCTTGCTGTAGGCTGTTCAGTGGAGGGGGATTTATTAAATCAACTTTATTGAAGTGTAATTTACACTGATAAAATTCACAGATTTTAAGTGCACAGCTGATAAGTTTTGACAACTATATACATCTGTCTGCTGCTTTAATTTAAAGCATTCCAATGCTCCCCCGCCCCGCCTCAGTGTCATTTATACCCCTTCAGAGTTCATCTCTATCCTACAGGCAGCCGACAATCTTATTTCCATTAACACTGATAAGTTTTGCTGGTTTGACAATCACATATAAATACAGCTAATGGCATGCATTCTTAATGTCAGACTTCTTTTACTGCGTTCATGGCGAAGTCTACATGTTCTTACATATTTTTCAGTCCTCTGACTGGCATCGCATTTCACTAGTGGATTGCATTCTGTCGTTTGAATATAGTGCAGTTCTTCATATATCTGTGAACACTGAGTTTGGGCTATTGTAAATGAAGCTGTTGTGAACATTTGATTTTTGTTGACATAGGTTTTTAATTCTTATATATGTGTGGTGTGTGTCATGTGCACTCATGAGTGCTTGAGTGTGCACACACATGCATTCACGTGCAAAAGCTAGAGAAGAATATCAGGCTAAAAAATCTATACATGTAGATCTAGTCATTAAAGCTGAAATGATCATATTAAATAGATGATCAAATTTATGGCGTGCAGCGCTCTTACCCACTGAGCCATCTCCCAGTCCCTCCCTGAGGCCTCTTAGATGTTAAGCAGGATGTCAGAAATTAAGCACTCCCCATTCCTCCCTTCCCTGCTTCCCTGTGTTGGTGGTAGCTCAGACACCACCCTTCTTGGGTTAATCCTGGGACCTGCTTAGGCTCTTGCTTACCGCTCACCCCCAGGCCTCACCCCCTAATAAGGCTGCTGTGCTGGCTAGTTTGTTGTTGTTCCTTAACTTGACACAAGGTAGAGTCGTCCAGGGGAAGGGGAAACTTCAACTGAGAAAATGGCTCCATCAGATTGGCCTGTGTTTCTGCACCCTGATAAGCCTCTCCACCAATGCAATAATCCAAATCAGACCAAATCAAAACGAGTTAGAAAAAGCCCAGGTTTAATGGATATCAATGCTTCCACTCCCAGATGGCTTTCCAGCTCCCTAGAGAGAAAACAGGAAAGGAAGACCAGAAAATCACGTGGTTTTTGTCTGGGGCGTAGTTTAAATACCCTGTGGGAGTAGTCTTGAGTCTCTAAGGGAAGGGGTCATCATTTGGCGGACTTTCTCTGGGTGTAGTCTGGACTAAGGCAGCTCCAGGGGAAAGGGCTTGGGGTGAAGCTTCCATCCGAATATTCCAAACTCTTTGGATATAGGAATGCCAGGGGCTGGGGTGACACTTTCACCCAAACATTCCAGACTCTTTGTACATATGGATGCCAGAGGCTGGAGTACAACCTTCACCCAAACACTGTAGGCAAGTCTGTGAGACTTTTTTTTTTTTTTGGTTAAAGACTGATGTGGGAAGGTCCTAACTTATGTGGGACAGTGTTACCTCTGGGCAGGTAGTCCTGGTTGTATAGAAAAGCAAGCTGGTGAGCCATGGAACCATGTCAGCCCTCTAGGGCTTCTGTATCAGCTCCTGCCTCCAGGTTCCCTCCCTCCCAGTTTGAGTTCGTGCCTTGGCCTCCTTCAGTGGACTGTGATTCAGGATAAGAAAGCAAAACAGACCCTTTCTTCCCCAAGTTTCTTTTGGTCATGGTGCTTCATCATAGCAACTCGTGTTTTTGTCTCCATGTCTATAAAATATGTTCTCATTGTCTACACCTGTGCCTGTCCTGTCTCCCCTCTCCCCATCTACTCTACCTCTCGCCCTGTTCGTACCACACAGAGTTCTTACCACATCCTTCTAAGATGACCCCAGAAGATCAATTTGCTCATGAGCTTTCTGCAGTGGTTTGAATGATAATGGCACCAATAGGCTTCTGTACTTGAATGCTTGGTCTGGAGTAAATGGAACTGTTTGGGAAAGATTAGGAAGTGTGCCCTCGTTGGAGTAGGTGTGTCACTGGGGCAAGGAATGGCCCATGCCATTCCTAGTCTCTCTCTGCCTTCTGGTTATATAGGAATGCCAGGGGCTGGGGTGACAGTGGGGCAAGATGGAAGCTCTCAGCTACTGTGCCAGAAACTTCCCTGCCTGTCTACTGCCATGCTTCCTGCCATGATGGTCATGAACCCACTCTTTGAAAAGGTAAGCCCCTAACATGCTGTCTCTTTTATGAGGTGCGTTGGTCACCTCATGTCTTACCACAGAAAGAAATGTCACTAAGATGTCTTCCTTCCCTGACTCTACCTGACCCTGCATGTACCTTCACCCTTCTCCTCTTCCCATGCCACAGTAATAGTGTACCCATTCGCTATGCCCAAGCTACTCTTCCCTCCGGCAAATTATCTATCCTCTCATGATCCAGTTCACACCTCAAGTACTAGCTCAATCGTGAGAAGATCCTATGGACACCTTTTATACTGTTTTGTGTCCATTGGATTTGCCTCATAGGTGAGCCCATGCTGGGACATCACTCGGGAAGCTCTCTGCAACCTGTTCTCACTGTGGTACTGGCCCTGGGCAGAAGTTCATTCTCTTTTCTAGAAGCAGCCTGGTTAGGGGACTTATCCTTCTCTGGGCCTTTCTTTCCCATGTCTGCTCAAAACATGTTCATCCGAGCCCTAAGAAGAACCCTCTCCTCTCGCCACCAAATGCTGGTTTCCTCACTTCCATCTCTTCCCAATGCAGAGAGCGAGGGATCTACCTGAGCTACACCCTCAAGCCTTCAGTTTGTTATGAGACAAGGTCTTTCTCTGTAGCGCAGATGCTCCTTAACTTTGACACCCCTGCCACAGTCTCCTGAGTATCTCTGATTCCAGGAGTCTACCACCATCCCCAAAGGAGAGTCTTTTCAACTTTGGAATTATGTTAGGATAAAAGGTGTCACTGAAAAAACTCACATTACAAAATAACTTGCACGCACACACACACCACATACACACATAGACCACACAGAACACATACACCACACACACTCCACACATACTCCACACATACACCATACACACTCTACACATACACCACACATACACCACACACACTACGTATACACCACACATACACCATACACACACCACACACCCCACACATACACCCACACACCACACTACGCACATACACACCACACACTCCACACATATACCACACACACTTCACACATACACACATTCCACACACATAAACACCACATGCACAGACACACCACATATGCCACATATACACAACACACATACTCACACACAC
>JAQHUG010000016.1:4807260-4862329 GCA_028555095.1 Dicrostonyx torquatus | reverse complement strand
TGTCTCATTTGTCCAGTGGTTTTCAGAATCCTTAGCTGAATGCCTTTCTTCTCCCTAGTCAAAACCAAAATCTTTCCCCAACCCTAATTTTGGGGAAGTTCCCTTTTGGCAAGTTATATCTGATCAAATGAAAATCATTTGTTGAATTTATAGGTTAGTTTAGATTAAATGGCATGCTGCTTGAAGTATTATCATCTTTTCCAATTAAGTGGTCTCTCTTGTTTAAATTGAATTTTTATCAATTTTGATGGTATCCATAGCTTTTCTTCTCCTATGGAAACAAAAGGAAAACCCCTTCCTCAACATAACATATGTCCTGGTTTCCATTCTGAGGTCAACACTTCTTTTAAGATGCTAATTGATTTAATTCTGTAGTTTCTTTTTCTATTAGCCAATGTCTCTTCACAGCTGTTGGCCCTTTCTTATTAGCATTTAGAAAATTCAAAGTTAATAAAGTATTATGCAAAAATATACTTTAGGGGTCTTTATCATCCATTTCTCTTTATTTAGCATATCCTTTAGAGTTTGATTTGATTTTTCTATAACTGCCTGCCCTGTAGGATTGTATGGTATACCTGTAATATGCTTTATATTATAATCAGAAAAAACCTGTTTCATTTTCATAGAGACATAGGCTGGAGCATTGTCTGTCTTTATTTGTACAGGTATACCCATAATGGCCATAACTTCAAGTAAATGTGTGATTACTGAATCAGTCTTTTCTGAACTCAAACAGCTGTCCATTGAAAACCAGAATAGGTATCAATGGTGTGGTATACATATTTTAGTTTTCTACAAAATGGAGCACATCCATCTGCTAGATTTCATTCCTTTGAGTACCTTTTGGGTTATTTACTGTAGGTAGTAGAATTTGTTGTATGAAGAATTAGTAGGATATTTCTTTACAATATCCTTGGTTTGTTGACATATGATGGAAAAGTCTTTTTATAAACCTTTGCTTTTAATTTTTTTACATTTAACCCATATAGAGCCCTGTTTTACCTGACATAAAGTTTCATTCCCTAAAAGTTGAACATTTATCTCCTGACAAGGCCAAATTGGATGCCAAGATTATGGTGCAATTATTATTACTAACAATAATTACCTTCAATTACCTTCAATGACAACTCCATTTATTAATATCTTTAATTTTGGTCTTTGTTCATTTATGGAAGTTTCCCAAAATACTTGCTCTATGTTTTTTCCTGAATTTTTTATTCTCTCTTCTATAGTTGTTCTATTATCCAGAGCAGTATAGTGTTTTGGGTTTTTTTTTTCCAATAGGCACTAAGTTCTTTAATTGCTCTGGGAAGGAGTTTCCTCTATGTCAGGAAAAAATTGAACCAGACCTGGCATAGGGTGCCTGAGAGAAGCCCCTCAAGGAGTTTCCCAAAGGAAAAGGATTACCTTCAATGTCCTTTGTTGTTCTACATTCATTAGTCCACTGCCTCCCTTTGCTACACCTTCTGCATAATCCAGAAGAGAGGATCTTTCTGTTTGGATTATGCTTAGGAAAAAAACATTGTTTCTAGAAATGCCCTGTTTACAATCCTTTTTAAGGTGATCTTGTTTGCCACAAATGAAACATTTGAGATTTTGATATTTTTTCCAAACCTCTGGAAATCACCTCTCCTATCCAAGCACCATCATGGTCATAAGATTCAGTAATGATTATATCTTGGGTACATTCTTCCAAAGGTGCTGACCTTGCCTTTAAAGGCCTAATTATCCTTTTGCATTTGAGAATTAGCATTTTCAAAAGCCAGAGATTCAATTATTATTTGTCTAGCTTCTGAATTTGGTATCATTCTACTGCTGCTGTCAATCTTTATAAGAAATCATTGGTGGTTTCATTTGGGCCCTGTGTGACTTCAATAGATGACTCAATCTTCTTTCCTATTTCTTCGATTCTGTCCCAAGTCTTCCAAGCTGCTGCATGTCATAAAGCCAGGATGTGGTCGTCATATAGGGCTTGCCTTTTTTTTTATTATCATTATCTCCTTCTCCAAGAAGTTGCTCTTGGGAGACTTCCATACTTCTAGTTTTATCCCATTGTTCAATGGTCTTAGCCTCTCCTTTGAACCATATCCTCCATTGTAATTGTGGATGAGTGTCCAAGACTGCTGTAACCAAGTCTATTCAGTCTCTAAGGATAACTCTACTGAAAGTTAACCATGAGTTTAACATTTGCTTCACAAATAGTGAATGCATGCCATATGAGACTATTACTTCCTTTACTCTCCTTAACTCTGATGTTGCCACAGGAGACCAATCAGCTCTTCTTACAGAACCTCTATCATCTGTCAGTCCCTGAAAGGTTACTGGATATATTATGGTTGGCTGTTTGAAAACCTTGGACTGTTCCTCTCTAACCTTTTGATGCAATGCTGAAATTGGTTCTCCTTTAAATTCCTGTCTGGATTTGTATATCTCTGTGATCTGTCTTATTAGTTTTATTAAGCTTTTCTAAAGCCTATATCTTGGCACTCACACCAGACAACTTTTTAAGAAATAAACCAAGATTATCAAAATGGCAAGAAGAATTGTCAAAATAATAATTAACAGTATGTCAATCCTGGTTAAGTTAATTATCCCTTTATTTAATTGTCCCATTTTTAAATCATGCATTATATAATCATACAAAGACCTATTTTTCTCTATTGTAATTGTGTTTCTCATTTTTTAATGTAGGGAAAAAACTCTTTCTTTTAACTAATTCCTTGTCTTGCCAAATCTGCTGCTGCTGCTGAAGATGAGACTTACTGTTGTTGCATAGAACAGTATAAGCCTGACCAGATTTCAAGGCAGCTACCTGAGAAGGGGGTTTGGCAGCATCCTAAGAAGGGAGTCCAGGGAAAGGCCACCAGGAGAAAAGAAAGGAAAATCTAGCTGGCAGGGCATGATTCTAGCCAGGTGTATCTCTAGCCTATTCCAGTGGCTGTAAAGTCACAGGCAAATGACTTTTTTATAACTTCATAGCCCAAGAGTTGGGTGCCAGATGTAGTACAAACCCTAATTGGTATTATTAATAAAAATCCAGAGTCAAATGTAGGAGTTAATGCTGAAGATCAGAGAAGCAGAGCAGCCAGCCACTAGAGAGTTCTTTTACCTCTACCAATGCTCAGACCAAAGGGGCGATCCTGTCCTCAGAATGCATCTCCAGACTGCATCTGTCTCCACCAAACTTTAGATTGTGGTGAGTTCTTGTCTCCTTTCTCCTTATATCCCTCTCTCTCTGCCAAGCCATATCCCTTCCTATCTCCACCTTTCTAGTGTTGGGATTAATAGCATGGAATCTCAAGTACTAGGGTTAAAGGTGTGAACTACCACCGCCTGGCCTCTAGTGGCTTAGCTCTGCACTCTGATATTCAAGCTGTATTTGTTAAAACACAAACAAAATATCACTACAATCCTGTTCTATGGGGAGCCTGGATTTTGGGGAGTAGGGAACCCACTATTTTATGGAAAGTACAAGCTAGGCATTCCACTCAAAACCCGGCTGTGGAGATAAGACTAAAGTGCATAGAAAATGACAAAGGTTTCAAAGTACTGGGTGCTAAGATCCAGCAAATGGTATGTCTCAGGAAGCCAGGTGTGAGGCATAGACTGCAGACTTAGTGGGTCTGGGGGACTTTCTGGAGGAGTTATGATCTAGAATGGTCTCAGAGGCTGGGAAAATTTCACTGGACATATGTAAGCAGAGAGATTCCTGATTCTGGGGACAACAGAGGATTTGAGTCCACACCCATGCAGGAGGATGTATAGACTGAACAAAGTCCTTCCTTGGCAATCACAGGAGGTGAGACTGGACAGTTGTTGAGAGAGAGACCCTGAAGGACCCTGGATACTAAGTTGGAAAGAGTGGCAGTAGGGAATGGGGATGAGATTTGATTGGGTTAAAGAAGTGACAGGTGGACACAGAGCTCTGGGTATGTTCATCTGGAGGAAGGGTATCCCTTGGGTTAGGAAACCAAGGACAACAGCCAGTTGGGAGACTCTCGTGACAGGTAAGAGTTAGGGAATGATGTCTCAGTTAGGACATGAAATGAACATTAGCAGGAAAGAGTGCTATTAAATAATTTAGCACCAACGGGAGTAGAGAAAGAGTTTATATGGTCGATGGAAAGGAGATCCTGAAGGACAGTGGGTTAGCCTTGGAGGGATGGAACCCAGCACAGTTTCAGGAGTCTGGAGTCAGGGACTCATGGCACATGTCTTTGGGGGTCCTGTCTTCAGAATGGCTTAGCAGAGCTGGCTTCATCCTTGTCAGATTTTTTTTGTCCAGAGTTGAGCTGAGAGATGATGGCTTGGATCATATTACATGTCCCTCCTTTGAGCCTGAGAAGAGAATACGGGGTTGACAGAATGCCTGGCCCATCAAGAGCTGTTTCTCAATGGAGATGAGAAGGAATAATGAAACGATGCAGAGAAGAGGCGACAGTCCAGGAAATCTGGTGTGAAACCTAGGTATTCATCGATTTCCTAGGGACCATGGATACAAAGTTCTGCCTCCATGTAAGGCAGGAATACTGGTCACCCAGATAGGCTGTGTGAATATTATGTTCAGAAAGGGCATGAAAAATGTTTGATTAGTTCCTAGGATGAAAGTGATAATTCAAAATGATAATTTAATTTTAAGATTAAAATCTCCAATAATTTCATTTGAACCACTTCCAGGGGAGTTCTGGCCAAGCCAGACTTCACTTTTTAAACTTTAATTCTGAGAGTTTCATTGTAGTTTCCAATCTAAGGTTGGGGTCAGAATAAGCTTCTTCCTGGTGAAAATGTAGAAGCTGATGGAAAGATAATTTGTCCCCAGCCCTAGTTTCTGTGCAGTTTGCACACAGAGTTGCCTTGCAAGGTGATGGGGATTAACCACCTCCTGACCTCATTCTTGCTCCCCACTGGTGACTTCAGGCATATTGGCCCCCTGACTGGAACTTCATTTTCTTTCTCTACAAAAAGCCTACTTTATATAAACAATGATAAACACTCCAGTGACACTTTTCTGAATGTGAAGTTCTTTACCATCTATCTTGATATGTTTTTTTTGTCAAATATATCCCCCAACCATTATATAAACCTGATTGAAATTCCTGCCACCTCCATTTATCAATGGGAAAATCTGGTGTCTTGATGCTCTCACGGTCCATGGGCAGGTGGGTTAGAGTCATCCTTCTCCATGAACCTGCAGGTACCACAGTCTTATCTCAATCTCTTTGAAAAGCAACTAAGGAGAGGAAGGGGGACAGCGAACATGACACAGCCCTAGAGAAATGGGTCTGAACTACTGAACTTTGCTGGAAAGGAAGCAGTGGTGTAGTATCTCAAGAGCAAGACCCTTTATCCTACCTCCTATCCTAAATGATAACAGATGCAAACCCCCTTTCGGGAGAAATGGATATTGTACCTACCTTCTTTTTCTTTTTTTTTTAAATATTTTTTATTATGTATACA
The DNA here is from genome assembly GCA_028555095.1 of Dicrostonyx torquatus. NCBI lineage: Eukaryota > Metazoa > Chordata > Mammalia > Rodentia > Cricetidae > Dicrostonyx > Dicrostonyx torquatus. Next base: position 4,856,872 of record JAQHUG010000016.1, on the reverse strand, counting down.
ATATTCTGTCTGTGTGTATGTCTGCAGGCCAGAAGAGGGCACCAGACCTCATTACAGATGGTTGTGAGCCACCATGTGGTTGCTGGGAATTGAACTCAGGACCTTTGGAAGAGCAGGCAATGCTCTTAACCACTGAGCCATCTCTCCAGTCCCCCCTTCTTTTTCCTTATCAGAATCTAACTCACCTTTTGAGGTGATTTGAAAGAAAATGCCCCCCAAAGGGAGTGTCACTCTTAGGAGGTATGGTCTTGTTGGAGGAGGTGTGACTTTGTCGGGGGAGGTGTGGCACTGTAAGGGTGGGCTTTGAAGTCTCTTTCTCAAGCTTCCTTCACTGTGACAGTCAGTCAACTTCTGTTGCCTGCATGACTGAGGACACTTGGCTATTTCTCCAACACCATGCTTGTCTGCATGCCGCCATGTTCCCAGCCGTGATGGACTGAGCCTCTGAACTGTGTCATGAGCCACCAGAATTAAATGTTTCCTTTGTAAGAGTTGCCATGGTCATGGTGTCTCTTCACAGTACGAGTAACCCTAACTAAGACAACTTTGGATGGTCCAAAGTGGACTTAGCTGTCCTGGAGGAGAAGAGCAGCAGGCATTTGCCCTCAAGGTTCACCCATCTTTCTTCTCTACTCCACACAGCTAGAGGAGTGCTTCTGTGAGGAAATGGTTCCTCCTTTGTGGCCCTCCATCCTGAATAGCTCACTTGATACTTCCACCTTAATAGATTTTTCAGTTATTCCTCTTGTATTATTTGAAAACATTTCTCAAGTCTCCTACTTAAGGTCACAGTTTGGGCAGAAGGTAAGGGATTTTGGAGATAATCCACTCCTTTATCACCACAAGGAAATTGAATTCCTGAAAGGTTAAGTGATTTGTTCTAGGCCACAGGGCAAAGAATTCAAAATCCTGAATTCTGAATTCACACTTGAGCAGTCTGCCCGCAATGAAAGCTATAGGACCCTGTGATCTTTTATTACCTCGGGTGACATTTCGTAAACAAATTGTGTAAAGGAGCCAGAGGTCCCCAGGAGCTGGCCTGAGAGGAGAGGGACCGGAGTAGGACAGCACTATAAACTTAGGCCTGGGTTACTTGGTACAGCAAGGCAGCCAAAAACACTGCTCCAGGAGCTGTTTTTGCAAATTCCTTCCCCAAGCCACAGTGTGGAATGAAGTGCTCATCAGTCACGTCTTTCTGAAAATTCGGAAATGTACTTTCTGGTTTTGGAGAGCTGCAAGACATTTGTAGGCCTGTGAGGTGTTTCAAACTAGCCAGCAAAGCACTAGGCAGAGAGAGCCACCCGGGTCAGGATCTCCTTGAGCATTTCACAGAGATGTGTGCAGGCTCTTCTGGGGCCAGTGTGACATCTGGTGCGTCACACAGCCTGAAGGACAGATGCCTGCAGTGTCTGGCTGGGTCTTCAAGCAAAGGACAAGGGAAAGACCAGGTTAGAATGGCTCAGGCATGCCCAGGGACTGAGGTTCATGTGGGTGCAGAGGAAGAAAGGAAATACAGCCCATACACCTAAGAACTATGGGGGTCTGCACAACAGAAGGGTCCTGATTGGAGCGCCAGCCAGTGTCTTCATTCTGGAAGCAATCTTCCTAGCCAGACAAGGACTTGTCCCTGACCCATCTAGCAGCTCTGATTTCCTTTATTTGTCGTGTGACTCCTCCCCTTCCCCAGTCTTCTGTGTGGCTACACAGCATAGAAAGATAACTCAGTCTCTGAAAGACCGTTCTGATTGATAAGGGAATTAGAGGATCACAGGGTAATCTTTAGAGGCTGTGTCCTCTGTCCATGTAGCCTACAATGAAACCCCTCTTGTGGTGTGGTCTCCTTGGTGTTTGCAGCCACCTGCCTTTGCAGGTGGCCCCTCCTCTCTAGCGGCCTTCTCATTTGTGTGCCTCATTATCTTAGAGGAATGGCCTTTCATGGACCAGGGCACTGTCACTTACTGATCTCTTGCTCCATGTTACACCCTGACCCACTGTGGCAGAGAACTGTGGTTTGTTAAAGGAACACGCCCCATTTCTTTCTGGAATGCAACTGGCTAGCCTTGGTCTACACCTTCCATCTCAAGGTCATAAAGATCATAAGACTTGTTTCTGTTTCCCAACATATTGAGTACGGTCACTTGAGGATCCAGATTTATCTTTTAAGATATGTTTTATTTTTAATTATGTGTATGTGTTTTGGGAGGGAAGTGTTTTTCCATGCACATGAGTTAGGGATAGGGTAAGAGTTAGGGATAGGGTTAAGGTTAGGGTTTAGGGTTAAGGTTAAAGTTAGGAATAAGGATAGGAATAGGGTTAAGGTTATTTTAGAGTTAGGGTTAGGGATAGAGTTAGCTGCCTGAGGAGGACAGAAGGGGGAGTCAGCTCCCCTAGGTCTGGAGTTACAAGCAGTTGTGAGCTTCACAAAGTAGGCATTGGGAGTGAACTCTTGTCCTCTGCAACTAAATCCTGGCTCCAGCCCAATAATTTATTTTTCCATTTCACTAGTTCTATCTCCCCACTTAGTTTCGAATATAGAATTCCCAATTCTCTAAGGGACATCGAGGTCCTAGCTCAGAAAGGGCCTGAGTACTTAACCCTCCTAAGAAAGTGATGCTGCCCTCTGGCCAAACCTTTTCATTCTGGGCTGATGGAAGAAACAAACTTCTCTTTGCAGACTCCCAAATGTTGGAGCTTATACATCACAGCACCTAGTAGCACCCAGACTCCACCTTTTCCAATGTGTGGTTGCGCTTAGCCTTATGAGTCTTTATTATAGTGGAGGATCCTTTGGTAGCAATGTGCCTGAGGCCAAGGAGAGATTAGCATGTGGGTTTAGATTTACCATGAGTCTAATGAAATTTAACCCTCAGAGTTTTTAAGTCTATTGCTTTAAGATTCTGGAATGTTATCATATGGCCATATGTTTGTGTTAGATTTACAAAAGGCAGGTTTTAGGTCTGCCATCCTTTTTTACACCAGCTTCCCATCCACCATGCTTACTCCTCTTGGCTTGAAGCTGGAGTGGCTGCAGGCATGCTTGGCACCTGGCTAAAAGGATAGTGATAAACAACTAATATTGGTTTTATTCATGGACGGCAGTCATTTTTGAATAGTTTAATTAATCTTTGCCCTCTGGCTATAAGCATGATTTCCAGGCACGTTCTCATATACTGCCAACTCACTTCAAATTATGACAGTCCGTGACTGGTTTCTGCCACAAGAATTATATAAGAAGGGAACAAAAGTGTATGGCCCTTATAAAGCCATGATGCTAGTTTCCAGAAAATTCTTCATCTCAAATATATTCCAACTTAAGTATACTAAGAAAGTGATAGAGTTTGCCTGAAGTCAATAACAATCTCCTAAAACTTATGGCATTACCAAGAATAAGTTGTACTGGCTAAACACACCTTCTAACTTATCAGCACATGAAGAACAAGTGCTGATTGAATGAGGGGGGGAGGTTCAACTACTTCCTATTTTACTTCATCAAAAATGTTTCAGAACTGGGGCCTGTGATATGTCTCAGAAGGTAAAGGCACTTGCTGCCAAGCTTGATAGTCTCTCACCAAGACCCACATGGTAGAAGAAGAGAATCCTATGAGTTGTCTTCTGAGTGCCACATGTGTCCAGTGACATGCATACTCACGCAAAAGACAAATAACTGTAATCAAAAGCTTATATAGCCATTGTTACATGAAGAGACAAAAAAAGTAATTAGCTACAAAATTAGAAAAATCTTATACAAATCAGGCAGTTAAAAATTGTGTTATTTTCCAGATATTTAGATTAGAATGTTTCACATTTTGTAAGACTTGAAACTTGATAAATGCCTTTTTTGTATTTGAATTAAACTTTGCAATTACATTTTTTAACTTTTTTCCAGAAAGTTTAAAAAATATCGTACAGTCTTTTTCCTTACAAAATTCTTACCTGTCTAGTCTATGAAACGCATGTCCCTGACACTGAGGTTATACCATGCCAGAGCTGGTCACAGCTGTGGGAGCCTCTGGGAGAAAGCACACCCATTCCCACACATCACCAGCTGCTCTCCATCTGACACACCCATTCACACCACCAGCAGCTCTCTGTCTGACACACTCATTTGCTTACCTTGACGTCCTAGGTTAGGAAAACTACCAGCTCTGTTAGTAAGTCTGAGAGAATAGTCAAATAATTCCTGTAATTAAGAAAGTCAAAAGTGCACCTCTACACCTTCTTGTAAGCAGAGACTGAGCTTTTGTTTTCCAGCCTCCCAGACCCAAATAATCACACAGAAACTATATTAATTACAACATTGTTTGGACAATGGCTCAAGTATATTTCTAACTAGCTCTTACATCTTAATTATCCCATTTATATTAATCTGTATATTGCCATGAGGCTGTGCCTTACCGGTAAGATTCCAGCATCTTTCTTTTTTGGCAACTACATAATGTCTCTCTCTCTGACTTGGCCTTTTTTCTTCCTCTATCTCTGCTTGGATTTCCTGCCTTATTGTATTCTGGCCTTCCATATGCCAAAGAAGCTTCTTTATTAACCAATGATAATAAAACATATTCAGAGCATACAGAAGGGAATCCCATATCATCTCTCCTTTTTTTGTCCAATAAAAAGCAAGGTTTTAACTTTAACATAGTAAAATCACATATAACAAAGCAAGTTTCAAGCAAGAATTATAGTTATCTTTTGCCTTTGTGAGTCTACAGCTTTATATCTAATTTATCTTTTATCAGAACTAAGGGAAACTATAACTGTCTTTAACTCCATCAAAGATCCCAGAATGATACAATATTACATAAGTAAACAAGAAGTGCATTGTAAGCAACTTTCAAAGATCTAGAATTGACAGAAACACCTGGCTGCCTAGACAGTCACCCAAAGTTCTTCTGTAACATTTGGGCATCCATCTTCAGCCTACAGGCTCATAGTATCTGACAGACTTTTCCATGAAGCAGGAAATTTGAAAGACTGTTTCACCTATATTGGCAGTTTGTCAGTCACTTTCTTCTGTGTCCTGCAGAATGTCTGACAGACTCTTTCATGAAGCAGGAACCCTGAAGGACTGTATCACTTTTTTAATGCAAATTCAGCAGTCATTTTTTGGGGGGTTTTGCATGTCCAGTTCATACAACATACCATCAAGCAGTCCAGACAAGAGCAGTTTCTTGCCCAAATGGCTAGCATACTCAATACTCTTTGATACCCATCATCTTCTTGAAGTAGTTGGTGCTGCCAAGAGCAGATGCATCTTACTGTTGAGAAAAATTTAAGTTATTAAAACCTTTTAAATGCCATATTCAGTAGATCATTGAAAGGTTTGAAGAATACCTATCCATCTGAAATATATCTCTATATATCTAGAAAACCTAACTATGTGACTACGAGTTTGACTATTATAACAAAATTGACCTTAAATTTGTATCAATAAACCAAAGTCCATACCAGTGTAAAATATTCATTTCTATATCATATCCCCCTTATTTTTTTTAGAAATTAACTTTGAACATTAATCATTTATAACCAGTTCTTTTAAAATAAAAATAAACATTTATAAACAATCATTTTGGGAATTTGGGCATAGTTTCCTCCAAACTACTTCCTGCTGTTTGTTAGGCAAAGTATTTTTAGAGTTCATGGAGATCTTTTGGGGGTCTTGTTCCATCAAACCACATTAGCCTTGAAGGAATCAATAGGTTCTCATCTTCTGTGAAATCAAAAGCAGAACCTCTATTCCAAAGTAACATATCCTTAAACTCAAATTTTAAAGTTAAGATGCCTTTAAAACATATGTGCTGGTTTATCTTACTAGCCACCAGAATCGAATGTCTCTCTGCAGTCAAGAAATTCAAAGAAAACACAATAATGCACATAAAGCAGACTCTGTGCATTTCCATCTTTATGTGGCTTATTTTTTACTCTATTACTTTTTAATATTTATCATCTTTACTCCTTTAATCTATAACTGTCTGTACCATTTCTTTCCTCTCTCCTAAGCTCATGTACATTTATCCAACACTGTAATCCATAGAGGTCTTTTTTTTTGGTCTGAATCTGTCGTTATTACATATCTGTAATCCTTTTCTGACTAGGAGTACTTATTAAAATGCTAAACAGGTATGGCTAGGACTAATGCTGTGGCTTTGCCTATTGGCTCCACCTAGTCCAATATAGCAGAGATGTTCACCACCAGCTCTGTAAGCCATGCTCACTGCCCCAGCCCCAGGGACGCAGTGGGTCTATGTTGCCATTAACCAACTTGTATCACTCTGCTCACAAACCCCATCTAAGTGCTCTTAACAGGACCTTCAAAAAGATCCAGAGCCATTCAGGCTGCCAACACAAACCAGAAAGCTGGCTCTTAAAGAAGCTGTGCCTCTGCTCGCTGCCAGCAAACAGAGCCTATCTGAAAAAATGTGGCTACCAAGAAGCTCCAATTGACTCCCATTTTTGTGGGTCTAGAAACCTTTTTTTAAATTTGTTTTATTGCTTTCTTAGGCTTTATGTGGATGTACGTTGCCAAACATTGGGTGTCATTGTAAGTAGAGATTGGGATTTCGTTTCCTGGCCACCCATACCCCAAAAATCACATAGAAACTATATTAATTACAACACTGTTTGGCCAATGACTCAAACATATTTCTATCTAGCTCCTATATCTTAAATTAATGCATTTCTATTCACCTGTGTATCGCCACAAGGTTGTGGCTTACTGGTAAGGTTCTGGTGTCTTTTTCTTTTGTAGCTACATGGCATCTCCCTGACTCTGCCTTCTTTCTCCCTGCATTCAGTTTAGTTTCCCTACTTTGTTATATTCTGTTCTGTCATAGGCCAAAGCAGCTTCTTCATTAACCAATGGTAATAAAACATAGTCATAGCATACAAAGGAAAATCCCACATCACCTTCAGATAATTCACAGTTAAATGTAAATTGAAACATTAAATATGGTTTTAGTTACTCTATTTCAGTTCATAGAATATTATCTAGAGATGAGAATTCTTTTTAAATGCTATATATCTGTATTCTAATTCATCACATTCATTGTCCAAGGAAGGTTGTCTTCAAAACCCCTTGAGCCATTGAATGAATGTAATTTCTAGACTCCAATACTATTGTACCTGTTTTGTTCCTTGAAATAAAGCCCTCATTGAATGTTTCTTAGCCCCGGAACCTATGTGACTTTTTATTTAAACACTTGATATCTTCAGCTATTCCATAGCTGTGTGTCTGTGGTCTCTTTAAAGGAGTCATGCACTACCCTGTTTTGTAACCAAACATTTAGCATGCTCATAATCAATGCAGCATTGAAAATGAGAGATTTCAACTTATACAAGGTCTGTAAAGAAGTCAGATTCCCAGGGACAGAAAGTAAATGGAGTTGCTAAGGGGGAGGGTCTTGATTAATGAATACAGTGAAGAGTTCTGAGACTGGATGATGGCTATGGATACACAACAACATGACTGTGCTTAATACCACTGGTGTAGGCATCTTTAATGGTTTAGGATGGTAGATTTTTTGTTATATGTATTTTAGCACAACTAAAATATTTTTAATTATGGGACAATGAAGCACTCAGAGAGAGAAATTGGGATTCAACCTGAAGGTCAGAAAAGCAAAACAGTCACTGGATTTTATATCAATCTCAGTCTGAAATGGTGTTCCTGCCTCCAAGAATCTCAGAATGAAACTGTGCGTGTGAGCTGTCTCTTCCTGTTTTATATTTCTCTCTAGGGCTAGGATTAAAGGCATACACCACAGGGATTAAAAGCATGCACTGCCCGGTTTCTATGGCAACAAGTGTGTCTACTGGGATTAAAGGTGTGTTACCACTGCCTGCTCTGTATGGCTGACCTATGGTGTGCTGTTTTGCTCTCTGATCTTCAGGCACACTTTATTTATTAAAATACAAATGAAATGCCACTAGAGGACAAAATTTCTAGAAATATTTATTGGATTTGTCTTAGGTTTATTTAATCTTAAATTTTTCACTGAGTCTCTCTGTGTAGTTCAAGCTGTTCTCAAATTTATTATTCTTCTGCCTTAGCCTCCTGAGGGCTATGATATGCCACCATGCCTGATTTATCTCTTGCAATGGTTAATCTTAATTGTCAACTTCAAGGGATTTGAAACCAGCACAGAAGCAAACCCTTGGTGTGTCTGTGAGGGAGGTTTTTTTTCATATCAGATTCCTGGAAGTGGGAAGAGCTACCCTGGATGTGGGTAGCACCGTGGAATGGTGTGGTAGTGAAAGACCTCTGGATCAGGGAGACCTCCCAGGAACTCACGAGAGACCGACCTTGCTGCAATCGCACGAGGTTTATTGACAAGTGCCAGAGCTCTGGGGCCGAGACTCATAGCCAACACAGAGGAAGAGTTTGACCCCTAGTAGTTGGGAGGAGGGGTTTTTAAGGAAAGAAACCACAACCCAGTAATCCAAAGGGGGTGGGGAGGGCGTCATTGGAAAATTCCAAAGAAAACCAGTGATCATTGAAATTCCGAAAATACCAGTGATAATCATAAGGGGGTAACTCCCTGTTTATTCTCAAGATTATAATCTACTTTTATCTTCAGCTAGTTCCTAGAACAGTAATCACAAGAGGGTAACTCCCTTTTTATTCTCAAGATTATCTTCAGCTAGTTCCTGAAACAGGGTCACTGACCTGGCTAACCTAGATTTTTGATTCTTCTCTTACTGCTTAGACTTTTTTTGCTCTATTTTTTCTGCTGGGGGGGGATCTGGATTTATCCAGGTCTTTCAGTAGTTTAAATGTAATTGGCCCCATAAACTCACAGGGAGTGGCACTATTAGGGGGTGTGGCTTTGTTGGAGTAGGAAGTGTGTCACTGTGAGGGCAAGCATCGAGGCTTCCTATGCTCAAGATTGTTGTAGTCCATTTCTTGTTGGCTTCTGATCAAGATGTAGCCAGCACCATGTCTGCCTGCATGCCACCATGCTCCCCACCATGATGATAATGAACTAAACCTCTGTGCGAGTTGCCACCTCAGTTAAATCTTTTTCTTTGTAAGAGTTGCTGTGGTCATGGTGTTTCTTTACAACAATAGAAACCCTAATTAAGACACATGGACTGGGGTTCCATGCTGCATATGAGGAAGAAAGGGATCAGGGCCCCAGCATTTATCTCTCTGCTTCCTGACTGGGAGTATAATGTGACCAGCTGCCTCAAGCTTCTGATGTTGTGAACTTCCCCTACCATGATGGGCTGTACCTTGAAACACTGAGACACAATGAACCCTTCCCCCACTTAAATTGTTTTTGTCAAGGATTTGTAGCAACATAACAAGGAAGCAAGACACCTCTTTCTTTACTTTTCCTCTGAGTCCATTAGTGACTTTTACTGAAGTTTTGGATCTGAAATTTAGACAGGGCCTGGGCATCTGAGTATTTTTAAGAGTCAAGTAGTTCTGAAATCTTCTGGTCAAGACCCTCTATGGAGTCTATTAGATTAGAACAAGTCAAGGCACCGAAAGTTAGATGCTTGGCTATTATATTATATTGTAGTAAATTGTATCGTCTGCTCATTTTGCATTTCTTTTATTTAAGAGAGCCTCGTGCACAAATGAATCTTCTGCTTGCCCTGCATGTACTCCACAGTTTCTGCCTGAGGGTCTGGAAGATGGAAGCATTCTATAAAGAGCCGTGGAACTGAGATGGGAGGAAAGCTGAAATTATGAACATTCTGCATGAGGTTGGATGACCCATTGACTTGCCAAAGGCTGTGTTCGCCAAACTCTGGAAAACCTGGCTTTGGTTTCCTGGATGCACTAGCTGGTTGTGTTCTCTGGCCAGCTCTCTCTGGCTTTACAGCATGAAATACATCATTGGGGAGTGGATACTCATGGGGTCCTAGAGAGAATCATCAGAGACCTCCCTGAGATTACAACCTTCCATGAAGGAACCATTTAGTTCTGCGAAAGGTTAGAATGTTGTAAAGCAAGAGGAACCAAGGTGGTTTATCTCCTCTTTGGAGTCTTCTGACATCGCTCTTCCTAGTCTACACAAGACAGAGTTGACCACCCCATGACAAGGGTGTCTGGTGAGGTCCCTGCTGACAAAGGGATGCCAAGAACCGGGTATATGTGGAGACAAAGCTAACTTTTGTTGTTGTTGTTGTTGCTTTATGAACTTTTCTGTTTGTTTTGTTTCTGTTTGGTTTTTAGAGACAGGGTTTCTCTATGTGTAGCTCTAGCTATCCTGGAACTCACTCTGGAGACCAGGCTGTCCTTGAACTCACAGAGCTCTGCTTGCCTCTGCCTCCTAAGTACTGGGATTAAAGGCATGTGCCACCACTGCCTGGCCAAAGACAACTTTTTAGACTAGTAAAGCCAGATTTTCCTGTTTGTTTTAGAGAAGATATCTTCAGGAAAACAAGCAAAGATCTATGATCTCAAAACCCGACACTCTACTGTTCTGTATTCTCATTTTCTGTGTGAAGCATGCTGCAACCAGAAAAAGAATTTCATATCGCAATGCCTTACTTCAAACCCACAAGATGCTGAGTGATTAAATCTGCCTGTTTTTTAATGAAAGCAAGAAACTATTTTTGGGTTTTTTGAGACAGAGTCACACTATGTTGTCCCAGCTGGTCTGGAACATGTAGAGGTATGTCTGCCTCTGCCTTCTCCCAAGTCCTGGGGTAAAAGGTATGTACCACCATGCCCTGCATAAGAAACAGAATTCTTGAAAAATCACTACAACTGTCAACTGTGACTTGACAGTAGCAGGTTTTGGCTGAGCAGGGGCCAATTTCTGTATTCATTTATTCAGCTAATAGTTATTGTGTATCTAATGTATGAGATACTGCCAATCTAGGAGAATGTGTGAACACGAATACATACTAGTGACCCCCACAAAGAACTTACATCTTGCCAAAAAACATACACTGGACAGAAGTCATCAGTAGACTACTTTAAATCACTCTGCTGAGATATTTGACGTGCATCAATTGTACACATTTAAAGTGTTCAATTTGATAAGGTTTGACATTTGCATGCCATGGTGTCACTGTCACCACTGTGAAATAGAAACATACCTGCCACCCCCAAAGAATTCATTTGGTCTCTTTATAATTCTTTCTGGCCACGTCCCCATCCACAAATAATCATATTACTGAATTCTTTCATCACAAATCAGTTTGCAGGTCTTAGCTTCTTTTATACGTAGAGTCAGACACTGTGTGCTCTTGGCTTCTTTTATTCACGATAGTTATTTTGAGCTCCGCTCCTGTGGATGACTATATCAATAATTCATTTCTTCATATTACTTAGGATTACATTGTATGTATACAGTGGGATTTGTTTATTCTTTCACTGTGATGGACGTTTGGGATGGTTTCCGGTACACAGCTGCTATGATTACTCATGTGGAAGTCTTTGTATAACTATAGAAGTTCGGGAAGAGAATGGCTCTATTTACATGATATTATTATACTTAACTTGTAAAGTACAAAGTAGGCACGCTGTTTTACACCTCAAAAGTGATGCATGAGGCGTCTATTCCTTCTGTATCCTTGCCAACACTTGATATAACCATTCGGCTTACTTCAGCCATTTGCAGTATGATTTAAATCTGCATTGCCCTGATGACTATGTGAACATAATAATTATTTAACAGTGATTGTAAAAGTCGTGATGGAGACTGATATAACTTCCTACACTCGAGGACTGGCTCTCAGCTATTTGGCTGCCTTGACCACACAGTTTCCAAAGCCCACACTTATCTTGTAGAGAGGATTTGGTCTTTGGATGCATTTTCCAGTCAGCTGGGAATAATTTGATGTTTCGTGCCTCCATTTCAAAATATGGCCTAGCGCTCTTCATCTGGAGATGGATATACCTCAGTATTTCTCGAAACAGGGCTGCTTTCAGTTCACTGAACTTGTGGGAGTAGAATCATTGGCTAAGCTCTCTTGTCGCCAGTTCCCCCATCACATTCTGTCTGTGCTGGTCTTTGTTAAAGATTGCATTTCCCCCAGCAAGTGGGCTGTTCAGCTCATCCTGGAACTTCAGCTGACACAGAACCAGGACAAAGCCATGCCTTTGTATGACACTGTTTAGTGTACAGCATGCTCATTGGTCCATTGACTGTGTGTGTGTGTGTGTGTGTGTGTGTGTGTGTGCTACACAAGCTGAGTCACTCGAAGAAAATAAAGGGACAAGAGTTGGTTTATCCTGTCAGCCCTGACCTGCGTATAAGATGGTTTGACCCCACAGTGGAAAAGACCTGGCTTTTGTTCCTTAGAAGAGGACTAAGACACCTACGGCTGGCTCTGGGAGACAGGAACCATCATACTTCATTTCCAGATCTTCCCTGTCTCCCTTCTGTAGCTTCTGTAGCTTTTTAGCAGAAAGAAAGGCGGGTGAGGCAAAGATGGTAGCAAAACTGTGTTCCTTCACTATTTTTCTTTGGAAAATTCATATAAATACAATGTATTTAGGTCATATCAAGCCCCATTCCCTCCCTGAACTCCTCTAAGTTCCATTCCCAACTTTATGCCATCCCCTTCCTCCTCTTCCTCCTCCTCCTCCTCCTTCTCCATTTATTTTTATAGCTTCTGTTTATTTTCACCAGTTTGTTATTTCTTGGCCAAAATGAAATGTTTATTTCTCATTTCTGAAAATATCCAAAATCATAATATATTTATAGTACAATGAAGAGTTTTTAAAAGAAAGAAAATAAGAGCACCGTACCTGAATGCCCTTTAGAGATGTCTGCAGCAAAAGCGAGGACGTTGCCTGTTTCTATTTCCAGATAACTTGTGAAAATGAGGAAGGGTCAACAGTACCGCCCGTCGAGGCAATCTCCATAGAGAATCCATCCATCAGCTCCCCTGGGCTCCAGGCTTGACATGGCATTTCATGCTGTTTTTTGTTCCTCCAGCCAAATTATCATCTCTCTTGCCCTCTTTAATGCCAAAGATGAGAGAGAATATAGATATATCTAGCTAAATATCCATAATTAACTATTTAAAGTCATATCCCATTTTTTATATCTAAGAGGACTCCATCACAAGTACTCACTGTTAAATCCATACATCTCAACTAATTTTGCTCCTCAGTTGTGAGGAAGCTTGCAAAATTGCTTGAGATAACAGAAGACAGGTTCTCCTGAGAAAGGGGTCATGTTGGCATAGTTTAGGCTCAAGGTCTACCTCTAGTTTCATTGCCTAGGGTGGGAAGAACTAGGGAAGTGACACACACATGACAGCACAGGTCCCTTTTGTATGTCCTTAAAGAAAGGAGGGGGAAGATAGTGTAAGCATAGAGAAACCCCCAGGAGGCTGACAAATCAGGCCTCCTTCCTTTCCTTGCCATATTGGAAAAATCAGCTGTTTATACACAAGACAACCTCTTCCCCCAAATGCTCCCCAGCTCTTCATTCTCAACATTTTGGATACTTTCTCAACAACACAAGTTCAACCACAGAATGGCATTCAACCTTAGTCCAAGGTGGCAGTTGGTACTAGTGGCACCATCCTGGTTGTGAATGTTTGCTGAGTGGCAGGCACCATGCTAGGGTTTCTCAACATTGTCTTTTTCAGTCTGTGAGCAGCTCTGAACACTGGATACAAAGTTGTGTTGTGTCTTAGTTAGGGCTTCTATTGCTGTGAAGAGATACTATGACCACAGCAACTCTTATAAAGGAAAACATTTAACTGAGGTGGAAACCTACAGTTCAGAGGTTCAGTCTTTTAACATCGTGGTGGGGAACATGGTGGCATGCAGGCAGGCAAGGTGCTGGAGAAGTAGCCAAGTGTTGTACATCTTGCAGGCAACAGGAAGTAGTGTGAGATACTGGCTGTGACTTGAGCATAAATGAGACCTCAAAGTCCACTTCCACAGGGACACACTTCCTCTAACAGGGCCACACCCACTCTGGCCAAGCCATACCTCCTAATAGTACTACTCCCTTGGGGGGTCATTTTCTTTCCAATGACCACAAGCTGCTTGCACAAGGTCTCACAACTGACAAGAGGCAGAAGAAAAGTCAAACCCAAACCCCTACATTGCTGTGGCATGGCTCATAGTTTTCCGATGATCCCTTTAACTATCTGTCACATCCTTATAAGCAATCATCCTTCTTTATCTTGCTGTGACAGTGATACAGCATAGGGGTCTTGAACGGGATCATTTTTCCTGCCAGTTAAAGAATTATAAGGCAGGGAAAATCTTGAGCCCAACAGGTTAACAGTAGAGAAATCCTGCATACTGCCAACAGGAGCCAACAGAGCCTGCAGTTGAAGAAAGGCATTTATTAGGGGTGGTGACACACTCCTGCAGCAGACACACAGAGAAAAAGACCCTCCCCAAAGCAGAGGGAAGCTGAAAAAAAAACCATTTTGTTCTTGAGGGTTCTATTTTTAAAAGTCTCTGAAGAGTTTTCCTCCACAAATTTCGGGTGATCAGTTTGAAGAGAGACAACAGGCTGGTTGATTGGCCTACAGCTGTGTCCTGATCAGGCCTGGAACTTGTTGAGCCGGTCTACCCGCAGAGGACCTAATGGATGAAGTAAAAGCCTACAAGGCCTTTGTTTTAAGCTTCTAGGCCTTTGACTCAGGTCAAGCTTAAGAGAAAGAAGCTGGCCATCTTGGAAACTCACTCCTTTTATTAGGCAGCCGTGGCCCCAGTGGTGGGTCTGTCTAACCCTTACTTCTTCCCCAACAGTCCTCACACAGGGTAGCTTTGAACACAGTGGCTTCCCTCTCTGGTCCTGCTCCTTTGCCTTGAGCAATATTTGCTTCTTGAAAGATGTTGTAAATAACAGGGTAGTTCTTTCCTAAGGGCCCAGGGAAACAGAAAGAATATGCCGTGGAATGTTCTAAGTTCCCTACCTGAAGACACAACGCAAACCCATCTCCAGTTGTTTCTGGTCACTTGTGGTATAGAGCCAGCCTGGAGTATTAAATTATAGCTTTTGTGCTATAATCTTTGCAAGAAAAATCAGTCACCAAAGCTTCCACTATTATGTTAGTTTGTGCCATAAATGACTCAATTATTTACCATCATCTTTAGAGCCTTCAAAACATTAGTGCCATTTTAGAGGCCCATCTTGGTATTTGATCTGAAACAGTTTGTTCCCCCTCAGAAGAGATAAGGCAATTATCTGGGATGTGTGCAGCTATCCCCCTTCTTTCAGATTATGAGGAATACCCACGAGTAGGATATCAATATTCAAATGGGATACATTTTATTTTGCTTCTAGGGAAAACTGTGTAGGGTCAAGCGTGCAGTTCAGATCATGTCTGCTTTTTGCTAAGATGATGCTTACCTCCTGCAGCAAGAAAGACTCACAAAAATTAACTGCTCCTGATTCATTTCTTCGGGGCTGATGTTCAACTCTTCTCGGGTCCTAAAACATTCAGAGGATGTTTGTCCTGAAGGACTTCTCAAAGATTTATGATACTACCAACTAGTGTCCTCCTTCCGCTCCCCCAAATGTAGAAGTAAGTGAACATTTTCTCTGCAGAGGCACTTTCGGATGGGTAATTGCTTTCATGCCAGGCATTTCTGTGAAATTGGATAATAAACAGGGTCTTAAATTTTTTGTTTCCCTTGAGTTGCATGAGCTGAAGAGAATTTCTATGGAGAATTTTATTTCTTAGGCTGCAACTTTAATAACTTCATTTAGACTCTTGCCTGCTTCCCTTCCTGATCGCCAGCTGTGTACATTTGAGTGTGGAATGTACTTTTCTCTGGCTATGACTAGGAAGAAGTTTCTCAAAGTATTAATTTTCTTCTGAAATATGAAATTCAATCAAGTCTCTCCTGTGAAAATAATGGGCATTTATTGATGGGCTCCAGCGTCTTTAGACTTTCCAGCAAAGGGCCAGATGAGAACTTTTTTTTTGAAGACCTTTCAAAATGCATGGCCTCTGTGTAGTGTGAAAACAGCTACAGACAACACAGAGTAAGGATGGCCATGTTCCAATATAACTTTAAATATATGCATTGACTCTTGAAGTTTTCTATTCAAGAATTATATTATTGCTTTGCTTTCTTTCCTCCAATTGCTTAAAAACGTAATCACTATTCTTTTCTTATGGGTCTTATGCAAATCAGATAACAGGCCAGATTCAATCCACACGTCAGAGTTTGTTGACTCATGTCCTAATTCAGTGAATCAAGAAATATTTTGGGCAAACGATTTGGTATGGTGAGAAAACAGTTATACACCCACACTTGTTTTGCTTTTAGAAGAGAAACTGTATAAACCGATGGTGTGAGTGCTCCACAGTATAGGCAAGGCGAAGATTTTTATTGTAGATTTGAGAAACCAGTCAGAGGAAACTGGAGTCCAGGGCAGAGAGAGAAAGAAGTAAAATGAACATGGGCAGAAGATTGGACCTGGGCCCTGGAGAAGCTGAAGCAGATCTGGCAGAGAGATAGAGAGGGTTTGGGAGAGACAGAGGCAGAAAAGAGAGAGAATATCAAAAAATAGCTTTGGGTAGGGGAGGAGGTGAGAAGGGCTAGGATGCTACCCTGGGACTTCAAAAGGTACTTGTGATACTGATGGATCCTGGAGGCTAGCATGGGCTTTGGTACCTCTGTAGGTGCCATAGATAACTATTTGTCCCTTCTCCCAGAGGTTAGGGAAATGACTCCTTTTGGTAGAGGGGGACCAGTTTCACAAGTTGCTGAGGAATGGTGGCTTTTATCTAACAGTCAGAAACCCTCTATTTGTCCAGGGTGAGCCCATTTCTGGGTATTTGGACTTCTTGCTCTAGGAACTGTAATTTTCTTTGGACCTAATGGAAATCACTTGGGGAAAACTGAAAATGAGATATTCCAGTGTATGTGAAAAGGTCTCCTGTATTTACCTATGTCTCTGGCAATCCTTCCGAAGAGTTGGAGCATAAGCAGTTTTCCAGTCTTCTCTGGTGTCACCAGCAACTCGGGAGTAGGTGGCTTGAAGCATCTGAGGCTCCAGGCAGCAGAAACTGTAGCTATTTCTTAGTCTGTGAAATCCATGGATTTTACAGTTTATTTTTATAAAACAGTACAAGCTACCTAAAAGCAGAACATTATATTTGGTCTGTATTCCTCTACACAGATCAACCCACTGGAATAAGGCTCATGAATAAACAATTTCCTTTGGGATGCATCTTTCAGTATGGTAGCCATCAGTCTGTGTCTATTTACATTTAGATTTAATTATATGCAATTTTAAAAAAACAAAAACCTTTTCCTTTCTTCTCCTTTAGCCACACTCAAATGCTCAATGGACAGCAAAGAGGTAGATTTCCATAAAGTCAATGTTTTCTTGGATGGAACCAAATTCATCTGGACGATGTGACATCCACAATCTCACCATCCCTCAGAATCAGAAGCTTGATGTATGAGAAATAAGGTGCTGGGATTGCATGGAGCCAGCAACATAGTAGGACAGTCACTGGCCATAAAAAAACACTGTGATAAAGTGCTCTCCACAAAAATCATCCTAAAAGGGGCGTGGGAGAGTGGGTAACCTGCAACAGCCACAAAGCCCATCTATGTGGAAAGAAGTTGGAGAAACGAAAGGGCCCCTTGGAAACCACAGGTGAGGAGACTCCCACCTACCCAGAAGCTCGGAAACAGATTGTGTAGATTTGTGAAGAGTGGACACTGCTGGGAGAGCAGGAGGGGCAGAGATTGTCAGCCGGTCTGGGAAAGGGATGGAGCAGTCCCTGTGAGGGAGAGACTGTCTTGCCAGGGCACAAACTCAGAGCAGCCTCTGGGAGAGGGATGCACCCTGCACAGACAGAGTGTGCATGGGGCAGAATAGTGAAAGCAGATTTTTCTGTCCCTCCCACCAGTTCCCCAGATCCTGACATGGAGACTTCTATTAATTATAAAAGTTTGGCCAATAGCTTAGGCTTGTTTTTAGATGGCTCTTCTAACTTCAATTAACCCATTTGTGTTGGTCTACTTTTTGTCTCATGGCTTTATTACCTTTATTCTGCTCTGACCATGCTGCTTCCTCTCTGTCTGGCTGCTGACTCCCACTTCTTCCCAGAGTTCTCTCTGCCTGGCTCTCCTGCCTATCCCTCCTGTCTAGCTAATGGCCATTTAGGTTCTTATTAAACCAATCAGAAGTCACCTTCTAGTTAAGGAACCATATAAAATTAGTCCATAGAAATGTGAGCAATGATTCCAGGTGAAGTTCATTCAGAATTAGAAGGGAAAAATATGAAAATAAGGACAAAAAAAGAATTTCAATAGAGAATGACCGCACATCAGAAGCAAGCTCAGAAAACTGTTATTCACTATTTCAAGATGAGAGAAAACATATTTGGAAAATGATCCAAGACATAAAAGTGTACATCAGTTAGAATTAGAAAAACAACAGACTTAGTAAAAAATAAGCTATTTTAAAATGAAGGTGGAGCTATCAGAAACACAATCCTAGGTGATTTTAAAAGAAAAAAAAGAAATTAAGAAATAAAAATGAAAAGAAAGAGGGGAGTAGAAAACAATGATTTTCCCACTTTTGGCTTTAAAACATAGTTTTCTCCCAAAGAAATTAGAACTGATCCCAGGTCAGGAGCTGAAAGGAGGCCAATAAGTCTGGAATGCCATGTCAGCCCAGAGGACACCAAGATGATCAGGGAGCACTAGGCTGTGTCAGGCAGAGTCATCAGCCTATTTCCTTAGCCTCTCCCTTCATGGCAAAAGCACATTTTTTGCTTCATAAGAATAATAGTTAAGGTAATAGTTTTTGAAATGGTCAACTTATTAAGCTTTGGTTATCTTGTAAACTGATAGTAGAGAGAACTGAATCATTGAATAAATAAAACAGGAGGCATAGCTGTATAAAAGCATTTGAGTTGAGAGAGAGAGAGAGAGAGAGAGAGAGAGAGAGAGAGAGAGAGAATTGCTGCTTACTGAATCACCATTCTGAAGTTTCAGCTCATCCAGGCATCATGAACCAACAGCCTCAGAAACACAAAAAGAGACAATCAGGCTCAGTCGGCCTTTTGATTAAAGAAAACATGCTCTCTAGTCTGGCCCATTAGATCAAACTTGATAGTGGCCAAGACTAGATCCAGCTGCATTTTATAGGAAACATGAGAGAGAGAGAGAGAGAGAGAGAGAGAGAGAGAGAGAGAGAGAGAGAGAGAGAGAGAGAGAGAGAGAGAGAGAGANGAGAGAGAGAGCCAACAATCCCCAGGGATTAGAGCTATCCATTTTTCAATATATAAGTGTAAGGAGAAGAGAGAGGAGGAGTTCTGGGTGTTAAAAAAAAAGCTTTTGAAATATATCAAGTATTTTAAACTTGGCAAGATGAAGCTGGTATTTATAGGAACCCAGTGACCATAAAACTCAGGAAGGAAGCAGCCCTAATGAGGAAGGGGCCAGACTCTCTGTTTCCAAGGGCCTGGCTTCTGTTCTGATGACAGGGATTAAAGGAGGTGACATGCCTGGCTGAACTTGTAGCCAGGTTGCTTTGCTTCTGTAAATTTTTCCTGCCTAGGCTGACCTCTCCTCCATACTTAAGAAACAGATTCTTACAAAGGAATTATGTTGAGACTGACATGCTACCTACTGTGCTAACGAGGCTCCTTATATAGCAATATCTTCTTCTTGTATTTGTGTTGCTCCCAAAAGTTGGGCTATTTTGTTTATTTTTATATATTGCAAAGAATAAAGTTCTTAAGGAAAAAACAAAACAAAACAAACAAAAAAACAACAAAGTAACTATTTTAACCCCATGAATCTGTAAATGGTTGCAGGTAGGTCTTGGTTCCAATCCCTCACGCTCCAGTAACAGAAAAGATCAAACTGGTGCTCTCCAATCTATAAATGTTGTATGTAACTGCAGACGTGGGCTCGGTATTTCTCCAAAGCAGAAGGTTCTAGACCAGCTCAATGGGCCTGCCAGCATAACAAAGATGTGTTCTCCAACTCTCCACATATGTTTGGCTTCTGATAGGTGTGATCTCTGCAGCAATTACAGGATTCTTGTAGCAATTCATTGAGCTGTTCATTTGTTTTATATGCTTAATGCTTTAGAAAACTGTGGGCAGAGCGTAGTCCCAAGAGGCAAGATGAGCTGGGGTCAGCCAGAACTTCCTGCTTGTCTACTTCCACTTAGACCACAGCTGGAGGGAGAACCCCAAGGTTACTGTGTCCCCAAGATTCACAGGAGATTCTAACACACAATCATGGTTATGGAGTTGTTCTCCAGGGTCAGGCCACCAGCTTCAGGATTACCTGAGACAATAACACAAAATGCCTTGTGCTCACTTGAGAATATACTAAAAATGCAAAATCCCAGACCCCCGCTTCCCCGGCTGACTCAGAAACTCAACAGTAAACAGTATTTTAATAAGCTTCACCTGTGGCCGAAGACTACTGGCCTGTGTCTAATAGAGGCTTCTTTTTCTTGTTCCATGCTCCAGCCCCGACCAGGGGTCACAGAATGAAGGCCTCAGAAGAGCTAGGAGGGGCTGGCCGTCATCTTAGATTGCATTCAGCTGCACAGAGGAGCCCTGACGGAACTTCCTGGGATGGAAAATACCACGGCATACTATTTTGCATACCGTGGCACTGTGTTTGGATCTCTCCGTAGATGCTGTGTGGAGATGATGATCATGATTACTTCAGAGCAGTCACGGCTTCGACTTGAAGCCAGTTCCATTACGAACCTTAGTGAATCTTAATGGCCACATCACGGAGATGTGCGTGTAGATTTCATGTGTGAGAACCAGCTGTTTCGAACACTCAGTTACAGCAACAAGAGAAAACATGACTTTGTGCTCATTTGAGTTCTCGGAGCACAGTCAAGATGAAAATGGTGGAGGCAGACCCCTTCAAGCTTAGTGGCTCAGCCAAGAAAGCCATTATTTTGTTTGCAAATGCTGAGATGGGTTTTCTAGGCAGCGTGTTAAGTGGAGAAGTCAGGAAATGGCTGCTTCTTTCTGGAAGTACCTGTTGGAAGACTCAACTCTGAAACCGGGAAGTTTTGTTTCATCTGGCTATTTGCAGGGTAGGAGTGGGGCACGCATTTTAAATGTAATGTCAATAGAAGAGTATAATTGTTCCCTCTGGGTTGGCCTTGACCATCTGTAGCAATTTAGCAACACTGATGGTATACACTCTGCCGACCACACAGCAGGAAGGCACATACTTGGCACTGCTTCTCTAGGCTGCAGGAAGATTTGCTTTCCTCCACCACATAGCAGGAACTCTCCTGGGTTGCAGTTCTGCCCCCAACCAGAGGAAGACTCCGGACATACCTACACCAAAGGTTTAACAGTCCAGTGGGTGCCTGTGACTTCATGGCTCTTAATGGTTCTGGGATATCCATTCTGGTCAGGGTCACTTGTCAGGAGGAAAACTACTTTCTTGAAAATCTCCTACACTAGTATTTTTTGGGTATTTGCCTCAGAGACCCCAGTGTAAGGAGAACTGAGATGAAACTAGGGTTCACAGATGGCTGCAAAGGCAGATGAGATGGTCCCCAGCTGCTGGCACTGGGCAGTCAAAGGTAGACAGATGCCAGACAAGGACGACAGAGAAAGCAATGACATGTACATGTACAGAAGGAACGTGCAAGGCCCCTGCAGTGGAACCAAGGATTCCTCGGGGATCTTGGCTTTGATCTGAGGGGTAAGCGTTGGAGAGGAGCCGAAAGGGTATTCCCTGGAGGTGAAATGGCACATGTGTGCATGCTATGATGGAATGGCACATGTGTGCGTGCTATGATGGAATGACACATGTGTACATGCTGTGATGGAATGGCACATGTGTGCATGCTATGATCGAATGGCACATGTGTGCATGCTATGATCAAATGGCACATGTGTGCGTGCTGTGATCGAATGGCACATGTGCGCGTGCTGTGATGGAATGGCACATGTGCGCGTGCTGTGATGGAATGGCACATGTGCGCGTGCTGTGATGGAATGGCACATGTGCGCGTGCTGTCATGGAATGGCACATGTGCGCGTGCTGTGATGGAATGGCACATGTGCGCGTGCTGTCATGGAATGGCACATGTGCGCGTGCTGTCATGGAATGTCACATGTGCGCGTGCTGTCATGGAATGGCACATGTGCGCGTGCTGTCATGGAATGGCACATGTGTGCGTGCTGTGATGGAAGCAATTACAGCTAAGACAATGCAATCGAACGTGAACAGAAGGGCAGGTAAAGTGACGGGGAGATGGCCGGGAACTATCGCCACCATAACAAGATCTGTCTTCAGTCTCGGCTTAGGTACACGTTGCTGCTACCTGGCTAGCTTTAAAACATGAAGTCTCTGTTCTCACTGACTATAATCACTCTGGGCTGCAGTCTGGGTGTTTAGATTTTTAAAAAGTCAATGATTGGGTGGCTCTCCTATGGGAAAATCTGAGAGCCCAGGATTAAAATGTTTTGAGGCATGACTGTTGCCTGTTTTCCATGTTTGGTAACCTGTCTGTCTGTTGTACAGACACTAGACATGTAGAACAGAGAGGAGGGGTCCAGTAGCAAAGGTAGGAAAGGGTCCAGGAACAGAGGGAGGGGCCCGATTGCAGAGGGAGGCAATGCTTGTTTTGTTTTTTGTTTGTTTGTTTGTTTTCGAGACAGGATTTCTTTGTAGCTTTGGAGCCTGTCCTGAAACTTGCTCTTGTAGACCAGGCTGGCCTCAAACTCACAGAGATCCACCTGCCTCTGCCTCCCGAGTGCTGGGATTAAAGGTGTGTGTGCCACCACTGCCCAGCTGAGGCAGTATTCTTGTCAGTAGACTCCTTATTCAGGCCCTGCTGGGGCTTCTCATTCTCCACCCTGGAATGGATAGTTAATCTAGAACTTTTACAATCTTAAGAGAAATCCCCCTATCTGCTTTTTTGCCTTTTCTTGTTGTTTTTTTTTCTTTCAACTATTAAAGTCCAAGTTCCCTTCTCAAAACTTAAACTGGTCTAATTTCTCTTTGGGCCTATGCAAAATCAACCTCCTTTCTCTCCCTCCTCCAGCTTGGCAGGAGTGCAGCAAGAGAATTATGGGGCTTGCAGTTAATGTTCTGTTCTTAACTCCAGATGCTTGGATTTGTAAGCTATTTCTCATATATTCATACATCTCAGGGCTGAATATACCCTAATTTGTCACCAACTTGTCCCCTTAAAATCTACCACTTTCTTGCTCACAAAAGTCTCTTTTTCTATTTTATTTTAGTAAGCCCTTTCAGTTGCTAAGTCAAAATGCTAATAGAAAACACTGTGCCAAGTGCAAGGCTTTGGTTTTAAAATATGACCCATGTGTTTTCTCTTACAAATGATATTTAAATAATACATATAAAAGGCTACTTAAAGTTTCCTGTTAGCCTTGAAAAGAAGTGAAGTCAGCACTTGAGAGTTGAACTTGCCTGTTTCTTCTCAAGGCTTAATTAATGGTACTTCTTTCTTAGCAAGAAAGCGGGAAGCCTTGGGGGATTACCCCCACCCCAACACACACACACACACACACACACACACACATCCCTTTTTTCCCCTCAAAATCTTTTAAGTTCTCCAGTTGAGAACTTACCCCAGCACAAAGGTGCCTTTCTCTGTCACCAGCCTGCAGAGGCACCAGGAAGTGGCACCCCATAATTCACTGAGCTGTGAGTGCAGTCGGCCAGCCTCATGCAGTGGCCTGTCAGGTACCTCCCTGACTCTCCATAGCCAGTCAGCAGAGAAGCAGCATTATTGTCCCCAATCTACAAAGGAAGAAGGGGGAAGCACTACTCACATTTCTAGTAAAAGCGTGCCCTTTAGATGCAGGTCTTCAAGATCAAGGTTATACGTTGGTTAAAGAGCAAAGGTGAGTTTGGGTGCACATTCCTTCCTGGAACCTCCGGGTGACTCAAACTGCTTGACTACATTGTCTCCAAATGTCACAACAAACCCCTGAATGTACTAGAAGAGATCATTATGATGGGGTCAGGGCACCTGCCTTGGTAAAACCTTATTAACCAATAAATTGTCAGTTAACTCTCAATCTCTGTGTAGCTTTGCTCTTCTCCACCTTGACTGTATACCCTAAGGATAAGAACTGTGGTTATGAGTCTTTGATTTCTCATAATACCTAGCACATTGTCTCACAATAAAATGGTTGAATTCATGAATGCCAGTGGATGAATCAGCATCAGTTCTTCTGGCACACCTGGTTGATAAACCGCTAGAAAATCCCTTAACAAGCCAAGAGCAGGTGAAGGGATAGAACAAAAGGATTGCAAACTTCTAGCCTCAGGTGTCAGCTCTGTCACTTGGCAATCCGTGATCCTTGCACAATGTCGCCCACCTTCACCTGTAAAACATGGATGACCTAATGCCCAGCCTAGAAGCATCTTGTCGAATGATCCCCTTGTCATATTCCTACAAGTGGTAGCTATCATTGTCAGGCTAAAGATCCAAATCATGCTTTGTCATTGAGTGAGTGCTTTGTAAACATGCTCACCTGTGATGACTGACAAACGTTTATGGAATACTATGCTACTCTGAGCACGAGCTTGGTAAGCACACAGCTACGGTCTCTGATGCCCCAGAGCCTGCCCCACACAAACATGAGGTTTGTAGGAAAGCCGCGGTTTCCCTCATCCTGCTGAGGAAGACAGAAGGGACAAAGGGTGTGTCTGGGATTGGCAACTTGGTAGTGCTCTGTGCCTGCTTCCCAGGATGCTCTCATCAGGGCAACCAGGTGGGGTGTGAGGACATTATCCTGCGGGCATCCCTAATCGGGTAGGTAGTGTTCCACGGGAGGTGGCGTTCTGTTTAAGTACGCTTATGTGCACGGACATTAACGTAGCCATAGCCATTCGCTCTGATTTGTTTGATGTTAAATAAGCTTGAACAAATATGACGCCGCGTAAAATTAAGTACTTCTGAGTTCCTCTGTGTATTTACTATTACTGTGTAGCTGAATGCTAACTCACAGAGACGGCAGATGTATTACTTCTCTGTTCATGCGTCAGTCAGGATGGATGGAAAGTACACAAACATAGTAACATTACTTAAGAAACACCTCAAAGAGAAATCCTACCGCCAACCATCCGCTCACCGTCATCTGCCCATGCTGCTCGTCTAGTTTGTTTTCTGGATTTCAAAGTCTTATTTTAGGATAAAGAAAAATCATATACATTTTGGTTTCTTATTTGGCTTTAGTTTTGATTCATAGTGACGTCTCATGCTTATGCTTACATAATTTTGTAGATAACGTCTGCCCATTATGTCTCAAGTTATGTTTGATTTTGACAAATGGCCCGTTGAAAGAACTCTATTCAAATATTCAGATTTAGATATGAATATTTAGATTCAAATATTCCCAAGCTAGAATTCCCTTTCTTTTAGCCAAGGTTCCAACAAGTCATGTTTGCCATTTCTCCAGAGCCACCTTGCACATTGGAGCCTTGAAAATATGGATCAGTCTCTGGAGAGAATAATCATTCTAGGGTCTCGGTGTCTGTTCATAAGTATATTCAGACTGTAGGTGTTTGCACCCTGCTGAAATGATGGCGAATGGGGTTCAGAAGACTTTTGGTGTAAACTTTGTCACCCCCTTTCTTGTAGCTGTGACCAAGTTTCAAAGCCCATTGAGCTTCTGCTTCCTTGGTTTTTGGTATGAAGCTAATGATGACCCTGGAGGGATCCCTGTGTGAGTCAGATGAATCCATCTCTGTAAATCAGGCCTAGGAGTTCTGGAGCTGAGGTGGGCAGTCATTAGGAAGAGCCCAAGGGCCTCCAAAGACAGGTGAGTGTGCAGGGCTTTTGAGGATGGCCAGACTGGGTGCCATGCACTGGTTACCACTGACTGGTCGGTTCTTATAAACTACCATCGCCTTGCTTTGTCCCCTTTTCAGATGGGGATACTCTCAAGTGGCTAGACCACATTTGTTCCCAGAATAAGTGGCATACTGTCTATATCATAGATGCAGATTGGTGGCTTCTAAAAAGAGGGGAGAACTGTCAGCAAACAATGTCCAGTAAATGGAGTAGGAGGGTCTTCTGTATTTCTGTGCTTTGATTGGTTAAATAAAGACTCCGCCTGGCTTGTAAGATAGGTCAGCCCTTAGGTGGGCGGAGTAGACAGAAAGGAAGTTCTGGGAAGAGAGAAGGAAGTGAGCTAGACGCCACGAGCCACCGTCACAGATGAATGCAGGTTAGACCTTTCCGGTAAGTCACCACGTGGTGACTTACAGACTTTTATAATGGGTTAGTTTATGAGGTGAGGGCTAGCCAAGAAAAGGGTGGTGATGATGGGCCAGGCAGAGTTTAAATGAATACAGTCTCATGTGATTATTTTGGGCATAAGCAAGCAACCAGTGGCTGAGCGGGCCAGCGGCTGGGGGCTGGGAGCTAGGCGCTGGGAATATAACCCACACCTATCCCCCAATTACAACAAGTAAACAAAACCCAAATATCAGCCTAGGAAGGAAAATCATGTGCACAATAATCAGGAAAGAAAATGGCATCAATTTGAGGTTATTTACCTCATAATTTTCCCAGATTACAACAAACAACCAGTAACTACCCCATGAACTACATCCTCCTCCTCCTCCATCTTTCTCCCAAATGTTAATATGGTGGGATTTGAGCATCTAAGAGGTTGTGCACTAGAGAACGCATAATCAAGTCTTTGCAAGCCAAGCTCTGGTTTAGTTTTATGACAGTGGGAAGAGCAGCAGTGAGGTGGGAGGTCCAGTGGGAGGAGCAACAGTGAGGTGTGAGGTCCAGTGGGAGGAGCAACAGTGAGGTTGGAGGGCCAGTGGGAGGAGCAACAGTGAAGTGGGAGATCCAATGGGAGGAGCAACAGCAATGTTAGAGGTCCAGTGGGAGGAGCAACAGTGAAGCGGGCGGTCCAGTGGGAGGAGCAACAGTGAGGTTGGAGGGCCAATAGGAGGAGCAACAGTGAAATGGGAGGTCCAGTGGGAAGAACAACAGTGAGGTGGGAGGTCCAGTGGGAGGAGCAACAGTGAGGTGGGAGGTCCAGTGGAAGGAGCAACAGTGAGGTGGGAGGTCCAGTGGGAGGAGCAACAGTGAGGTGGGAGGTCCAGTGGGAGGAGCAACAGTGAGGTGGGAAATCAAGGAAACTGTTCCTCTAAAACAGCTCACTGGGACATTCACACACAGCACATCCTGCACAATGCTGGGCTGACGTAGCACCAGGGGTGACACAGAGTGGGGTTGACCCTGACAAGCAAGGGCATGGGCAGATCCAATCATCAAGAGCCTTCAGTCCTCATGGATGACATCTCTCTGGGGACAATCCAGAGCGAGGCTATCAAGGGCCACAGCAGGCAATCTGAGATCTATCTATGGCTCTCTTAGAGATGGCCCAGATGACATATATCTCAAAATTAATTTTTGGACCTCTTTTCCCCGCAATATTTGAACTCGGGGGTTGACAAGTTGTTCTTATAGAAGACATTTGGACACTACAGAGAAGGGAACAGAACAATGTTTGTATTAAATGTGTGTTAAACCTTTAGTGTGCTGTTCTGTTTACTATCCCACCTTTAAAGTGTGCAGGCCAAGGTTTTAAAGCCACGCTGGACACACTGCATTTTCTGTTTTCTAGGCTGGTATTTTTCTTGGTTGTCACTGTGTCATGAACATTCTTCTCCTCATCCATCACTTTTGAGAAGTAAGGTTTGTATGCATTACAGGATCTTTTGTGGCTCCAGCCAGTGGAGAATATGAGGACTCTGTTATTTTAGCAATGGCAATTCCAAATGAGGGAAGTGAGGTGCAGCAAGAACAGTTGCAGCGAGAACAGTTGCATGCATGCAAGCACATCCACCCGAAGTTCCAGTTTGCTCACCGAGCAGAATCCACTGTAGAAGACATCGTTGTTAGTAATTTTTCAGTTGCTGCTCATTTTGATCCCTGCATGGTTTTCACAGCAAATAAGCCCGGAGTGACAGAGTCAGGCCCCAAAGACTTCAAACTCCTGCTCTCTCTCAGTGGGGTATAGCTATTTATCGGATGAACATACCTGTAAGAGGCCACCAGAAGCCTAGCATTCTGGACATGAATTCATATTTCCAAGGGCTGATTGTGCAAGGTAGCCACAGCAAGGTAACAGTGCTGCTGGTTAGAGCCCGGGCTTGAACAAACAATCCAGTTTCGTTCACATAAATCTTGAAGTTTAGTTCTTTTCACCCTGTTACCCTGTCTTCTCCCTCCCCTTCTTTGATGAATTCATTTCTTTCCAAGAAACTCCTTACTTTTATGTGCGTGTTACACACTGAGTTTAATTAGTGTGCTTGCATTTTCTCCCTGTATTGCTTGATGTTAATATATATGTTTAGGTATCATCTTTCCTACATAAGTAAAAAATGTTACTACAAATGGTGGAAATAAGGAAAGTCTAATAAAAATATGGGGATTTAGCACAGGGTTGGGAGTGTTAAAATTAATACAAACAATTTGTAATTCACAAATAAAGTTAAAATTTTTTCTTCTAATAAGGGGCTTTGCTGTTTAGCCAAGGCTGACCTACAACATATAGCCCAGGCTGCCCTTAAAATCACAATCCTCCTTGCTTGGCCTTCCAAGTGCAGGGATTTCAGGTGTGTTCCCCTATGAGTGGCTATTAAAGTTAAAATTTCACAGACTCTATCTCAGCAATTCATTTGCAGGTCTGTACACACGCAGGAACTACACACAAGTATGTTCTATTTAGCAAACTTAATGAGCATCTACTGTGTCTGAGGCATTAGGAATACAGTAATGGATGAACTAGGCAAAGCCATTATCTGTAAAGTCCAAAAGAGAAAAGACAAATAGGGAGGGGTTAAAATGGCCTGCAGAAAAATTAAACCAGGCAAGAGGAGTGGGGAAGGCTGGGGTTTTACATAAAGGAGGCAGTTAGCATCTCACCAATAAAGTCCACACGGGATATTGACATCCAGGTGTATAGTTTGCTCTTATGTAGCTGTGATTAATAGCTCCCATAGAAACTACCTGAAGGAGGGCAGACTTACCTTGTCTGGTAGTTTTGAGGGTTCGGGCTATCACTTATTGAGCCCAAGTGCTTAAGTAAAGCATCATGGTAGTTGAGAACATGTGGCAGAAGAGGCTGTGGACCTCATGGTCATGAGGAAGGGGTCAGACCCAGGCATAACCTTCATGGAGCACCACCGGTTATTTGACTCTGTCTTCTAAAGTTTGCAGACCCTTTCTTTCTATAGGCCAAGCATTCAACACATGAGCCTGTAGGAGACATTTCATATTCAAAGTATAACATCCTGTCCCTGGTCCTTCTTTAAAGGTTCATGAGCATCTCACAATGCGAACTGAATTTCTTAGAGTT
Source organism: Dicrostonyx torquatus (assembly GCA_028555095.1). Lineage (NCBI taxonomy): Eukaryota > Metazoa > Chordata > Mammalia > Rodentia > Cricetidae > Dicrostonyx > Dicrostonyx torquatus. Next base: position 4,827,601 of record JAQHUG010000016.1, on the reverse strand, counting down.
CCCCCAAGTCTTCATAGTTCAATGAGTCCCCTAAGTCCAAATTTGAGGTCTTCTAAGACTCAGGGAAAATGCTAGCTGTGCTTCGCTGGAAAGTCAAAGCATGTTCCATGCCCCAAAACGGAACAGCACAAAGCCAGAATTTCAAAGGGGAGGAATGGTGGAATGTAGTGGGTGGATGAGACCAAAGCAAGACAAAAGTGTAGCACAGTAAAAACTCAAGCCTGTGCTCACACACCAGACTCTAGGCACATGATGCCGGAACAGGACTTCCAAAGGGCTTGGGTATCTCTCTCTGTGGCCTCGCCATTTGAATCCTCCATGACTGGCGATTCACTGTGTCTTTTTGTAGCACATGTTCCAAGCTCCTGGCATCCCTAAGCTCCATTGTAACTTATCCTCACAGGCTTACCCATCATCTCAGAGGCCGCCTACAGCAGCAGCATCCCTGCTGCACAGCTTGGACCCCATTCCTCTCTTTCCTTTGAAATCTGAGTGGAAGCCCCATAAATTCACTCCACATGCCTGAAAAACAAAATCAAATCAAAACAAAACCAACAAACAACAGCATCGCATGGATGATGCCATGGTCCGCTACCGGCTTGAGCTCTCTTGAACCACTGCTGTAGTGGCCTTTCTGGGCAACTGAACCTGGGAAAATGCTTCCCTAAACACCCTGTGCACACACAACTCTAGAAGCCTCTTTTTAGAGGCTTCAAATGAGTTAAAACCTTTGCACCATGAATCCTGAGATGCCCTCAAGGTGTTCTTCTTTAGTGTCCTGAATTAGTTACTTCTGCACAGCTGTTATAATATACTCAATACAAACAACTTCAGTCTTAACTCAGTTTTGGTGAGTTCGGTTCATGGTTGCTTGACCCCATGAGCTGGACAGAACATCCTGGTGGTGGTTGTGTGAGGCATAGGAAACTTTTCACCTCAGAGTGGACAGGAAGAAAAAGGTGAAGCAAATTAGAATGGATATCATCTTTAAGTTGTGCCCTGAGATGACCTACATTGTACAACTAGGAGTCACTTTCTGTATCTCTAAAACCTCTCAAAATTGTCACAGGTTGAGAACCAAACATTCATCAGAGGAGCCTGTGGGAGTCATTTCACATTCAAACCATAACAGAGAGGGGTGGCTTCCTAGCAGAGAGAGCAACCTGGCCAGGCCTAAGGTGACCTTATGTGGAAGGAGGTGACTGGGTCTCAGCAGGGGTGGGGGTGGGTATGAGATCAGAGACGCCATTAGGGTCTAATCACAGAAGGTCTTACAAGCAACAGAAAAAGACTTTGGTTTCTCTTCTGGAGAACATGAGGATCCATCAAGTTTTATTACCCCACATAAAATGATATTATCTTGCATCAAATTGTACTTCTCCTTGAGCTCCTGAGCATATTTTTTTTTTTTACAAAGCACTTAGTACCACTTCCTATCACATGTGTTTCTTTGTGTCTTCCTCTACATGCTTGCATGGAGAACCCGGGCTTTTTTCATGCAATACACTGCTGAAGTCCCAACATGTAATTAATGGGCATTGCTGCACTCTGGGACAGCACCACTCAGTCTCGCTGTCATGTCAGGAACAGTGCAGGAGCGCCCAAGGGCAAGAAGGCCATCGCAGAGACTGATGCCGTAGTCGGACTGTGCCAGCAAGCCTTCCATCACTGTGACAAACTCCTGAGATAATTCAGCTTATAATGAGAGAGGGTCGATTTGGGCTCTTGTTTTTTCAAGCTTCAGACTGTGATCATTTAACCCCATTGTTTTGGACCAGCCCATTGTAGCAGAGCAAAATTGGTTACTGTGTAGTCAAGAGCAACCATGATTTGCTTCAAGAGCATGGCCTCAATCACCTGAAGACCTGGTTCCACGGCTTCAAGGCTCTGGAGCCTTCAGTAGTGGCATGAGAGAGAATCGACCTTCAACACAGGGACTTGGGGGGTGAGAGGCATTCAGATCCAAATCACAGCACAAGGCTTGTGTTTGGGGCTCAAACCATGCTGCTGTGAATTTCATCTTAAGGGAAATGACATCAAGTCAGGGGAGGTTGTTTTGTGAGTGACTTGACAATCACATGAGGAAAACAGACTTGATGACAACTACTGTTTAATGTTCCAAACTTTCTCTTCCTTTTTCAGTCACGAGGCTGTTTGCTGCACCTTAGATGGCTGTAGTCAGAAATAGAGCTACTTCTACACAAGTGTTGTGCTGTGCCACGCTCATCCTGTCATGACAAGTGCATTTCTAGTTCTGACTCACACTGGCTGAATTTTGAGAAAAACTAAGCCTTCATATTCATTAATTTCTTCACTGTCGTGAGAAAATACCTAAAAGTATTCACTGAAGGCAGGATGTATTCGAGTTCACAGTGCGAGGGTAGAATGCACCCTAATGGGGAAGGCGGGGCGGCAGGAGCACGAGGCAGCTGGGCGCACTCTATATGCAGTCAAGAAGCAGAGAGAGTTGGGCGGTAATGGCAAACGCCTTTAATTCCAGCACTCAAGAGGCAGAGGAGGCAGATCTCTGTGAGTTCAAGGCCCGCCTGGTCTACAAGAGCTAGTTCCAGAACAGGCTCCTAAGTTACAGAGAAACCTGTTGAGAGAGAGAGACAGAGAGACAGAGACAGAGAGACAGACAGAGACAGAGAGACAGAGAATACACCCAGCGGTGCATCTTCCAAGCAATTCTAATTGTGAGGCTAACGATGAAGATTAGCCATTGTAAACTTCATTTTAAATCTCCATCCAGAAGGGAGAAATCCATCTTGTCCATTCGTTTGACCTCCAGCACACAGAACCCTGCCCAGCACACAGTAGCCCATACGTGATAATTGTCTGCTGAAAGAATGAGTGCCTGTGAAAGTCAGTTCGAGGGGTCTTCATTTTGAATGCATGCCTGTAAAACCTTCAATGACTTAAATTTTGAAAAGAACAAAGAGAGGTTCATTGTGTGCTGTGTGCACTGGCAGCAAACTTGTCTGTGGCCACTCCAAGAGTGGAGACAGTAGAAGCCATTCTTTCATCCGCTCAGACAGGTTTTTCCTATACTTCTCACTGCTCACAGAAGTTCAAGCCAGGTGTCTGTCCTGCTCTGTCTCCTGGGCTGTTTATTGCCCTGCTTATCAAAGATGGCCTCAGGCAGGCTGCCCTCCACACAGGCGGTGGCTTCAGCTTGACACCTTTACGTCCTGCATAAACAAGCTGCTTACCTCAGGACTGAGGCTGGTTATCAAAAGACTGTCACCCCCAGAGGCAGCTGGGGCCAGTCTATCTGCTGTCTGTGAGAAGGACAAAAACCAGCAGAAGATCCTGGAAGGACACTTGATACATAATTGCAGAGATGGACTTATCTCTGGCCTGTAGTACACCACTTCTGGCTCTTCCACAGGCTACCCTCTGCCCACAGTCTGGGATTCCCTGACTAGGCTCCAATGCGGGCATATCTAGCCAACTTTTCTTCTTGGGGACTTTGGGGAAACTGAGCACAGGAAATTGAATTTCACACATAACAGAGTCCATACTTAAGGTAACATTTCACCCCTCAATGCAAACCTTCACTATTGACAAAACAGCAAGCTGCATCTAAAATTAAATTAAAGCTAAATAAACTTAGATTTGCTGATTTTCATCTCTTAAACACCTACTAGGTCATTCATTATGCTCTTATAGTCTATGAACATTTTCATGTAGAGACAGGGGAATGTTTGAAGTTTTCTTACTCTAAGACCACAACCAAGCTGTTATGACTGCTTCTAATTCCGGCCCGCACATGCTCTGACTGACTGCTCTCTGCAGACCACTTCCTGACTTCTGTCTCTACCCTAGAACTACTCCTCTTTCTTTCCAGAGTCAAGCATGCCTCTTCAATTATTCAGCCTTGCTGCCCCCTCTTTGTCCATCTGCTTTCTGCTTTTTTCTCGCTACTAGGTAGTCATCCGACACTTAGCTCTTGTGCCCTTCCTGTCCTGGTCCCGCTGCATCGTGCATCCCTGCAAGGTTCCCCTCCCTCTCCAGCCTGACTGAACTCACACTGCTTGGGTTTTGCACTGCGCTCTCTCCTTCTCCCATTTATTTTCCACACCACATTGTTTCACTGATCAACGCCCTCTCTCCTTGGTTATCCCCATGTCTCAGACTCAGTGCTCTCGCTCAAGCTTCCAAGATGGGCATAGACTGGATGCTTCTCCAGTGTACGTCCTTGACAGTGTGGCCATCTTCCTGATAGATCACACAATGTGACAGATCCACCTACTTTTACTCATCTTTATACCTCTATTATTTGGTTCAAAGCCTGGTGTGCCATTAGTGCTTAATATACGAATAGACTAAATGGTTATGTGAATGAACACACAAATGTATCAGACATGACGCCACGAAGTGTCAAAGCAGGCATTAAAGTTACTCTCAGAATAACCAGCAGGGGAGGGGTCTTGCTGAATGTCACATAGCTTACAAGAAGCTATAAAGCCAAGGCTTGACTGTCTTAGCTCTGAAAGTCTCCTTCCCACCCTCTTGGACCAGGTACTCAAGGAATAAGGAAACATTTACATTCCCTCCTTTGTCTTAGCTGCTTCTTCCTTGCAAGGTGAGACAAGGGCACCAGAAATAGTTCTGCCCTGCCCTGTAGCAAAAACATCGAAATTGTCAGGAGGCCAAACTCATATAACCTGTGGTTGCCCAGTGAGCTTCCTCTACAGCTTAAACAGAACATCAACAATGAGGAACAAATTGCAGTTAATCCCCATTGTGTGGGAGTAAGGCAGCACATCCAACTGGGGTCAGAATCCTATGTCTTAAAACAGCGATGTCCCTTCTCATCTGTAAGATTTTTGTAAGCACCATGACTTCCACTTGAATTTCAAGGTTTCATTGTGTAGCCAGGGCTGGTCTGAACTTTCTACATGGGCCAGGCTAGTCTTGAACTCACAGAGATCTGCCTGCCCTTGCCTCCCAAATGCTGGGATTCCGGGAGCGCACCACCATGTCTGTTGCTGGGGAGGATATGGAAGGCACTGGGATAGCTTTACCAATAAATACTGGACTGGTTAGAAGACAGGATCATTCTTTCACCAGAGATTTCTAAAAATATCACTATTGAACACCAGTATGCCCATGGCACTGTGCTAGGGATTTCAAGATATAATTTCATCTGATTTATCCACTATCCAAGAAGGCAAATGGTGGCCTGTGAGGTAAAGTGGGAAAATTCTAAGGTTGATATCCTTTAAGTGGCAAAGCCTGAACTGGGTCCTGGCTCTATTTGCATGAAATAATCTGTTAATCCACCTCTATAATGTATAATATAGTATGAAATTATACAATGTAGACAGTGTTCATACATTAAGAAAAGAAATATAGAGAACACTTAAAACACAGCCCCCCACCTTTACACACCATCTTTGGTAGGTCCATCATTCAACACATGATGATCCTAACTAGTTCTTTCTGAAAACAGAGCTCAGGGAGATAAAGGGGTTGGAACTCAGAACTGACTTTTGCTACTGGTGAGAAATTTCCTTTTTCCACTTTCAGATTCTTCAGAAGACCTCAAAAGACTTATGGGATTTTTCTGGTGTCAAAGTGTTGGAATTAAGAAAAAAAATAGTTGTAGCATGTGATAGTTCATTGGAATTAATTAAACATTTTATGAGAAAGATTACAATAGAATTCAATTTGCTTAGCTTAGTAAGGGTATCTGTTAATTCATTGTGTAGTCAGACAAGTTACTGGTTGGAGTGAATAATGCCCAGTGATCACCCATCTTCAAATCCTATAAAGAATTTATAGATATCTACACCAAAAATATAATAAAAAATTCATCATATATCTCAGGGTCAGGATCAGAATTCTTCCTGAAATGCATACATAACCACAATGATAGTGTTTCTCAGTCTTGGCTATGACTCAGAATCATCTGGTTAGCTGTATTTAAACCACACAATGCCAAGAGTGTGCCACGGGTAATCTAGTTAAATATGCCTAGTGTGAAGTCCAAGGCTAATGAGAAAGATACATCTTCATAGAGGATGCTGATAAGAAGCTAGCAAAAAGCATTCAAAACTACATTCTATGAGCTTATAGACCTGTGTAGAGGAAAATCCTTTGAAATAGAAAATCTACGAGTTCAGAGGAGGCCTGCATCTCAGAGGCAGGTTAGAGCTGAGACTTGTCATATTTTTACCATGTAGATAAGAAGGGAAGGCATAAGCAAGATCCACAGTTAGCAAAATGTGAGACTGAGTCAGAGGGCCAAGGGCTGAAGAGTAGACTCTCTAGGCTACAGGGGAGAATCTAGTTAGGGAGAAGTAGGGAAAAACACAGTGCAAGAGCTTCAGAAATTGTTCTTGGTTTTTGTTTTGTTTTTCTTTTCTTGTAAGAGTGTGCAGGATAGCCTAGAAACATGAGGAACTGAGACCAGAATTACCAGTTAGAATTCCCTCTTCCTTTGTGGAGTGCATGTGACAAGGGCCCTGTGTAGTGCTGAGTGTCCTGCAAGGGGGAAACAGAAGGACACAGTATTGGGTTAATGATACAGAGCCAACGGATGAGAGCAGCCTGTGCCCTCTCTCCATCTAAAAGCTGCCTGATTGTGAAGACACGGTCAGTGAACATCACACAATGAACAACAATCTTATTTTTAGTGGAGGGACATAGGGATAAATGTGAGTTCTCTCAGATAATTTCTAAGTCCCAAATGTGAGGGATGGGAATAATGGTAGTTCTGTTTGTTGAGAAATTGGGTGGAGGAAGGTGATGGGAAGTAGAGCTGACTTTGGAGGGGAAATGCCAGGGTGCACAATATATGTGCATTTGATGAAGAAGGGATTAGGTGTTAGAGTTCAACATTGCACTGCCATGTCACATGGTCATGCTTAGATGTTTAGTATGATTCTTTGAGGGCAGGGGCTAGATATGTGACCACCTTGGCCACCAATAAATAGCAAAGGCAAGGCTTTGCCTTTCAGCACCATAGACAGCTCCCACAGAGGCCGTTCTCTGCCTGGGTAGCATAGCCTATGAGCCCTGCAGATTGCAGATCCTGCTTGCTCTCCCCAGCTGTCTTCTGAAGTGGGGTGTTAATGGATGCTTCTTTATACACATATCTTGTGTTCAAATAAGTTAGAAAAGCACTCTAATAAAGTTGAAAGATTTCTTTACTGCTGGTCTTTTTAACAGTCCCTAATATGTTCATTTTCTCTCTGGGATACCAATGTACTGTGAATCTTTGGCTTCTTCCTTTTTTATTTTTTTTCTTTTAAAGGAAATTGTAATCAGGCAAGTCTCAGCATGCGGGACAGGGACAGCACCATTAGAACCCTCAATGATGTCTTTTGATGGCATAGCTCTTGGTGGAGTCGTTGAGAACGATCTGAACTGAAAGCCATTGTATTGTCCCCCCCTCTTCCCCAAGCACTCTGAAACAGCTAAAGGGACCTGTCTGATGTGTACACCTTCTCTCTGTCCTGAGGAGGAATTTGTGCTGTGGGATATTTGATCATACTATGATACTACAAGATTGCGTTACTAAAATTAATCTTGGTTCAGGGGGTAGAGCCAGCAACTAGTTGACAAGAATTAGCCATAGAGAGTATGGAGGATCCAGGAAGATGGATAGAGAGGCACATAGGAAAGAATAGGGAAGGACTTAGAGATTTAAGGGCCTTTTTGGTTTGGGACAGGTGGAGGGATACTCTCTTGCTGGGTTTTTTGACCAAAAAGAAGGTCAGCTGGTTGCTTCTCAGCTGCTCTTATCTGGCAGGTTTACACTCCAACATCTGACTCCTGAGTCTACTGATAAATAGCACAACTTAGATAAAAACAGCAGATCTGGGCATGTGCTGTCCTAGCCCAAGTGTGTTTGACTATCAGTGAGGAAGCGGTGTCAATGACTTTCTTTCCCTCTATACTCATATCCTCCTTCCTCTCTCTCTGCCCCTTTGTGCATTTCCAGTTCAATGAGCACTTAGATTTTTATAGCTTAAAATAATGAAGACCCTGAGAACAACCAGCTCTAAAAGCTGGAATTTGTTTTAAAAGTTTGTCACCGGGCAGCAAAATTCCTGTTAAGCAATTGCTGACCATTGACATTCAGCCATGGCGTGCTTGGGAAGTGGGTGTTCATGTTGCTCTCATGGTAGGTGGAATGAGGCCGCTATAATCCACTTGCCATTTGACTGCTGATGGTGTCACTGGTTCCTGTTCAGTTCAGTTCCTGGGACATGGGAAGGATGCTATTGGTCAGAAGCTGTCCCAGTGAGAGGTCCTCGATTAATCTGATCAATGGGCATGGGCCAAGTTTTTCTTGAAGAGAAACTCTCTCTATCTCTCTCTCTCTCTGAGACAAAATCCTTCCCTTAGTCCTCTCTACAAAAACTACTGGTAGAAATTCCCATAGGAGCAGATCTTCAAGTGAAGGGCTTTCTGGGATCGGGAGAGCAGAGAGCTTTTATAAAGAGGAATGGTTATCCGTGACAGCCAGGTGGGAGCAGGTAGAGGCCTGAAAGAGGAAACCGTAAATGTTCCTAAATTGAGGGCTGATATCTTGGTCCCCAACCATGAAAGGATTTGTATTAGATGTAGTCCCTTCTTTGTACTATGGACGTTCCAAAAGAAGAACTGAATTGGATTCATCTCTATTTCTCTTAAGATTGCTACATATAGGTCAGCAAAATATGAAACACTTATGATGGTTAATATTGTCAGGACACAGAAAAATGCAGGCAGGATCTAGAGTCACCTAGGAGATACATCCCTGGCATGTCTGTGAGGTACTTTCTAGATTAGATTGTTTCACCCTGGAACGCAGAGTCCCTTCTGTGGTTGTGGTGTAGGTGTTTTGAAAGGGAAAGCTACTAGCAATGTGCCTGTCAGAAATGCTGGTGCACGAATTTATTCAGCTCTGATGCTGTACATTTTAAAGTTAGTATTTCCACCAGGAAATATCAAAACAAATTTAGACAAACATACTTCTGCCTTCAGATGTCTTACTTATGAGGTGGCTAAGATCTCTCAAACTGCACAAACACAAATTTGACAGAAAACACAGTATTACCGAGAAAGCCCCCCCCACACCCTTTCATTGTGCTGGAGGTCCCATGAGAGCATTTCTGTTTGGGGAATGGTGCACTTTCTTTGTTGGTGGGTTTCAATCGCCTTTAAGAGACAGCTCCTCTGTATTTTTCAATTACTATTTTCACTAACATTTTGGGGCTGACTGTAGCTTTGTTTTATTTCAGTAGTCAATATTAACATAAAAATAATTAAAAAGATTTATTCTACTTTTAGTGATGCTTTAAGTTTAGGTCATTAGAACTTCTAATTAAGTCCTGTTGTTCAATCTCTACTTTTTGTTTGCCAGTTTTTAAAAATTTGAATGAAAGCACTTCCCCCTCTCTTTGCTCCCTTCAACCCCTCCTACGCCTGCTCACTCCTGCTCACACTGATAACTTCTTTTCTTTATTATTTTCACACACACACACACACACACAAACATAAACAGAACTTGCTGAGTCTATAGTGTTGCTTATATGTATATGAGTTCAGAGCTGACTACTTTGTATTAGGTAACCAATTAGGGGCTCATCCCAAGGGAAGATTAATTCTTCCTCTTTTGGCAGCCATTAGTTAAATATGATCCTTTGTCTAAGGGTGGAGCCCCAGGAAATTTCCCCCTTCCCTGTTAGCTTGTCTATTGTTCTTGCATTGTTCAAGCTTGCTTAGACAGTTGCATTGTTGAGGTATCATGGATGTAGGCTGGGCACTCTGCAATCAGTTTATCTCTGCATTGTGATCACTTTTGGTGTTCTATAATTGCCTTTGCTGCTGCCAAGAGCAGCTTCTTAAGTTTTCGGCTGGGCAGTGGTGGTGCATGCCTTTAATCCCCAGCACTCATGAGGCAGAGGCAGGCAGATCTCTGTGAGTTCGAGGCCAGCTTGGTCTAAAGATCAAGTTACAGGACAGGCCCAAAGCTACAAAAGAAAAGATCACGTTTTAGATTAAAGTTATGTCTAATAAAGTGTTAGTTTTTTGTCTAAGAGCTGTGGCCTTACAAACTCTGTAACTGCATTTCTGTCACTAGGCACAATTTCCCTCTTCATAAGGGGATCTTAAGTCCAATTAGACAGTTATTGGTTACCACCTTTGGGGGGCTGGAGAGATGGCTCAGAGGTTAAGAGCATTGCCTGCTGAGTTCAGTTTCCAACAACCACATGATGTCTCACAGCCATCTGTAATGAGACCTGGTGCCCTCTTGAGGAAGAGACCTGGTCAGTTGTCCTCATTGACTTAGACCATGAAGCCCAATATGGACAAGTTCAACAGAACCGCCATATATGGGCTACTGATGCATACTTCAGCATTGCCAGGGCATACATTCCATTTCATTCATTTCAGTTACCACCCAGATTCGAGGGGCATTGTTGTACCTGTAAGGATATCTTGCCTTGCTGGTAATCGTGGTTCATAGAATAGCACTATTAATCGCTTCCCTTTTTTTTTTTTTTTTTTTTGTTTTTTTGTTTTTCGAGACAGGGTTTCTCTGTAGCTTTGGAGCCTGTCCTGGAACTAGCTCTTGTAGACCAGGCTGGTCTCGAATTCATAGAGATCCGCCTGCCTCTGCCTCCCGAGTGCTGGGATTAAAGGCGTGCGCCACCACTGCCTGGCTCTCGCTTCCCACTCTTTGCAGCTTGTATATTGAACAAAAATCCCAGGGCTAGCCATAAGAAGTCTTCTGTTACCCTTGGTTGCATCTTAGAGACTGAAGGTAGGTCTTTAGTGCTGAAGATGCCATAGGCTTTGGACATCTGAATCTACCCTGAAAACCTCCTTGCTGTCCAGCTTTCACAGGACCAGGAGTGTAATAAAATCCCTTTACTGCTGGAAAAACTAGTTAAAATGTTCACAAAGGCCCAAAAGATGCAATCATAAAGTGATAACCAGAGGCAATTCTTACACAGGTAAGACTAAGTAAGCCTTTGAAGGCGGCAGCAGCAAAAGCCCACCCTAAGGGTCAAAGTTTTCCATTAGTGTGACCTTCTGAGAGCTAGGGCTCTCTGTTCATTTCTGTGCAGCAATTTTGTTTTGGAGGACTAGAGTGACTAGAGTGATTTTGATACAAATATATCTCAGCACCTTAATTTCAGGGTTTGCATTTTGTCCTATTTCTTCTTCAAAATGTATTTTGTTCAAGAAGATGCCATCGAAATGAGTTCAGCACATTCATCTTCCAGGTTGGGTATTTGTAACAGAGCCGTTGCATATTCACCGGGATTCAACGGCATTCCATCACCACCAGGAGCCTCTTCCACTTTGCTTGCAAAATGGGAAATACAAAATTGGTTATCTCAGTTCTGAGAACAGAGAATGTGTTTAAATTACAGAAAAGGTCTCTCAGGCCAAGGCATCCACTTTGACAGCCACACAGGAACCACCAAGTAAGGAGCGAGTTCAGGTCCCTCACCATCACGGAGGGAAGCTGATTTCCTCTCCACCTCCCATTCCTCATGAAAATGAGCTAATGAACCTGAAGATACCATCATTCCAATCGGGCGCTGGCCCCAAGACAAAACTAGCCAAAGAGAAAATGGAACCAAGTACGCCACCTATTTTGCAACACAATAAGAGAAAGTATTAAGCAGTGATTTCTGCTTTTTAATTCTTTTTTAGAAATGATAACCAGAAGTATGAATAGAATAAAATAAAACTGGTTTGGAGGAGGCTGTAAACTCCCCATCTCATAGTTATCACGTCTGACAAATTGTATGTTATGTATTCTGCCATAGCAGTAGAAGAATTAGATGCCACCAGTTAATCACAGCAAGTCTCTGGCAGTCTATAGTCTCTGCCTCTGTAAGTTGGGACCATAATAAAACACAATTTGATTTTTTCCAACTAAATTTTAAAGGTATTGAGTGCAAATTTAGTAGCCATCTTTATCAGGCAATGACACTTCCCAAATATTTCAGTTTTCTAGGCATTCAGATGGTATATTATTAAGCAAGAATGGAACGACTCAGATTTCCAAGATAAAATTGTGAGGAAACTAGCCATGCACGTATTCTACCCACTTTCCACGGAGCAGTGTAAGTCAGAATTGGGGGAGACCATGCCATGTTAAAATCGAAAGAGGTTATACATTTTGTTAACCGAAAGACATCTGAGCAGTTGCTGGTTCTTGCAAACTGTGACATCTGTTCGGGAAGTGTAGAGAAGTTAGTCCTGTCCCAGCCTTCCAAGGTAGGACCTAGGATGGAGAATAAAGTAGCTACTGATTTGTCTTTAACTGGACCCAGCTAATTAATCTGTGACACAGGAAAATTATTTAATCTAGAGCCAGGCATTATATTTAGTGGCTAATGAGGGTGAATGTGATAGCTTTAAATGTCAACTTGCCACAATTTGGAACCACCCAGGAAGACAGTCTCAACTGACTAGTTAGTTGTCTTTACCAAGTCATACTTATGGGGAGTGAGTGGTCTTGAGTGTTAATTGGTGCAAGGAGATCCACATTATAGGTGACACCATTCCCTATGGAGGGAGACCTGGACTATATAGGACAGGAGAAAGCTAGATGAGACCTGATAGGCAAAAGGGGAGCACTACACAATTTCTGGTCTTGGTGGTGGATGTGATGCCTTAAGTTCCTGCCTTGAATTCCCCATGGTAATAGACTGCAACCTGGAACTGCAAGCCAAATAAACCCTCTCTTCCCTAAGTTGCTGATTGGTCAGGGTGGCATCAGAAACAAAGCCACAACAGTAAGGTTTATTTTTATGAGCTAAATACATTGTATATTCTAGGTTCATGAGTTTTATTGGTTTTCTTTTGTTTCGTTTCTTTTATTTCTATAACATGGGTAAAAGGTCACATTTCCTCCTTCTGTCCATCAGGATAATAACTCAGGATGTTGCTATAGCCGATTATTATGCCAGTGGCTTAAGTCAAATCTCATTTCTCGCTCATATCCACCAACGTGTGGGTTGGTTGTATAGGAGAAAGTCTTCCAGTTGCCACACATGGAAACAGCCCAGTGCTGGGAGGGGAGGGAGGCTGTGGAACTGGTTTCATCCCACTTGCTGGATCTCCTGGAATGCTAGGCACTGAGGAAGAGGAGGAGGAATTATACCTAGCAACTGCCATTCACTGTCTCACACATACTCCTGTGCCTGTACTTCCGCCTAAAGGCTACTGAACCTGAGGCCAGGAGCTGAGGCCATTAACACAGCAGCAAATGACCTTGCGGGTGTGATTGGTAAGAGGAGAAAGGGAGGTCTGTGTTAGAATGGGTGAGGATGAAGTGGTAGAGGAGATTTGGGACAAGGGAGAAGGGAAGTAGACAAGGGAAAGGGGGAAGTAGAAAGGAAAGGGTATCTGTCCTGGAGGGTCAAAGGATTGCCTCTGGGTAGAGAAGTGACAGATGTGGCACACAGGTGAAAGGTGGTTTATAAAGGTAAAGGGGGAAACTGAGTTAGGATGAGGGGTCTAATTTTAACTGGACATGTTAATTGGGTGTTTGCTTGTTTGTTTGCTAGCCTTCAATACTTTGAAAGCTGGACCTCAGTACTCAGCCTTGGGAGGAGGAAGTGACCCATAAGGGAATAGACCTTGGGGAATGTAATCTAAGTGTTTTTAGCAAGGCAGAGGGAATGGGAGAGCCGGGCAAGCGCTACCAGAGTCACATGCTCAAGTGGGCTGGTGTCCCTTCACACAGTAGCTCTCTGACGAAAGGCAATGGGCCTTGGAGATCTCACTTGTGACTTCTTGTCATGGCCTTTTGGGCAGAGCGAGTCAAATGGTTTGTCTTAGACAGAACTCTAACCTTACGTTTCAAGACAGGAGCGGCAAAGCAGGATGAGGTGAGTCCCAGACGCACCCCAATTGGAGCCTGCTTCAGCTATTCAAGTGTTGGATCTTGTGAGGTTGTAATCTTCTTAAGAAGAAGGATAAATTATTTTATTTCTTCCATGAGAGCTCTCTTACCTATATGATGCTTACGGAACTATCTTTCCCTTGTTCCCTTGGCTCCATTCTGTGGACCTGGAGTGAAGCTTGGGAATTTATATGTCTCCTGAGAGTAGTGTTTTCTGCACCTCTCACCTAAGTAGGTCCTCTGCACAACCCCTGCCATCTCTTTCTTAGCAATTGAGTTACTTTCACAGTGATATCACAGTGTACGATTGCCATAATGTATGTGTGTGTGCGTACGCATGTGTGTGTGTTGTATATATGCACTGTTCTAGGTATTAAGGCCAGGGCCTCATGTATGCTAAGTAAATGTTGTACCATTTATCTACATCTCCTGGATCTCATATGATTGTTTTATTTGCTTTTGTATTCAGACCTATAGGCTTTGTCTGTTTTTCTCATGAACTAAACTGAATATTTGGGAACTTAGGGACAATCCCTACCTTGTCTACCATTTTTATTTTGGATCCTTGTGCTGCATAGCTCTTTCCCCTCTGAATAGAAATATTCCATTCTAGAGGCTTGTAAGATTCAGGAAGTAAGTGAAACTTACTAGGCGCCCAGGAAGTAAATGAAGTCTTCAAAACCCAGGAAATAGAGTAAATTTGCAAGGACCAGGAAGTAAATGGAATTTACAAAACTTGGGAAGTAAAACAAACTTACAAGGCTGGAGAAGTTGCTTAAAGGATTACATAAGAAGTAACTATTTCTGGGGAAAGGAGACTTTCCTGCTGGCCAACCAACCTCCCTGTAAGTTGCATAGGTAGCTTCAGGGAGTTTTTAGGACCTGTCACTCATGTATCATTAGGATTTTCCATGATACAGTTGCCTTGATGTCACCCATGCTCCTGTAAGTGACCACAATAAACAGTGTCCGCTAAGCTGCACTTGGGTAGAATTGTTTCTTTAATGCCTGGTGTACGGTGTATTTATGTTTGTTCAGATCTCCCAGTAACACCTTGAAATATGCCTGCCACACAGAGAATCATGTGTGATTTGTTCTGTGAACAAATCATAAATCCCTGTTTAGAAACAAGCCTTCCAGAAGATTTCAGCGCAGTGTGCCCACTGACCACACACAGATAAATACTGCAGTGTATTTCTGCCTATTCTTTAAATCAACAGTTCCCAGTTTAATTCTACTTCATTCAACCTACATTTATAGCAGTGCCACAGCGCAGGAGCTACATCCTGTTCACCTCAAGCAAGGAGCCCTAGATTCCTGTGCTCTCCTCAAATGCTCTCAGGCAGTAGCCAGGGAACAAACACATACATTAAAACTCTGATACTCCAGCATAACAAGTGCCCAGCCAGTGTGAATGCATGCCGTCCTTTCTCTTTAGCCTCATTCTATGTTTGGAGCAGTGCATGGGTTTTGGGAGAGGACATAAGAAAATTCTCGACTCTCTGTTTGTATTACTTACTTTATACTGAACATTAAAAGCTGTCTATATACAACAGAGGCAGTCTCTTGATCCAAATGTGACCATTCCTTCTCTCAGTCCCTGTACCTTCAGCTGAGTAGGACAAAGACAAGCAGAACTCCCAAAGTATCCTTTCTAAGCACGGGTACCCATCTGAGATGGTCAAGAAGTCTTCCTGCCCTCGTAGACAGACAGCCGTGCTACCCATTTGTCACTGAGTTTTTCTGAAGCTTGGTCAGTCTCTACCCACTTTGCTTCTCTCTTTCTGTCTGGACGAACTTCTAACTGACCACTCCATAGCCTTCTGTCTCAATGACTGTCTCGATGCCATTTGGAGTGGCAGCATATTCCCCTCTAAATGAACACTTTCTTGTTTCCCTGGCTACACGCTGTGCTCTAACCAATGAGACAGAAGCAGAAGTTGGGTAAATTTTCTAATAAAGTTCATTGAAAGAAGAGGCGTGCCTCTCCTGTGTGTTTAAATCTCAGCATTATTAAGGAAACGGTAAGGCACAGATGCTGTTTTTCCCCCACAGCCTAGGCCATGTAGGCACATTCCATCACGAGAAAACAGATGTGAAAATATTAATTTATGAGACAATAATTTGATTCATCACATTCCAAGTGCTCCACTTTTACCCAAAATACCTTCTGCTTGGTTTCTAAATGCCATCTAACCGCCCACCCGTGCCCCCCCCGTATAGTCTAGTTGCATTGAAAATACATTCTCATGCTTCTTAGTTCGGTGCTGCATTCTGGTTAAGATCTTGAGCTCTGGACCCAGGCAGAACCGAGTTTGAATCCTAGATCAGCTCTTATCCCCTCAGGAAAGAGAAATAGCCTGACTGAGCTTCAAGTGCCACGCTGAGAAAATTAGAACCAAAATGCCATCGCTTCAGAGACTCCCTGAGAGGAGGAAATGAGTTAATGGTCCTGAAGTACTTGGCCTGCAGGAATGGCAATGGTAGCTCCTGTCAGCTAGCAACCCATCAGTCATGTCAGAGCACACCCTAGGAATTCCGGCTTTATTCATCCTGAGCTCTCCTGAGGGAGCCCATCCCTTTGACCCGCAAAGGGGCAGGACAGCTGGCGATTTCCCAGTTTCTGTGTGTGTTTTCAGGGTGCTATTTGGGAATGTCATTGGATCACTCTTGCTTTCAACCTCATGGCGCCAATGGCGCTAAAACACTGAGCATCTTTGTCATCAGAGCCCCTCATCAATAGCATTGCGGATGCTTGGAGAGGATGGCTCATTTCATTGTTTGTACAGTGAGCTACATCCATCCAGTGAAATGTAGCACTTCGTCATTAAGCTTTGATGGCTGTGTGCATATCAAACCTAACAAGACAGAGACTATTTCTGCCATCCTAAAAAAGTCCCTCATACCTCTTTCCAGACAATCTTCTTCCCAAAGGTAACCAGTTTTTTTTTTAAATTGTTACATTGATGGATTGATTGATGGATTGATTGAGTGAGTGAGTGCCATAGCATGCATGGGGAGTTAGTTCTCTCCTCCTAGGCTCTAGGGATTGAACTCAGGTCATCAGGCTTGCTGCAATCACCTTTACCCAGTAAGCAGTTTTCCTGGCCTCCTTTTCTTTCCTGGTCTCCATCACTTTCTCCTCTTCCTCCACCTCCTTTTCCAGCTCTTCCTCTTCTTCTACCTCCTTCTCCATCACCACCCCTTCTCTCCCTCTTCTTTCTCCTCATCCTGCTTCTCTTCTTTTCTCCTTCTCCCTCTCCTTCTTCCTCTCTCCTTTGGGGTTAATAAAATGCTTTTGTCATTTCACATTGTCCCCTTTACTAACTTAATAGTCTCACTTTTTTGTGTGCCTCTTCCATGTGTGTCTCTACCTCACTACCACCTATTTTCAAACCTCACATTCAAGAAGAACCTCACAGATGTATTATTTCACTTATTCCTCCACATACTGTGTGTTTCTTGTCATATATTTGACTTCTATATATCATTTTAAGCAGATGATAATCTTTTCAGTAAATGTTTGTGTTGCAAAATGAAATTTAGAAATCGAATAGCAAGCACTGTCTTCTCTGAGAGTCCTCTTCCCTACCTGCTAACATATGCATCAATGTGGCCTCATTTCTCTTCAGATTAAAAACTATCTTTTAGTATTTCTTCTTGCTTAGGTCTATTGGAGACATCTCCATTTTTTTTTTATTAGAGTTTTGCCGAATAAAAATACTGTATTGATGGAGGGCTAGCATGATGGCTCAGTGTTTATGGTACTGACTGTAACTCTAGCTCCTGGGAATGTAATGCCCTCTTCTGGATTCTGTGAGTACTGCATGCACATGCATAAACCCATGCATACACACAATTTAAAAAATAAAAACAAATAGTTTTAAAGAATTCTACATTGATAACATTCTCTTGTTATTCTGTTTCCCTTTGCTCTCTAAAGTCAGAGATGTAAAGAAATTACTTTATGTTCTCACCATCAATTATTATCAAAAAAGTGGAATTGATACAGGCTCCATCTGTATTTTTCGTCTCCTTTGTCTATGTTCTCTTTTCTGCTGGTTTAAGTTTTGTTTTTCTCTTGATTTTCAGCAATCTGACTATGATATATCTTGGTGACATTTGCTTTGTAATTACCCTGAGAAGAGGCTGGAAATAAATCACACGTGCTCTCTAGCTGTGGTTAGGATGGCAGGCCCTTTCCTACAGATTCTCCTAGTAAGTCTGCTTTAGTTGTGTAAGTAAAGACATTGAAGTACAGCTAAATGTGTATATTGGGTGCAAAACTAGAGAGTAGTTGTATGTCACCTAGTCTCTTTTTCTTGGTCCCCTTTCCATAGACTATTTGGGACAGTTGGCAAAATCAAGACTGTCAAATCAACTTTTTTCTTTTGAAACAAGGAAAATGAAGTTTCATGACACCAGGAAACCTAGAGAACCATCTAGAATGCTTGCTTCTGCACCCATTTTATTCTTTGTTTTTTAAAGAGGTTTTTAAAAATTAATTGTGTGTATTTCTGTAGATATGTATGTGTGAGAGTATGTGCCTGTAGAGGCCAAAAAAAGCATCGGATCTGTTGGAGCTGGAGTTGCAGCGACTGTGAGCTGCTTTGTGTGCGCAGAGACAAACTCAGGTCCTCTGCAAGAGCACTGTGTGCTCTCAACTGTTGAGCCATCTCTCCATCCCCACCTCATTGTTTTTCTTAACAAAAGCAGCAGCATATTCTTTACCAGAAAGCTGGGCATGGCCTGTAGTGTGGCTGTTTCCTGTAGATCTGTGTCTGGGACTTCTAAGACCTCTCTGTGTCTGAAGGACTGTGGGTTTCCTGTAAACCTTGGGAAGGAATCTCTTTCACCCACAGATCCTCCTTCACCATAATGTCTTCCCAGCAAAATGGCGCCAAGTGGGCTGCAAGTAGGCAGTAGGATCTGCCACTCGTGGTAGTGATGACTTGAAGCTGAGCCAAATGGATGGCAAAAATAAATGTGTGGACAGGTGTTTGGCTCCAGGAGTGTTTGCAACCAGTCTGCAGTGTCCTTTGCCCACTGGGAAGTGAGATGGCTAGGGCTGAGAGCAGGAAGCCTGCTGTGCCCTATGGCTCCCTGATGTCCTTAAAAAGCCAGGCTAGGACCAGTGGAGAAAGGCATTTTACATAGTGAGTGCCTATAATCCCAGCACTGAGAGGCAGAGACAAGAGGATCCTGGAGCCTGAGGAAGTTTGTAAGCTCTAAGTAACAGAGCCTGTCTTGAAAAATAAGCTGCAGAGCAATAGAAGACCTACCTGATCTCTGGCTTCCACGGACACACAGACACACAGACACACACACACACAGAGACACACAGACACACAGACACACAGACACACAGAGAGACACACAGACACACACACACACACACACACACACACACACAGAGAGAGAGAGAGAGAGAGAGAGAGAGTTTAAAATGAGTGATGGACACTGGCAAATTTGTCTGACCCTTCTCTTGAACACAGGGGCCACTAATAAGTCTAGTCCGACACCTGAACCATCCATCATGTCTGCTCACAGGCAGCCCACACAGCACCCCTCTTTGAACTGCATTCATTCACCAGAAGCTCCAGGAAGCTCAGCTCCCCAGATTACATTTCAGATAGTGGAAAGTTCCAGAATGCTGCCTGCAAACTGAACCAGGCTTTGTAAATGTGAGCGAGGATTGTGGTCGGCTTCTTGGCATGAAAAGCACACTCCCAAATTCTAAGTTTCTTGTTGCTTCAAGTGAACATTCTGTTTGGTGAGAGCAGTGGCCTCTGGCTGCAGCAGCAGGATTCATGGGAAGCTCTGATGGGAAGCAATTTCTTCCCCAAGCACCGCGGCTCCCCTCCCTCCATCTGAGGCTGCAGCTCACTTGCATCCATTCACAGTTTAGCCTCTTGGTGATCTCAAATGATTATTCTCTTCTACCTTAAATCCTCTCTTCTCCTGACATGTCAATTTCAAAATGAAAAATATGTAACTGGGGCAGCCTGTCATAGACTCACTCCAGGATGACAACAATGCAGGGGTGTCTGGGAATCGCAGCAGCTTTCAGGCCATTTCTTCATAACTGCTTCATTGACAACACAGCAGGGATCTTCATAGCTTTCATTGACAATACAACAGGGATTACAAACTAAGTCACATGTTAAAGAGAAAGACATGGATCCATGACAGAACATTTTGTCCAGGGAATTTTAAGGTTAATCTAAAATATCTGTGGTTGGACATTTCTGCAGATTCTCCAACTATAGCCCAGCTTCTCTGCCATGGACTCCATTGTCCATGTAGCAGTAGGCTCCCATGAGGTCACTGTGATGCACACTGATGGTCAGGGGGTGACCTTCTGCTCACTGACTGTCATGACTAAGCCTCCTGGTATAGCCTAGAGTCGGTGAAGCTGAAACAATAGTCAACACTGCACTCTCGCTGTGCTAGTCAAGTGTCCAAGGGCCT
>JAQHUG010000016.1:4776746-4805189 GCA_028555095.1 Dicrostonyx torquatus | reverse complement strand
GTCATCCACCATGGGTTTGGGGACCAAATCTCTCTGGCAGGCAATTCACTGATGGGTTAGGCTGGCAGGACAGCAATATCCAGGGATACACCTGGCTCCTCTTCTCACCACTGAGAGTGTAAGAGCGTGATCTCTTTCTGGTTTTTGCATACATCCTGGGGACCAAGCCTTTTACCAAGTGAGCTATCTTCAGAGACTCTTCACAGAAGGCCTGCAGTTGGCAAGAAAAAGCACCAGTGGTTCCAGCCCAAACCAGCTCATATGTGAGTGTATTTCCCAAGTAGGAAGCTTCTTTCAGATGAACCACATTAGGAGTTAGCTCTCAGTTACCATCACAGCCAGAAAGTCAGACCTCTGTGCTCTGTTTCAGTTTTGTGAGCAGCTGGACTGGTCCCTTAGCACAGGTCTTTGCAACCAGGGACACATTTGTCCATAGGGGAGGCTTGGCAGTGCCTGGAGACCGTGGGGATGGAGGACACTCCTAGGATCTGGTGTGTAGAGGCCAGGGAGCCTGCTTAGCATGCCTTACTGCAAGAACACTCCCACAACAAAGAAGTGTCTTGTCCAAGATGCCAACAGCCACTGGCCTCACAAGGAAGCAGAACTCGGCGGAGCTCAGACTTCACTCTGAGAGCAGCCAGGCTTGCAGCGCTGTGATAGGAGAGCAAGGAATAATGTTTGTGGGAAAGCAAGCCCAGAGATCAATCCAAGTGCTTCTACTGACAGGCTTGACAAGTCAGCTAACAGCAAGGAGAGCCAGGGACTGAGAAACTCCAGCTGCAGAGGAATGGATCCGAACAACAGCTCGGTGTAGCGTAGAAGGCACCTGCTCTGGGGCTTACAAAGACAGCATTTCTTGACCTGGGGCAGGGGACAGATGTTAGCCCATGGCACAGCAAGGAAGGGCACAAATAATTAAAAGCCTAACTTGAGGGCTCAGAGAGATGCTCAGTGGCTCAGCAGTTTGCTGCTCTTCACAGGACCAGAGTTTAGGCGCCAGCACTAAAACTGGGCAGCTCACAACTGCGTCTAACTCCAGCCCCAGAGTACATGACACCACCTTCTGGTCTCCACAAGTACCTGCATTCACATTCAAATAGCCCCACAAAAACATACACAATGCAATACACGCACACACACACACACACACACACGCATCCACGCACGCACGCACACACCCACACAGAAAATTAAAAAAGAAAATAAAATTCTTCAGAAAGAAACCTTGGTATTAGAGTTGGTATTCCCATTTAGTGAAGTATTTACTGAATTAGCAGGAAAAAGAAAACCTTGCAAACTGAAGAAAAGTAA
Source organism: Dicrostonyx torquatus (assembly GCA_028555095.1). NCBI lineage: Eukaryota > Metazoa > Chordata > Mammalia > Rodentia > Cricetidae > Dicrostonyx > Dicrostonyx torquatus. The sequence goes on along the minus strand of JAQHUG010000016.1, from coordinate 4,803,878 downwards.
ACAAGAATTACATTCTGTACGTTAGGGCTACAGACCTTCATTCTAGGAGAAGCCGCAAAGTTCATCCAAAAGCGGGGCTGAGGGAGGGTAACTGGACTTGAAGTGTCTGTGGAGACTGTAATGAGTCTTTCTCTGTCCTGCCAGCTCCCAGATAATGACATGGAGACTTCTTTCATTAATTATGAAAGTTTGATCTTTAGTTTAGGCTTGGCCCCCACTATCTCTTATAACTTAAATTAACTAATTTGTGTTAACCTGCATTGTATCACATGGTGTTACCTCTCTTCCATCGTGCACCTCCTGTTTCCTCTCTGTGTCTTGTTGGCATCTCCTCTGTACCTCAATTATCTCCTCCTACTTCCTGTCTCTGCCCAGAAGTCCCACCTACACTTCCTGCCTAGTTATTGGTTGTTCAGCTCTTTATTAAACTGATCACAACAATGTATCTTCACACAGTGTGCAGATATCCCACGACAGAAGACTGCTGAGGGACTCTCAGCTAAGCTTTGAGTTATAAGGAAGAAGGATGCTAAATAAGAACCTATAGCACGCATTTGCTGAAGCAAAAACCATCACTTTGGGCCCTGATGTCTTCATTTAAAGATCGGGAATTGTTGTACAATTTGTTGGTGTGATCTGTGTGAGAGAGACCTTGGCGGGTGGGAGCCCATGGTGGGTGAGAAACAGACCCGCCAGGCAGACAGAGCTTTTGTGGGAAGTTTATTAAGAGAAAAGGGGGGAAGAGAGGAGGAGGATCGGTCTCTGGGGGAAGAGAGGAGGAGGATCAGTATCTGGGGACAGGAACGGTGGAAGAGAACAGAGAGACAGAGAGAGACAAACACAGAGAGAGATACAGAGAGGAAAAGGAAAAAAGGTAGAAGCACGTAAAATTTCACTTTTTAAAGGGACAGGGTACTGCTTGCCTTGTACACAGGCCTGATGCATGGGGTGACACACTCTGTCAGGTCCTCAAGGGATGGGGCCAGGGGTGCCAAGCAATGTGTTATGAGCACCCTGCCTCTCTTTGCACTTAGAGAGTGCAACACAGCACCAAAGTCCTACTGCTTGAAACCCCTGGAAAAGTAAGACATCACTTAATAGTAATGCAAGTTAGAATCTATTAGATAGGATCCTTTACCCTTAAGAAATCAGAACGGCAGATCTCTTAAGAGATGGGATTCAAATCTGCCAGTAATGGAGAGCAAATGACCAGGGTCTGTCAACAAAAAGACACGGAAAGTCCATTATCCTTGTGTGAGCAGTGTGCAAGACATTAAGGAGAATGAACCTGCTGCGGGGGGAGGAGGGGCTCGGAGGGATAAGGATCTAGACGGACACGGAGCAGCCCCTCAGAGATCTCATCCTGGGGGTGCTAGACCTGGACCAAATGGGATGAGGTAATTGGTCCATAACTAGAATTGCCGGTAAAGGTAGAAGGGAACTTTACCTATTTTGGAAATTGCCTTCTGCCCTCTGAGCTGTGAACCCTGTGCGTTCTTTAATGACACCTAAAGCTGAAAGCCAAGGCAAACGAACAGGGGAAAAGGTGATCCAGTGGAAGAGAAGGCTGAGTAAGGCCTGGAGTTCATGCTGACCAAAAGCGCGTTCCAGTTGGTCCAGGAATCTCAGCAGTTACAGTCTCCTGGCGCTCACGCTCGCGGCCAGACCGGTGCTCTTTCCTTGCTAATGAGGGGCAAATTAAACCACAGTGTAGGAAGCTCCTGCAGCTGTGTGCACCTTTCTTGGGTACAAAGTCCTCTTCAGTTTACCAAACAGCTGCTTACAAAGGCTCATTTTGAATCTTTGCTCCCGGGGACGTACCCGCTATCCCAGGCAGAGGTTGCTTCAGGTGAGGGGCTGGCGTTAAATCATGCGGTGGAGTAGCTCCCATACCCTCTGCCCACACAATAACGTGAGTCAGTTCGCATCTGTGGGAAGGCGTGAAAAACTGAACTTTGTGGCAAAGAGCTGAAGCCGTGTGGACATTTCTGGAGGCTGCACGCTATTATTTCTAACAAGGGGAAAGGATAATAGCCTAATCCTGCCTGGTTCTCTAGGTCTCCTGGAGCTGCACAATTTCCATCCCTTTGCTCATTTCATAAAGAACAAAAAGCAGATTCAATTCAGAGGGAAAAGGCAGTCCCAATTCTGTCAATTCTGGCACAGTGAGATGAAAGGTCACCATTCCTTGAGGCTTGGATTTAAAGGCCTGAGTCAGGGCCTCAGGACCCTTGAGTCTCCTGCCCTTTGTCCCGTCACAGCATCTTCCCGTGGATGGTTCAGAGTTCCCGGATGTGTGTGGTTATTTATTTTAAAAATAGAGAAAGATGGGGGTAGGGAGGGATGGAAACCGGCAAAGTAGATTGTTTTATTCGAAATTAGGGATGTAATAAAAAGTGTATTCCCAAACATGGAGGATTCTACATCTCTACAGAGTTGAAGGTCAGAATTAAATGAATTGTGATTTCTCTTATCAGCTGATTACATGGGAAGGTATTTCATTTGTACATTTTAAATCCCCACAAGACACCTCTGAACTGGAATAATGCCAACTTTCCTATGATGCTGGGAGTTCAGAATCCTAAGTGACTGAGGAGCACATGAAGAGTACAGAGGCTGCTTTCTAAAGTCTACGTGCAAATCCATCACACAGACTCACACACACATACACTCATGCACACACACACACACACACACACACACACACACACACACACAGTGGACCAACATGAGAAACCCATCTCTATTGATGATTAGGTTAGGTCCATGTAGACTAAATCCTCAATTAAAGACCAGAGATGCTTAACTGGGTTGCGACCTGAACAAGAACTTTTTTGAAAGCAAGAATAAGCTCTTTCTGTAATAAAGAGGGGGCAGAGAAGGGGTGGCAGTGTTGTGGTGATCCCCACCAGAGATGACCACTCTGAGTCAGTTCACAGCCAAATGAAAGCGTTTATTCTAGCCAACTGGGACTACACTCACGTGTTTGGGGCCCAAATGTTTAGAGTAAGGATTTTTTTAAGGCAAAATAAAAAAATCCTGCTGTCTCCCACTGAAGCCACAGGGGCAAGTTTTGTGCAAGCAAATGGTTTAACAAAAGCTAGGGTATCAATAGGCTTGACTGGGGGGTGGGCTAACAGAAGCTAAGATAACTTAGCTGGGGCATCTTGACCTTGGCTTCCTAGAAATAGAGTTGGATAATTTTTCATAGGGTTTCCTATCAAAGAGACAAAATTCTAGCTAACCTTAAACTCAGCAAGAATAAAAGATGTAGGAACCTCTGTCCTTTCTTTCCCTGTCAAAACAGTGGAAGGGCGGACATGAGGAAAATACATGTATGAAATGCCATGATGAAACAAGTGTTCTATGTACTCACTAAAAATAAATTTCAAAAGTGAACAAAAGAAATCAGTGAAAGCTCTCAGAAGTGAGATAACTGGCAGAGAACTCAGCAATAAACGCCAAAGCCATGCTACCGGGGTAAATTCATATTCTATTGTTTAGTCTCAAATATGAATGGCAACATTGGCCACTCTTGTGTGATTGGATACTCTGTTATCTTGGCAATGATAAACAGTTTGTAGCAAAACAGTATGAATGAGCTAAGGACTGCTCTAAGCTCATTTTACTTTGACTGTGACCTGCCAGGGTAGGGGAGAAAAGAATTAAAATGTATAGGCTCATACATGCCTCTCAAATGGAAGGTGTGAGGAAGAAGAGGGAAGGGCTCCCCCTGCAGCCAGGAGGAGCTAAAAGAGCAGAGAGTGTTCCTGAGAAAGGTTCCCTCTTCTCCAATTCAAAAGCAGGGCCAGAGGATGGCAGTAACCAGAGTGCGTTACAGACACCTGTGAAACCGTCAAAGAACACAGTGAAGCTAAATAAAAATTATGCATGCTATGACATTAACAAAACAACCCCAATAGTTACAAAACGGGGAGGTGAGCTGGATGTGGTGGTGCGCATCTTTAATCCTGAAAAGCAGGAGGCAGAGGTGGAGTTCTCTGTGAGTTCGAGGCCAGCCTGGTCTATTCAGCCCAAATATTGTAAACTAGTCTATTTAATACATTCTCTTTGTAATATATATTCTCTGCATCCATTCTGTTCCTCTACAGAACCCACACAGAGATTAATGCAGAAGTGCATGCAGTCATCGGTGCATGATTAAGCTAGCTCTCAATGGAGGTAGGAGGGCTGCAGTTTGGAAAACAATTCCAAGCGTTTGAGAGTAAAAAGGAGGAAATCAAGAGAAATGTGGGTGTGGAGCAAATCATTTTCCCAGAGTAAAAGACAAGTTGTGAAAGGCTGTTTGATATACATAGACATCTTAACTAAAATTGCAAAACTGGCAGAATGCCCCATGCAAATGAGTCCTGCATGGAAAACTAGAAACCCGAGAGCATTGATTCCAGGTTGGCATGGGAAGGAATAAATGCCTATCACTGATACCTGGGTAACAAGTGTTATAGTCCCACATAACTGGCTGTCTATAGCACAGACTCCAGGAGACACTATCTTGAGCTGCTCACAGAATAGTCTTTTATGCTGAGGCCAGAAAAAGAACACCATGAAAAATTGGATTTTTGAAAGAGTCAGTTGAAAGAAGGAATAGGCAGTGTAGTCTGGGTCTCGGTGTTTGAAATTGATCTCTGCAATTACTAAGGGGAACACTGCAACCACCCGGCTACCTTGCAGTCTGGGTTCAATAAGAAGAGTCTTACATTCCTTCTTAAAAATAAAGCACTTTTTACAGAGGAGCCTATGGCAGGGAGCACGGAGGCTGGCTTTAGAAATAAGTGTTGAATGCCTCGTTCACTCTGCTTATGAGCCCTGGGATACTGGAAGCCGTGATGGTTAAGAGAGCCCGCCCCAGCCATCCCTTGATATGTAGGAACTGGTTTCCTGCAAGAAATGACCCTTCACATGAGTTTTGGGCAGGACTCACAGATGCTGTCTTCTTCGCTGGTTACAGTGCCAGAGAGATGCTCGGCATTTCCAGTCCCGTTCTGATAAAGGAGCGGCTGGAATCGGCCTGAGCGAACATTTAGTCATTCATGCTTTTGCAAAGAATCTCTCCTTTCCCTAAGTCCCTGAATTTCTAGTCTGAACCAGAAAACAACTCCCTTACTAGTCATCTCAAAGATCAGATTGACCTCAGAGCTGGACCTGCTGGCTGATTCCTCTGCCCCCTACCTAGCTTCACTTAGACCTTCTTCTCCCTGCAAAAGCCCTTTCTGGTGGAGCTTGGAGATCCCGTGTTTAGACCTCCATTGCAAACACCCACACCACAACACACCCTTTCTTAGTTCCTTGTTCCTCTCTGTAACCCTTTTGGATAGCATCTCTCCTTTCTCGGGTCTAGAGATGATTTGTATTTGACAGCTAGAAAAATGAAAAGGAAATAAGAGCGAGAGAGTCGATCTCTGCCTAACTTCAAGTCCCTGGGCCCCACTGCCTTCTCTGCTTGGAGACTCAGAAAGAACCTACGGTTCTACTTGGCAAGCTTCCTTAGGGTGAGGCTTCTGGGATGGTGAGTCAAGAGAGCCTGGGACCAACATGAGCCCTGGTGTCTGTTCTCACATTTGCCAATCACAACAGGGGTCATGTGACTGATGGTAAGTCAGAAACCCCTGTGCTTCAGCAGAAATGCCTTAACTGAACCTTGGATTGTTTATTTCAGTTCTACCAGCCACAACTTTTGTGACTGATTGGACCTTTCCAGTCACTGACACTCTAAACGCTAGGAGTGTTTTTCATCTAGACTTACGGTAATAAAGCATGGCTGTAATCTAGCTGCTCTCTATGTGGGGGTGTATAATGATGTGTGTGTTGACATGAGTGTAGTGTGTGTGTGTGTGTGTGTGTGTGTGTGTGTGTGTGTGTGTGTGTGTGTGTGCTTCTGTGAGCATGTGCATGATACACTTATGGCTAAACAGGTCTGGAATGTCCATGAAGATCTTTCTACTCAAAGTATTCTTTCACTCCTTGCTTCAGACTTCTGCTCTATTGATTAGCTCTCCTTTGTCTGCCCTTCTGAATGGCTGTGAACAGTTCCTGGCACAGGCAAGGGGGTACATGAGTTCCATGTGTCTCTGAGGGCCTCCTCCATGATTTTCTCAGGGAGATGTCTTCTGCTGGCTGACTTGTTCTCTGTTTACTGAAGTCACAGAGATGCTCACAGGATCCACAGGCATTTCTGTGAAATGTTCAAACCCTCAGAGATAGCATGACCACATGGATACCCATATAGACCACAGACCAGAAGCAGCAGTGATTGATAGCTTGCCATTGTCTTCTCTCTAAAGCCGTCTACAGGTCCTGAAGGGACCGTGCAGTGGAAAGTCACTGATCTGGGCCAGCCACTCAGTTAACTGACAAGGGAATCTCAGACGAGCTTCCCTCTCCCAGCTGCCAAACTGGTGAGAACAGAGCTGGGACTCTGAGTCTTCAGTTCTCCTCACATGGGGCACCTCCTTTATGGAAACTGCTTCCCCTGCTCAGCTCATCCTCATGCACCCGCCCTTCACTGCAAGAGCTCCATGCTTGACAGGAGCACAGGTTTTTTGTGTGTGTACAGGGAGCTCTGATCTCATGGACTTTGGGACTGAATTATTCTGGAAGAAAAGAATGAAGCAAAAAAAGGAAGGCCAATGCTTCAATGGTTGTGCACATGTGCGTGTGTATGTGTGTGTGCATGCGTGAATGTGTGTGTATTTAGAAGTGTCTATGCTGGTGCACATGTGTGCTGGTACATATGGAGCCCAGAGGTCAGATGAAATTAGATGTTTCCCTCAGTTGCTCTTCACCTTGATTGAGACAGCCTCTTGTCTAACCTGGAGCTCACTGATTCAGCTTGAGTGACTGTGTAGCATGTCCCAGGAAGCTACCTGTCCCTGGTGATCAGTGTTTCCCTTCCGTCTGGGTGTCCAAACTCAGATCCTCAAGCTCGGATGACAAGCACTTCACCAACTGAGCCAGCTCTTTCCCCGCCTCCCTTTTAAGGTGCTGAGGACCATCTGTGGCTCTCAAACATCTTTGAAATGCAGCTCACAGAAATGTGATAGAAATGTTTGTTGTCTTTTGACTGACAACACACATTCTTTATTTTAGGGCCAGACTTCGGTCGGTTTTTAAAAGTGGATTTTTTTTTTTTTAAGAAAAATTGGTTGGCCTTCTTACCAACCTCAAAATGGCTCTGGAAGCAGAACAGGGCCAGAGATGTATAAGAATTTGAATAAAACCTTAAACTCCAAATTGCATCATTAGTAATATACCCTGCAGGCCACCATTACTGGCTGGCAAGATATTCATCAGTTCTAGGAGATTATGAACTGAAGAAGAGCCGCAAAATTTGCAACCTAGTGGATTAAAGAAATCCATCAGGCTGATGGAGCACTGTGCCCAAGAGAGGCCCGGAGTCCTAAATAGTTAAGCTTATTGTATTTGGCTTGAATTTTCCCGTTTAACAAGAGAGTCTCTCTCACTCACTCCTTATTCTTTCCTTGTCTCGTTCCCATCCTGCTTCTGCTTCCGGAATCCAAAGAATTGCATCATGGAGTCTGTGCTGCAGGGGCAGTGTGGTCCTTTAGACTGTCCCCTGTCTGTGCTGCAGGGGCAGTATGGTCCTTTAGACTGTCCCCTGTCTGTGCTGCAGGGGCAGTGTGGTCCTTTAGATTGTCCCCTGTCTGTGCTGCAGGGGCAGTCTTGTTCTTTAGATTGCCCCCTGTCTGTGCTGCAGGGGCAGTGTGGTCCTTTAGACTGTCCCCTGTCTGTGCTGCAGGGGCAGTCTTGTTCTTTAGATTGTTCATGAGCTATTGGCATGTCCTACTTCCTGTGCAGCTACTTTAGTGTCCTGTGATTAGGTCTGCCAAAGGATGCCAGGAGTGTATTTAACTTAATTATTTTTAATTATGTGTGTGTATGTGTACCTGTGTGTGTCTGTGTGGTGGGGGTATGTTCACATGAATGTCCTGGAAAGCCAGAAGCCTAGGATTCCCTGGAACAGGAATTACAAGCAGTTGTGAGTTCCCATAAGGGTGCTAATAATCAAACTTGGGCCCTCTGGAAGTGCAACACGTGCTCTTAATCACTGAGCCATCATCCCAGCCTGAATGTCACTTCTAATGTGAAGCACTGACGAGCAGGGGTGAGGCCTTGTACCCACAGATGGCGAGACCACAGGTTAAAGAAAGTGTCATTTTCTTCACATTCCAGCAAGGGCACAAAACACTGATGTCAACATGACACTCTTGGTGTTGATTCTGTTTGCTTGACTGGGAAATCTTTACCAAGTTGTTCCCCAGCAAGACTGCCCTGTTTTTACTCTCATACTTAGACAGGAAGGCTCCATGCTCAATGGACTCACAAGGGCGGAAACATTGGGTTCCCCAAAGGAGCAACTGGTCCTAGTTTGCTTTCGGTTGGTGTGACAAGGACCATAAAGAAAAGCGACACAGGGAGGGAAAGGCTTATTTGGCTTACAGTCTTGGTCACAGTCCATCATCAAGGGAAGCCAGAGTGGGAACTCAAGGCAGGAACCTGGGGCAGAAACAGAAGCAGAATGATAGAAGAATGCTTCTCACTGTCTCGCTCTTGTTGGCTGACACCCAGTTTGATGTTTATAGAACTCAGGACCAGTGGCATAGAGGCAGCACACCCCACAACCGTTTGGTCCCTCCCACATCCATCATTAATCAAGAAAATGCCCCCACAGACTTACCTGCTGGCCAATCTGATGGAGGCATTTTCTCAAGCGAGGTTCTCTGTTCTCAGAACACTCCAGTTTATCTCACATTGACAACAAACAAACAAAAACAAAACACAATTGACTAGCAAGCCACATCAATTAGTTGATGATCCCCTGAGTGTGGGATTTGTCTGTTTCTCCATTATTCAGACACTGGTTCCTGTCAGAATGGACCAGTGTATATTTAGTTTACACTTTGAGCTACAAACTAATTCATTTTCTTGCTCAATTTTCCTTACTTTGGCCACACGGAGCTCTTTAGATAGCTTTGTAACCTTTGATAGACGCCAGCATTGCAGGGTGTCTTGCCTGCTCAACTGCTTTCTCAAATCTTGACAGTTAGTTAGTCCAGGCATATATTCCTCTTCTATATTTATTCACTCTGATTAGAATCAATATTTTTTTCCAGGAACTCTCACTCCTCTGACTGGAGAATGGCCTTAGAAACCAAGACCTGGGAGCAAAGTGCTCTAGTGACTAACGAGGTACACAAGTTTATAGAACACGGAAGTATGTATGCTCATATAATCTGTTTAAGCTCATTTGTAAACATTTTTACAATAATACTTCAGATTTATTTGCTGTTGAAAGAGCCGACATGGATGCTTAATTTGATACTTTGAAATTTATTATTTTATAATTTAGTGGTGGGGGAGTGTAAGGGATGAGAGGTTTCATATAGCCCAGCCTGACCTCAAACTCACTTTGTAACTGAGGATGACCTTGAATTTCTGTTTTCCTCTTTGCCTCCTGGGTGCTGGGATTACAGGTATTTTTTTGCCACCTAGCTTTTGTGGTTCTAAGGATTGAATGCAGGGCTTTCTACAGGCTAGGCAAGCCCTCTACTGACCAGGCTGCATCCTAGACACATGTGTTAGTCTTACCATCTCTGTCAAAATAGTTCCTGTAGCTGGGCATGGTGGCACATACCTTTAATCCCAGCACTCTGAAGGCAGAGGCAGGTGGGGATCTCTGTGAGTTTGAGGACAGCCTGGTCTACAGAGTGAGTCCCAGGACAGTCAGAGATACACAGGGAAACCCTGTCTTGAAAAAAAAAAAGGTATTTTCTGTGAGCATCTTTCCTACAAGTTTTACATTTGCTTATTGATTCAATTTATTGTCATTTTGGGAAATGTTTTGTGTGTATTTGAAAATGAGTGCTCAGTCTTCGATGGGACATCTACATATACTCCCCTTAGCCCACACCCAAACACAGTTCAGGGAACTTAGTGGAGGGGGCAGAGACCATAGGAGCCTGAGGACAGGGAGGCACGCTGAGAAATGCTATTTCCTAGGCGTGAGTTCTAAACATGCTCACGGCAGCTGTGGTTACCTCCACATAATCAAAGTTCCAGCATAGATGGGGTAGATGGCCGTCCTGAGGAGCGCTGGTGGCTTCTAGAAAAGGATGTGACCACTGGTGTGATTCCCATGCTCCAGTGGACACCCCCACATCCATGCACGTATGGGCAGCACTAACTGGACTTAGTGGGTTATTTAGAGAAAAGACCTGAAATTGGAAGTAGGTGGTGATGGGGCTATAGTGAAGTAGGAACGAGGAAATGGGGGTGAACATGATCATATATCATTGTCTGCATATTTGAAATTCTTGAGAACACTGGCACATTTTTTTAGAGGTGTATGTGTCCTTGCCACAGCCTTTGGGTCTGATTTTATGCATAGCAATGCTGCTGTCCTAACAATGGTGCCAGAATCTTCTGGACCTTCACTGACACTTCCGCTTGCTCATGCAGTAGGTTGTTAAGAGAGTTAGATCAATTTCTCCTTTGATTGTAGAGACTGACAGTTGAAAAGACTCAGACATTAAATGTTGTCACCCTTGTACTTTATTGTACAAAGGGCAAATGTATAGAATGTTCTCTGTTGGTATGTCCCAAAAAAGTTTCCACAATGATGCCCAATTCTTAGTATTTGCCTGAAATTCTTACTATTTGCTCAAGATTTGACAACAGCAAAAACCTCCCCAAAAGTATCAAATTAATTGAGGAGGGAGACACATTTGACAAGGCTGTCCTTTCTGGTCCACTATGCACACAATGAATCTCTTTCCTCCTAACTTTTCCTAGGAACTAGTACTGGTGAATTTGACTCAGACTGCAAAGTTAAAGCATTACTAATCTCTGTTTATTTGTTTATTATGTCGTTGTATAGATGCTGTGTTCATTAGAAAATAAAGCTTCTTTGCGAGTAAATAGATTCACTGTGCACTAATTGGGGCTCAGCTACTTCATCAGTCACTTAACATCCAGCACGTGTAAACATGAATTCCTATCTACAGATGCTATTTCTAAATTTATAGCTTCCAAACAGCCATTAATTTTGCTACCATATGGGTCACAAGAGGCGAGCTGATAAATCTTGCATCTGCAACAGAGTAATGCTTTCACAATGCACATTTATTTTCAGAATCCATGTGTATTTCAGCCAGGCTATGATTGATCTCCCGTGAACGGAGCGCGGAGCTGCTGCATGGAGGGAATCAGGGAATCAATAACACACTGGACCCCACCTGCTCTTCATAGATTGTCTCTCTGAGTTGGCAAAGGAAAACCCATGGCACCTCTGAGTGCATCTCCTCCCTGTAACAATTTACTTAAAAAGGCAGTACACAAGGAAGCTTGACCTTTAAGTAGACAACATCATGCATCCATCCCATCAATGGGCAGTGGAGCGATCTGCCATAGTCAAGTGTGTGATAAAACACTCCCTCCATCCCTGGAACAAAATCTTTTTCCAGAATTAAGATATTACCTTTTTCTTACCATCAATAGCAGTCTAAATCTGAGATATTTCCTGCTAACGTATCCCGGTAACAGAGTAAGAACTAAATCGGATGGTTTTCTGGTCAACCCATTCTTGGTGGACTGTATTTCCATGGCATGAGCAAATGTAATTTTGAATATTTGGTAGAATAAATATAGAAGGACCAGATAATCTCTATACAGAGAATGGAAGGATTCCTATGCTCATTAGGATGCTACTCCCTCTAGGAGTTTGACACCAGATGTGGCTCCATGTCTTATTGAGTAAATTTTGAATGTCTTGCAATTAAAACTGTTTGACTTTCATACTCCATGAAGTGTGGCTCTGTAAAATATGAAGGCTATTTCCACATTCTCAGAGAAACTGGAGACCAGAAACATAGATGACTGTCTCGGGAACACAGTCTCTCAGCACTGAACTAAACCAGGGCTCATTTTTTTTTTTGTCTCCCAAGTGTTTTACTTTTTCTATTCTCTGTTGCTTCTTTATATGGTTTTTTCATTCTCATTCTCTGTCTCTCTCTGTCTCTCTCTGTCTCTCTCTCTCTCTCTCTCTCTCTGTGTGTGTGTGTGTGTGTATGTGTGCACATGAATGTGTGTACATAATTGTATGTGTGGAGGCCAGATGTCAACTTCTGGTGTCGATCCTCAGAAACCATCCACTATGTTTGTCTCACACCGAGACCTGCTTGGGGTCACCCATTAGACTGGCTGGCCAGTGAGCTCCCGAGTCCACCTGCCTCTGCTCTCCAGCTGAGATTACAAGCACATACCGCAGTGCCTGGCATTTTTATCAGTCAGTTCTGGGACTCAAACTCAGATGCTCATGCTTGGTTGTGAACTGAGCCAATTCCCTAGTCCCCGTTCTAGGGTACTTCTTCCTGCTAGTTTTCACAAGCCCAACACCAAGGCTCTCTAGAAACACCAGCATACACTGGTCACCACCGTTCTAGTCTATGGCCTTCTATTTCAAAACAACCACTCACTTGCTGGGATAAAAGTCTTTGTCATATAGACAGATGTCATGCTACTTACAAATGCCACCAGACACTGCAGATTAGTGTGTTCCATCATGAGTTAAGGCATTGACTTTAAGGGAGAAGAAGCTGCTCCCTCTTCATTAGCTTTGGATACTTCCACGTTGCCCCTGTGCCTTTCCTCTGTGGCTTCCTCAAAAGGACAGATGAAATTCTTTCAAGAGCATCTTGAGGTGGACCACACTGTGTTGGCTTCCTTGCATTTGCATAGAAATTAAAGGAAGACTGTATTTTTGCTACAGAAATAACTTCATAATAACATCTTGATATGAACTAATTGCTTCGATGGCTTTGCAGGCACCTGCGGGAGTTATTCCATTAGCACTGGGTGAGCTGGAGAGACGCCCTTCCCCCACAGGCATGCACACTCCCTGCAGTCTTTATTTTTCAGGTAGATAAAGGCAAAGTCTCTAAGTAGCTGCCCTATCAGATAACATTTTTTGTGACCTTCCAGGGCCAGAGGGCAAAGAGTAGTTGAAAAAAAAATCAGTGTTGGGCTGGAGAGCCCTGAGTTTGAGTCCCCCAAACCTATATAAAACCGGGCATGGCAGCAGGTGTCTGTAATCCTGGTGTTCCTTCAAAGAGCAGCAGGTGGAGTCGAGGGAAGTCCTGGGAGCTCCCAGGCAGTTAGGCTGGCATACAAAATGGCAAACAACAAAAGAGACCTTGTCTCAAACAAGATAGAAGTCAAGGGTCAACACGGGGGCTGTTCTGTCCCATCCACCGGGCACCAAGGCACAACAGCAACTGCACTCGCACGTGCTCATGGACACATGCACACGTGTCATCCACACACATGAAAATCAGCAGTTTGGCTGAAGGTGTCCTTCAGTGATCTGTGTGCAGAGACTTCTCTGCTGGCAGTACGTGTGTATGTTTGCACACCTGGCTCATTTACTGTGTGGAGTCTCTGGAGTAAACCACGGTCATCTTTAAAGGGAAATCAAGACAGTTTCTCATTGGGGATGAGAATGATAAAGCCCTCATGCTTCTGTTAAGCAACCCAGGGCTTGGCCTGAAGATTCAGGTAAAACCACATGGACTCCTTCCAGGCATCAAGACAGCTGCAGGGAGTAGGACATGACGGAGCCACAGTTCAAGAGAGTGGGTCAAACATACATCTGGACCTACAAAGGAAGGCTACTTGCTTAAATGATTTTGAGTTGTTATTGTTTTTTAGTGAGAATATCACATTTATTAAAAATAATTGTGCTCTTACCAATTTGGGAATTTGTTGAATACCATAAAAGTCAAGGCTTTGGGGATACTAATTAGGATAGAGGCATAGAGGAGCAGAGAAGAAGCCTGAACTCATACCCATCTGTTTCCATTATGCTCTTGTTTCTTGGGCTTACAATTTGGTAATCAAGAACTTGCTAGAAAAAATGAGCTGAACCTAGTCTATTTGCATTTTTAGAGCTAGCTGATAATATGACTAGAGAAATCCATTTCTAAGGATCAAAGGTGGTAGGGTGCTTTAGGTAGAGTGGGGGTATACTTTAGGTGTAGAGGTTGACACTGTTCGCATAGATAACCCCCAGGATTCTTACTATCCAACTTCATAAGTGAATCTATCATCTGAGTAGCCATGGCTTTGACTGGTGTTCTCATTGTAGCAGTGGTGTGTGGACAGATTCTGGAACCATTGTAAAGAAATTGGCATAATACAACTTTGGCATTAAGGGGGATGTGTTTTCTGGTAGAATCATGTGTGCCATCTAGTGGACAAAAGGAACATTTTTGTCTTGCTGTCCTTGCTAGAATGTTAAGGGTTTTGCCAACATGGGCTGGGGAGGTAGACCAGTTGGAAAAGTTCTTGCCCCTCAAGCGCAGCAGGAAGGTCTGAATTCAATCCTCAATACCCACATCAAAAGCTGGGCTTTCTCTGTGAGCTCGAGGTCAGCCTGGTCTACAAAGCAAGTTTCAGGACAGCCAGTAACACAGAGAAACCCTGTCTCAAACAAAGAAACAAAGAAGCTGGGCTTGATGGTGTGTGCTGGGGAGGGAGACAGGGGTTTCTTAATTGATGAGGCTTTGGTCCCACTCCATTATGCTCTTGTTTTTTTTTTCTATACACCATGTGCGCAACACACACACACACACACACACAGAGAGACTGACAGACAGACAGAAGTCAGTAGTGGTATAAGCAGTGGAGTAGTGGAAACAGAACTCAACTGCAGGAAGAAAGCTTTTGTGTCCTGCTAAGAGAAGACAGGGGCAGGACATCTGCATGATGGCCCATTCCAGATCCACAAATATGGGCCTCAGTCACACACAGTGATGGTGTAGCAAAGAAGTTTTGAGCTGTGACCTGTGTCCTAGACAACCGTTGAGAGGTGAGCAGTGACTCCTGAAGGAAGTGCCCAGGGATGTCTTGTCGCTCCCGTATTCCAACACCTTCCATGCAGTAGCCACTTGGGCTTGAAGACAGGTTGGTAGTAACCAGTTGCCTCTGTTTCCTCTGTGAGAATCACCGACCTGCAGGAGGAGTGGGGGAAGTGGTGTGCAGGGGACTTGACAAGGGAATGGGGTGGATCTGAAAACAGAGTCATTCCACGATCTACAGGAGTCCTATTGGGGCTGAAACCTCTGCCATTCTGCAGACTTGGTACAAAGGAAAGAAAGCTTAAGTCTGCACAAGGCCCGTGAGAGAAAAGGCATGCCACCGCATTCACCACGTCAGCCCTTGGTGTGGGAGATTTGTCTGTTTCTGTCAATCATGTTTTAAATAAATAATGATTGGCCAGGTAGGAAGTATAGGCAGGCGGTCAACCAGACAGGAAGTAGAGGCAGGGTGATGAGAACCTCTGGGAAGCAGGACGCTTCCCTGGCATTCCTGCGCTGATCTCCAAGGAGGCAACATGTAGTAGCCCAGCTGAGACAAGGTACTGGTCATGTTGCTGACAATGGGTTAATATAAGTTATGGGAGCTGGTAGGAAGACTGAGCTAATGCGCCAATCAGTGTGTAACCTAATGTAGACTCTCTGTGTGATTTTCTGTGGGGCTTGCCGGCTGTGGGGTACTGGGCGGGAGAGTAACCCCAACAAGCCAGCCCTCATGTTACAAGCCCTGCCCTTTGATAGCCCATCACTGCTCATAGCCTGCTCTTTTCTGTTTCTGCAGGTAAGAGCTGGTTCACCTCAGCCTCAGTGACCACATCCATCAGACGGACCTAAGGAAAGAATCTACGCCTACCTACAGGGCTGGGGAGCTAGCTCAAGCACAAGAGTGCTCGCTGTGCCTGCATGAGGACCCAAGTCTGGCCTCTAGAACCCATGTCAGAAAAGACAGATGTGATGCAGTGTTGGGGAGGTGACAATGGGTGGCTCTCTGGGGCTCACTGTGCCAGTGAGAGTCTGATCAGAAAATAAGTGGGGCTTTCTTGAGGAATGACATTCAATATTGAATTTTGGACTCCAAACTCCAACCTCACATGTACCCATACATACTAAAACAGGTACACACATACACACACATGCACACACACAAAATGCACCATGAGCGCCTTCAGCACAGTGCTTGCAGGCAGTGCTCAGTCGCGGACCCAGCGCATCACTGGTGCTGACGCACAGGGATTGTCCAGGGTGAGCTCCTCTCCAAGCAGCCTCTGCGGCTTAGATGGAGCAAAGTGCTTCCTGCAGCTCCTCGGAATGCAGCATCGCCTCTGATGCCTGGGCTTCTGCAGCTAGGATGGAGCAGAAGAGGAATGGTTCCAGAACTCTCCCCCTCCCCGTTTCTTTGCATCTGGACGTTGACTAGAATGGCCCCATTCTGAATATTTAGACATACCTCTCCCTTCTTTCTGCAAGTACCTAGAGGAGTGAGGGAATTGCTGTAATTAAAGCTAGGTTTAAAAACACCAGCCCTGGGGAACTGGCTACCATCTTCCAAACAGAGATGAGTTGGAGCCCGAAAGCTGATGAAGTGCTTAGATAAATGTGATTTATTACGTGAGCAGAGAGAAAACGTTAGGAAAGACAAGAAATAGGTTATTGGCACTGCTCAGCTGCATGAAAATTGGAAGCCATACCCCTAAGCATTCTTTGGGGTAGAGCATGTTTGTAACTTTAAACATTGTAATATAATATAACCAGATAAACATGCACACACAAACACACACACACACACACACACACACACACACTCCCAACAAAGCACAGGGCTCTGAGGTATGCCAGCCACAATGTTTAGGATAGTCAGATTGTTTTCCCTTCGCTCTGCCTCTCAGTGCTTTCCCCACAACCCCTACTTTTCAAAGTCCGGTGCTTTCCATGGTCACTGTTGGTTAATGTGGCATTGTGGAACATTGAGATGAAAAATCTAAACTCCACAGAGCTCTGGGGACCTCTCTCCCAAACAGAGGAAGAAATCTTTGTTTTGGGTTGCTTTTATGGCCAGTTTTAAGAACAATCAAAACAATGTTTGGGAGGAAAAAAAGCGGAAGAACTACTAGGAGGTAAAGTGGAGAGTGTGGGGGAGGCCTGGAAACGACTCCAGAGAGCTGCAATCCATCAGGAGTACAGCAAAGTGCTTTTCTTGCAGGCTCATGGGTCATTGGTTCACGTGATAAGAAGCAAAGAGAGGCCAGAAACTTGGGCCCTGACTCAGCAAACTCATTGTCCCGTGAGTTTTCTGCAGTCTTGTCTGTGAGAATGGGAGACAGGCATGAACTCTGCATAGAAGATGGAGAAATGGATCAACACAATCCATCCACCATGGAATTCTGGTCCAGGGTGGCTCAGCTTTTTGCCAACATTACCTCCCCAAGGAGTATTATTTTTCTAACCAACCCGCCTCATAAAACCAGAGGTACATGATGCAGTATCTAGGGACTATACATATAATCTTTAAAAAAAATAAATCAAGGAAGCTTAGATCCAGCATAGCATAGCTCTCTCTAACACAGTAGAGCACAACTCAATTCGGATTGGCACCATGGCTTTCCCCTGTGGATAGGTAGATGGGCTTCCTTTCCATATTGAACTAGAAGGATGATTGTTCACTGAACAGTCCTGGGTTCCTCTGGACTCTATCATAAAAAGAATCAGAAGACCTGGGTCACATCCCCATGTGACTGTCATCCCATCTTACCTATGTGTCTGCATTTCCTGTGATTCTCTCCTTGTTCAGGACCCTTATATCATAAGTAACATCTTTCTAGAAAACGCTTTAGATATCCAGGGTTGTATTCTGGTGTTATCTCCTTGGTGACAGCCACCCTGACCTTTCTAGCTAGCTTTGCCACTGCCTGTACCTCCTGTGTTCGGATTCCTTTTTTATGTTCTGTCATCTTTAAATCCTGCTAATCTTTTTATGTGTGTTTTGTGTCTCTATACATATGTTCTATACACAATTCTTAGCCTATCAAACCTAATATTTTAACATGGTATATCTCTCTTCCATCAATATTATGCACTGTTTTACTTATGTTATGAGACCAATACCTGGTCCATAAGTGGTACCTGATCAACAGTTAGTTACTAATTTCTGTTTTAGTATCCCTTGATCCTGTATTGCATGGTGGATTTTCAGCAAATCAGAACTTGAGTTGTTTCTTATTTGAAAGGATGAAAATAAGATAAACCAAATTTTGTTAAAGAGTGTAGCTGAGGTAGTATGTGGGAAAGTTATGCATACGACAGATTAGAAAAGTTGCTGTGTTAAAAATATTGAAATTTACAGGATCATATAAGGTTTAATTTATAATTTAGGCAAGTAATAAATTAATACCAATAACAAATAAGAAGGCATAACCCCTCAAAGAATGGTTATTAGACTGTATCATTGCTCTTGTTCGTCAGGGTGTTGTTAAATAATATGAAGGTTACTTGGACCCAAGCACTGCCATGTTTGTGCAAGTGACCATCGGGCAGGTATGGTATACAGAATGGACACACTGGACAATGGATTGGTTCCTGCCCTAGTTGAGATAGAGCAGCATGCGAGAGCTTGTCTCACTACTCAGAATGGTATATAACTCAGAACCTATGAAGCCATCCAGAAATATTTGGAATTGTCCATTTAATATCCACAAATTGAAGTGGACCATGGGTAACTGAAACTATAGAAGGCAAAGCCATGGATGAAAGAGGCCCCCTGCTATGCATTTGAATAAGAGATCTTTTCCAGACAATGTGCCATTAGGGGCATTTTGTGCTTTGTGTTTTGCTGGAAGAAATTAGATGCATAAAGGAGAATGTGACACTCAGCAGGACATTAAGAGACAGGTATAATGAGAAGACAAAGGCAGGAATGGTCCCAGGAATAAAGAAAGAGAGGGTCACACACACTGGAGTTCTCAAAGTTCACATCTGGTCCTTCTATTTAGTCTCATCCAATGTCCTCCAGGTCATTATGAGAAGAATCACAGCAAGCAAGTCACAAGGAGGGGTGACTGTGAGAGCTCCTTGTTCAAGAAAACGCGGTTGAAAACTGATAGGAATTTGAGCCAAGGTCATTATCTGGGTCAGATAGGAGGCCACCGTTGATCAGGGTCCCCCTGCTGCTGCCGTGCTGTATCCAGTGCCCATGAAGAGCCCTTGCACTGCCTCCCTGCAAGCAGCCATCACTGATGAGGTAATTCTCCTGGGAAAACAGACACACTCGAGCTGTTAATAACAGGGTCAGAATGATTAACTTTTGGAGTTAAAGTCAAGATTATGCTGAAGGATCTGACAAGGGAGTACATGCCAGTCCTCTATGAACTGCAAAGGATGGACTTATGTCAATTGCTATTTTTTAGCCCAGTTTTAATATTCATTTAGTATGATGCCATATGCTCATTAAATTATAAAACACCAAAACACAGATGTCTTATAGAGATTATCTGATCATTCTCTTATTTAGCACAAATTCTCTATACAGGAAAGCTAGGAAGGATGTCCTTCTTGCTGCCATGACCAAGAGGGTGACCCTGACAAGCTGAGAGGTCCAGTATTTTCAAGCCCATTTGATCCACACACATAAAGCCATGCCTTTTTACCAAAACTCTTCTCGGGAGGAAAGTAGCTTCATAGTGCCAGGTAGTGCCATGTTCAGGTCCCGTTTAGGCAATCATACAGTCGAGGTAGCATGAGTGAAGCTCTCCAGACACTTCTAGAAGCACAGTCTCACAGCAGATTACTGGGTCCTCTGGATCATACAATCTTTCTCCCCCCCCCCCTCATGTTGTCCCCTGAGCCTTAGGTGCAGGAGTTATATTGTGGGTGTAGCTTTGGGGGCTGGGCACCCCACTGTCGGTTTTATATGTGTTCTGACGAGTTGTGGTTTGCTGCAATGGTCTGTCTCTGTTGTAACAGGAAGCTTCATTGATGACGGGTGGGCACTACACAAGGGTAACTACGTACAGTGCAGTTAGAAACTGCTGGGTTAGTACAGCGGCAGCAGAGGGCATTTCTCAACCTTTTCACCTGTAGGGGTCAGTATGGAGCTCCAGAAATTAATCAGTATTGCTTATCAAACAGTGACTCAGTTGAACAAACACCACAAATATGCACGTTCTGACACATTTCTATTGCCTTGGGGTGTCTGGTGATTTATGGATCAGGCATCTGGAAATAATCTTTCACCAGATAAAGGGCATCTCCATGCCAGCAGCTTCTGCCCCAGCCTCTCTTTCCTCGCAATTGTCTTTCACCTCTCCCCATCCAGTCTCTCTGGGCTCCATTATTTTGACATGGAGCACAAGGTTTCATGTGAATGTGCCCACCATTTCCACCCCATGTGAGCATAGTCCTTAGCAGCAGCACCAGGGATGTCAGTGGCCTGCACTCTGTGCTCACAGATGAACCCAAAGAGGGAGGCACACTCTGTAAGTAAAGCTGGTAGGGGCTGGCCCTGGATAAAGAACACAGTCTATGGATGGCAGGGAGGGCAGCAAGGGCTACCTTCTGAGACATGGGCAAACCCAATAGCAGGTCTCGAATGATAGCGAAAAACCCACCGGGCATCCAGGGGACAGAGATGGGTCAGTCTGACAGACTTGCGTCAAAAGCACTGAAAGATAGCTCTAAGACAGGGGCATTAGATTTCTTCGACATATAACAGACACAGAAAAATACAACAAAAAGCACAGCTTAGTAGTCACAAGCAAAAGACTTATGTAACTACCACTTGGGCCAAGTTCAACTGCCGCCTTCTCAAATAGCGTTATTGCCCCCTACCAAACACCTGTGCCCTTTCCTGACTAGATGCTACATGTTATTTTCCATAGCCATCACTTCCTTGGCCTCCATAGTTACTTTGCTTGGCTATACATCCTTGAACACTATGACTTGCCATGCTTGTTGTGTTTGGTATGAAAGAAGACCTACCATATATGCTCTTCATGACACATGTCTTCCCTTCTACATCATACTGGGGGACTCATTCATGCAGCTGTGATAAATGCATTTTCTCTTCTGACTGCTGTTGTGTTTCACAATGCAGCAAGGATATGCTGGTCTCTCTGCTGTCCCCCACTCATTCACCAAGTCCACATAGTGCTTGTGGGATCCTTCTTGACCCTCGGTGCTGGTCAACTTCTGCAGAAGTTTCTCCAAGCATCTGGATTTGGGGGCGTAAGTGTCTTTCAAGTTAAAGGAAATAGCAAATTTTTCAAGGGGAATCCACCTAATCTCACCACGAGTGTTACTTTTGAGGCAACTCCTCTCCCCAGTGCTCACTGTCAGACCCCAACATAATCCCCATTATCTGAAAACAAGGAGCTTCAGTTGGTATTTGGAGATCATTTTCACACACAGAAATGTGACATTTTGTCAAACTTTTAGAGTTTAACTTTTTCCATTTAAAGGATGAAAGAGCATCATGCCATGTTAGTCAAAATGTCACTCATCTCCTTTGGACAGGCAGAAGGGCAATTTGATTGCTACTGGAGAGATATTTTTCCTTCTAAAGTTGTATCTACAGAAGTGCAGTTGTCACAAGAGAATAAACAAAGGCAGATGCCTGAAATAATAGTGTGGTTTCTTTCCTGGACTCAGTCGAATTGCTCTGTATACTTCTGTGAGAAACAAAAGATTCAAGCAATGTATTCTACAGAGGATCTGAGTGAACACCTGGTACTCTTTTCTGCTTGTAAGAGAATAAAGCAATCAAGAAACACATTCTGAGAAATCTAGTGCTAAGCCTGTCTAGAGAATTTTCCCAGGAGTGGGAATAGCCTCATTTTGACCGTTTTTTCATGAAGCATGATAAGAACCAAAGACCTTTTGTCCAGGTAAACAAACAGTGGCACTGACCTGCTGATTGTCTTTCTCTCACCCTCTCCCTCACTCTAAAACCTCGACACGCCTTGCATACAGTATGTTCTCAATGGAAACCAAGTGAAAACAGAAAAAGACATACTTTTGAAATTCTACACTTTAAAGCCCAACCTCATTCAGCTACTGGCCCTACAGAAACATGCTGTGGTTTCAAAACATTTGGCTGGCTCACACTTTTTCAAAGAGATTTTTATTTTTAAAGAATGATCCTTCCGCCAGGCAGTGGTGGCGCATGCCTTTAATCCCAGCACTCGGGAGGCAGAGGCAGGCGGATCTTTGTGAGTTCAAGACCAGCCTGGTCTACAAGAGCTAGTTCCAGCGCAGGCTCCAAAGCCACAGAAAAACCCTGTCTCGAAAAACCAAAAAAAAAAAAAAAGATCCTTCCAAACATCAGTTACTAAATTTGGTCAAACAAAAACCATGAAGGAGATTTGAAGGCTCACTTGCCTTTCCCTTGCTTGGTTGTAGGATGCTGTCCCAGATGTGATTTCTGACATCAGTGTTTGGAGGTGGATAATACCCTGAGTCATCTAAGAGAGGATCCAGGGTCTCCAGGAGGTGTCCCAGCAGGTTTACCCAGCTTCAAGGAGAAGTTGATACCAAGGAAAGAACAATCTGCCAAGAGGGCAATAAATCTTCTCCTTAATACATCTCTCACAAGAAGGAGGACCACGTGAGCATCAGAGCCATGAGCATACAAATTAAATCAGAGGCACTGTCCTGTTGACTGATAGATACTGCAGGAAATCAGATAATTGACCAGGCATGGGCTGATAATGAGATACTCTTGGCTAATTAGAGGAGGAGCAATGGACTGAATCCAAATGCAAAGAAGCTATTCACAGAAGCCATTGTAGAGAAATGGGCAGGTACCCGGAGAGCTAAAAGGGTCTGGGAGTGGAGAGTGGATGTTATAATATTCTTCATAATGAATCATCTGCCTTTTCAATGAGCTCAGATCTCAAGGGTTCAGGGATTTCTTCAGGTTTGTGTATAATATAAAATTTAATGATGTCCAAGAGAAAAAATTAAAAAACCAAAAACACTGGGCACATTATTCCAAGAGCATCTTTGCATTTTGGCCAGAGTGTCCTACAAGTATGACTTGAGACTAGAATGATCAATTTCTTTGGAAGACATTGTAGGTCAGACTTTATGTTGAACACGGATCTCAGAAGTCAGCTCCCAGAGGGGCTCATTGGACCCACAAGAACTCATTGGAATATTGTATGTTCTATTCATGTTTGAGAATACAGTTTCGACAATTACCAAGGCAACACCTCCATCCATCCTTGCTCTTAGATCTTTTCTCTGTCTTCCCCCCAACACATACTACCCCTCTGAATATTCTGTCCTTATTCACCAATGGCACACAGGGTTGGGGAGAGAATTAGGAAGTGGGCAGTGAAGACCCTCAGATATTCATATTTCCCTCCCTTTCTTACTAGCCCTTTTTTGCTTCCTTTTTCTCACTTGCCTATTCCTGTTTACTTTCTTCCTGTCTCTTTCAGCTACATATCCACACAGAATTCACTGTTCTCAGTCACTTGACAATAAGAGCTCATTTAACCTTCAAAACAACCCAAAGCAGGTACTATCATGATTCCCAGTGTGCATTCAGGGTGTTGTGTGTCCTCATCTTAGTTAATCCTATGTAGGACCATCCAGAGGTGTACCTTACAATCTCCTGGGTGCTTCTTAATCCAATCAAGTTGACCGTGAAGATCAATTAAACAACTCCACCCCCTGTCAACTTGACACCCGAATATGTTCTCTTCCACCATTATCAGTCTATCCCTACTTTCCCCCAAACTAATGTCCATCTAGAGTACAGAATGCATTTGGTCTATTACCAAGAGTCTGAACTTAGTGGTCCAACATTGTCCAAAAGTCCAAGTTCAAGGTCTCCCTTGAGACTTAAGATACATTCTTCATTGTAAACTCTTGTAAAACCAAAAGTCAAGTCACACATCTCTAATATATAGTAGCAAAGAAAAAACAGTCCTGCTCCAAAAGGGAAGAGCAGGAGAATAGCAAAGGAAGATGTAGCAAAAGCAAAGCCAGACCCTGGGATGTAAATGCCAGCTCCTATGGTCATCTGGCATTGAGGGCATAGGGTGGCATGAGGTAAGTTCCGCAGCCTTTATGACCTTGTGAAGTGATGTCAGCATGGTCTGTCTTTTAGGCTAGGTCTGCTCACTTCCTGAAACCTTTCTTTAGCAGACATTCCTCATGCCTGTAATCTGTAGCTTTCTGGGGCCTCCACTGCATCTTAAGCTTTACTCTCATGCTTCAGTCCCTGCCCCTTGAGGAACTGCCTACAGGGGCCCTAAACCATACGTTGTCTGGCCTCCCAGGCTTTCCACTGGAGTCTGGATGGGATCCTCCATGACACCCTAACTGTTCCATTGTGCACACCTGAGAAGTCAGCATTGTGTGGATGACTTCAGGGTCTGTTTGAATGGCAGATGGGCTGCTTAGATTACAGCTCTACAACAAAGACTCCACATACCGGGTAGATGACTGAGTGCAAGAAACCACTTCCGTTCTTCCCTTTCTAGTTGGCCCTGTACAAATGAAAAGCTCTGGTGCTTTCTTCTCAAAGCAAAGTCTTCCAAGTCTTCCTGAAACTCCAAGCTTTTCCAAGTCCTCCTCCCCATCAAACCATTTCTAGTGACTTTTAAAACCAATTGTCAAGCACTCATAGCAACGAATCCACCTGAGTACCAATGTCCTATGTGGATTTGAAATTTATCTGCTGTGGAAACTATTGAGGGAAAATACTTACAGGAGGAAAGACTGATCTGGCACACCCTCACAGTCTCAGATGGTAAGGTCTTCATAGTGGGCTGGGAAGCAGAACACCTCCCATCACTGTGGCCAAGAATAAGAGAGGGGGAGAAGCAGTTAGCTATATTGTTAGAAATCATACCACAAAATTCTATATTGAATTTCTCCTATTCAACGTGGACCCCCAACCATGGGAAGGTGCCAAACATTCAGAGCATAGTTAACCATCTGTGGAAACTACACACACTCACTCACTCACACATGCACACATACACACGCACAAACAAATGCACGCATTCATGCACACACATACTTTATTAATTATGAAAGTGCTTCTCAGTCCAGCCCAATTTGCAATCAAGAGGCTATGTCATGTAGATGTAGCCAAAGCAGGCAATCCATTCATGACCACCTTATTGCCAAACAAAA
The DNA here is from genome assembly GCA_028555095.1 of Dicrostonyx torquatus. Classification (NCBI taxonomy): domain Eukaryota; kingdom Metazoa; phylum Chordata; class Mammalia; order Rodentia; family Cricetidae; genus Dicrostonyx; species Dicrostonyx torquatus. The sequence continues at coordinate 4,778,829 of JAQHUG010000016.1, read as the reverse complement.
GGCTTTTGTAATCTTTTTCCTCTACTACCACATAGCTGCCATACTGCACCCCAGCCAGGGACTAAGTTCTTTGCCCTAGCACGTGACTAGTTCCTTGAGGAAACTGGATTGTAGCAGAACCTTGTGGTAGAGACATGGTGGGCACTCTGTTCACAAACACCACGAAACTGCAGAGTGGAAAAACTTTCCCAAGATGAAAACCCTATTAAGCCAGCTTAGAGAGTGCATTATTCTTTGAGAATGACATATTTGGAAGAGGATTTATTCTTGGCAATTTTTTATTATAGTCAATGCTTTTAACTGAGACCCATCACCTGTCCTTGACACTGGATGCTCTTTTGAAGCCAGCTCCCCCAAGGCTTCAAAAGGACAAAGTACTTTTGTGTACTGTTAAAGGGCACTTCGGTATCACTGAAGCATTTCTGGTTAGGACACTGGAATCCAGAGAGAGGACACGATCCAGTAAGATGTAAAAAAATTGTTCCTTTGGAGTGAGTATGGAGAAGATCTTTGGGGATGTCAGTCCAGTGATAGGTACACACACACACACACACACACACACACACACACACACACACACCATAATACAGTAGCATGAGGCCTGGTAGTCACATGTCAATCATGTGATTTTGCTTTCCCAGATGTAGGTAACTAAACAGCTGTGACCCACACCAACCCCTTGGCCCATCTCTCTAACTGATAAGCAGCAAAATGACAAAGGAGAACACTGTCAGAAATGAAGGAGTCCAGAAACGTGGGCTGTAGAGTCTCTGACCTCATCCTCCCTTCCTCAGGGCCCAGCCTCCAGCTTTCTTGAAGTCTGCTGCCTCACGGTCCTACAGTAACCTCCAGGGCTGAGCCTCCAGCTGTTTGTATGGGCTTCTGACACTTAGATCTAAAGAATATCTACTGATTGGGACACATACCTCTCTGAACACACATGTAGGACAAACTGATGAGCAATTAGTTGAATTATTAGTCAATTTCTACGGATTATTATACAGATTATTATCATAGATTAAAACACTTCCCTGGTTGTTTGAGCTCTCTTAAAGAGCAGTTATTAGAAACTGTCTCCTCTCTTTGTGTTTTAAGTTATGGTAAATTTCACAGACAGTAACATCTAGAAAAGTAGATATATTGACATTTGGGAGACAAGGTTTAATTTAAAGTTTGTTTTTTATTTTGGTTGATGATGAAGTATTATTTACTTATTACAAAATACTTGACATTATCTAATAGTTATATGCCAGACATTATGCTTCAGGGCTTTCCTTTCGGTTTATCTGATGCCAACGACAATTTGTGAGGTAATTAGGGAATGATTATTGCTCTTTAGAGATGAGAAAATGGGTCATAGGGGAGTGAATGTGGTGGAAACTGATGTGTTTATTCTGAGTTGTTCTATTACCAATGAAGATTCGGGAGTAAATAGCGGGTGTAAGCTTATTAGATCAAAAAAGCCATGGAGGAACAACTGCTGACTTTCTCTCCACACTTCCCAGACTGAAAAGGCTGTGAAATCTCTAAGGCCCTCACTACTCCTTCCTGTGTGTCTTCTCCATCTGTATTCCTGGCTTTTCCATTGCTAATTTAGTCAGCTAGTTGCTGGCTTCACCCCTGATTCCAGGTTAACATTATTAACAAAGTCTTGGGTCACAGTGTGATTAAATACCCCACAACATTTCCCCCCTTTTTTGACTAAATAAAAGGAAAGGTTTTAACTCTAACACAGTAAAAATACATATCATAAGAACAGTTATCAGGTAAGAATTATATTCACAATGTCCAGTCCATTTGTATTTGGCAAATTTGGAGAAAATATTCTATTATCTATCCTATCTTGGTCTGTCTAAAGTTTTATATCAAGCCACTTTCTATAATAACTTTTATTACCAAACTAAAAATATCTTTTTAGACCTAAAAATGTTTCTTAGATAAACAACTTAAGCGTTTATGTCTTTCAACCTTTGTAAACTTTACATATCTTTTGTAAGTTTCTTTTCTAATTTTGCTAACAAAGAAGACAGTATAACTATTTGTCTTCAACCCCCATCAGAAATTTGAGAAGGATAAAATATTA
>JAQHUG010000016.1:4761835-4774519 GCA_028555095.1 Dicrostonyx torquatus | reverse complement strand
AAATCTTCAGATTGAAAGAGAGCGAGTTCCTGTCTCATCCCGCCTTAGATTCTTCTCTAGTCCTGATATTAAAGGTGTGTACCACCCCTGCTTGGCTTGATGGCTGATTAGTGTGGCTGTCTTTGCACTCTGATCTTCAGGCAAGCTTTATTTGTTATATCATAAACAAAATATCGCTATAAGGTCTTCTGAAGAATGTGAAGTGTGGTCCAACTCAAAACTATGCTGTATGCCGTGTACAAGAAGCAAGGGCCTTAAAAGGCTCCTCTCAGTTGTTAAGTTGAAAATTAGGGGTTATTTTCTTATTTAAATTTTTGATATCACTAGGAATATATTTTAACTCAAAATTTTAAGCTAAAAACTAGTAAAAGTTACCTTTTCTGTTAATATCTGAATGAATGTTCTTCTATCCTTTTCAACATACCTATATCAAAAGTATTATTTTATAAACATGAAGTCATTCTAGCCTACCAGATGCTTCATTGTATTATTTACCCATGTCTCACCACTATGGGGAAATGGTTCTCCAGAAGGCTCTCATGTTCCCATGCATCTCGTAAGCAGAAGCATGACCGTCTCCATAGCAGCCTCTTTCCCTGCATATCTAGTATCTCAGAAGACCGAGGTGCTTTTTCCCTTGGGAGTGAAGAGAAGATTCATTTCCAGCTTTGATAGGAGAGTCAAGGGCAGGTGTGGTTACTATTATTTTAAAAATGTGTTTCTCCTAAATTCTTCTATAACACAATCCACCAGCAACAGTGGGGCACATATTACCTATTAATGCCACATAGTTCTAACTCCTACTGTTCCTGTAGAGCTCCTGAATGTGACCCCAGAGTCCATGTTTTCTGTGATGGACCTATCTCCTCCCAGCACTGTGTGTTGTAGGAGTGGGGAGAGGACAGAGGTTTACAAATAAGCCTGTTGGGCGTCTACCCAGGACCCTTTCCTACCCCTTCCCAGATACTGTGTAGAGTGTCCTGCCTGAGTGTCTTCCTCATTAGAAGCTATACTGTGTGGAAACAGCAGAGCATAGGGATTTGGCCCCTAGGGCTCTGTAGTTAGGTTTGTCATGATGACACTTCTAGCTCTGCCTTCTGCAGATTTATTTATTTATTATGCATACAGTGTTCTGTCTGTCTGTCTGTATGTATGCTTGCTGGCCAGAAGAGGGAACCAGATCTCATTACAGATGGTTGTGAGCCACCATATGGTTGCTGGATGGTGGTTGCTGGGAATTGAACTCAGGACATCTGGAAGAACAGTCAGTGCTCTTAACCTCTGAGCCATCTCTCCAGCCCCTTCTGCAGAAGTTTTTGCAACCCTGGATAGATATGTGGATTTGTTTCTCAGAGTCTCCATTCTCTCACTAGCCGATGGAGTAAAAAGGGATCTGAGAAGCTGAATTCAATACAACAGTCACTGGAGGGAGCTCTTTAGCATGTGGAACACAGGTGGTTCTGTGGCTCTGAGTTGTACCTCTTTGTCTTATGACTTTCTTTGGGAAGCTGATTTCTAGTCACCCTAGGGAAAGAAAGTAACACAGACTAGATAAATGATTCCATCTAAGTCCAGCTTGCTGAACCAGTGTATTTACTATGAGTACTTACAGGAACATGAGTGGTTCCAGACACTACGTACCTGAAAAGCCCAATCAGAATGGGTGAGATGCAGGAGAGCTGCAACTTGTGAGCACCTAGACCACTGAAGACCCTGTTCCCCCACGAGATGTTATTACTTAAGTGACCTCGACAAAAGACTTTGTGAACTTTGTTAGGTTCTTGGGAATCTCACACACCTTGTGAGCCTCCCTAATTTCTCCAGGTGAGAATGTTCAATTCTGAGGAAACAGGAACACTGGATAAATAGGTCAAGGGGTTGCATGGGTGTATCTGTGGTTTTGGGGCATCTTCTCAGTGGTAAGTATAGCTTTGTATCAGACTCAGGATCTAAGTGCTGTGCAGGAGAGCAGAGATACTAACAGCTATATGCTTTCATGTTCAACATCATAGTTAGGGAAAGGCAAGAGTTCTATATATCTGACAATAAACTCTGAAGATAAATGAGCCAAGGCTATGGAGATTGTAATGAGAATCTTTGACTGTAGCCTTCCAAAGACGATGCCGTGACCCATAGGTTAAGCTATAAGTACAACTAAAGCAGGGTTTAGTTGAGTTGATGGCCCCAGAGATCTTGAAGATCCCATCAACACTCAAGATGGTAATGTTCTTTGAAGTCATAATACCAGTACGTTCGTTCAGTGGCTGATCTCTTCTGATTTTTTGTTCTTAAAGAGTTTTTATTTATAGGCATATGTATGCATGTGTGCCTATGTGAGTCTGTTCCACATGTGCTCAGGTATTGGGAGAGGCCAGAAGAAGCTACTGAATTGCCTGGAGCTGGAGTTGCAGGTGGTTGTGAGCTACCTGTTAGTTAGGAATCACACTCAAGTCCTCTGGAAGAGCAGCAATACTCTTGGTTGTTGAGCCAACTCTTGAGCCTCTTCCTTCTGCTCTTAAGGAGTCTACTGCTTCATAGTTAGAGGCTGTGCTCCAGGCCTGAGATCAACCTTGCTCCCCTCCACCCACTCCAGTGGTCTGCAACGGTAAGATTAATTGGACCATTAAGATGAATGGAGTTACACACAGAAGCTCATTTTCCCACGGTCAGTGTGCCCTTTTGGAAACTGTCTGTTCAGCATTAGGAAGTTATGTATTTCTCAACACCTCCCATGAAATGTGACTCAGAAAGCAAAGGTTTACAACAGTTTTGTTTCATGCTGACACACTGAGCCTTGTAGAAAAAGATCATTTGCCTAGAGCCAGAAAAAATAAAACAAACAAAAGACCCCAGCCAGTTATGGAGAGCACAACTGACTTACAGCTGTACCTGTGTAATCCCATGTAACTGGCGACTTGCCTGTCTAGAAAGACATTATCAATCCTGGTAGAGAATCTCCAAGGGAACTGGATTTATTAAGCAATTAAACAATTAGGCCTTGGAGTATTTTCAAAGATTACAGGCAAATGAAGGACCCTGCAAAATGACCTTTGAAATGCACCGGAGAATGCAATAGGTGGAAATAAAAATGTGCATAACTTTATTCAGATTGAGTTTTTTCTAATTATCATTAATTGGCTGTTTTCAGAAAAACCATTCTTCACATGCATTCTATATGCAAATCATCTTTGTAATGTTTTTATTACATATCCTCTACAATAAAGAAATGAACCATTTTAAAAAGTAATCACTGCCAATGTTTTGCTTAGAGTTACAGTAATGGCATTTATAGCTTGATTCTGACTTATATTGACTCTGGGATCTGGGGAATTCACTTACATTTTCTTTGATACTGTTTTTCTCATCTATATAATTGGGTCTTAAAATATTACTTTCCTTACAATGTGTTGGGAGAATCAAATTAGATAATACGTGTAAAGCCTTTAATTAAATCCTGGCATTTGGTTAGTCTTCAATAAATAGTAGCTATTTATGTATCTTATATAGATGGTATACAATTAAAAGGGGTTTATCAATGCATTTTTGCATCCAACTTATTTCTTGGCATATGTTAAAAAAGGGTTTTGTGAAAAAAGATGCCTATTTCTTCCTTGTTTCTAATTGCTATGTATACCATCATATGAGTTTTTGATAAGTTTCTAAATAAGAAGCTAAGTAAAGCTGTGTTCCCCTGGCCTAGCCCTGCTGGCTCAGAGCTGACCCTCTTTACCTTTGTTGAAACCCTATGAGGCAACTCTCATAGGTTGGCTCTTCACAACGACAGAAGCCCTCAGAATTCAAAGCTCTTCATCTGTGGCTCTGCTTTTTGGAGGCTTCCCAGGGAAGCAGCCTTAGGATGAATCAACACCTTGGCCATTCATCAAAACTCCTGGAGGAAGATTAATGTCCTCCAAAGCAGCTGGAACTCACTTAAATAACCAACTCAGATTCATTCAGAAAGCACCAGAGTGAGAGAGCCAGGAGTGCTCTGCTTGCTTCATCCTTAACCCCAGCGGGGCTGCAGAGAACTTATAGCAGCATGGCTTCTCTACTACAGACTGTGGGAGGCTGGCTGGTCCTCCTCCATGGTGGAAAGGATGGAGGCAACACAGGGCAACTCCAGATGCTTGGGCTTCTTGTACTGAACTCTTTACACTTCTGTGCTACCCCCTTCCACTCTGACCTCATCAAAGAGAGAAAGTGGTAGAAAGTAATTCCACTCTCACACCACGGATCTCTTCTGTCCTCGCTGTGTGGTCTTGGGGTGGGGGGAGGTGGAGAGAAGGATCCGGGTGGGAACAGAAGTAGACCATGGCAACATCAGTGAAAGGGGACTGCTGGGGAGAGGAGAGGATGTGGCCAACTGTGGCTTCATTGCTCGAAAAACTGCCTAACGCAGCAATAGCAACCGTTTTGTGCCTTTACCATGTGGAAGGCTCTGTTTCGGCATTTGCTATATGGAGAGAGGAAGTTCAGCCCTTGGCTGATACAGGGAAACTAGCTCGTCTGAAGACAATTGCCTCTGACCTAACAATCTCCTCAAAGGCAGCAGCACGGTGCTTCCTAAAGTGTCTTTTCAAAACGCAAATCTGATCTTGTCATTCTTTTCCTCAAGACCGTCCACACTGTTCTCCACATCTTCTGCAGGACAGAGGGGCTCAGATGGTTATGAATGTCTGAATGCTGCATTTGCAGTGGGCTGGAGGCCCTGGAAACAGTACCTGGAGGAGCACAGCCCTGGGGAAAGTAGCCTCCCTTGCCTTGCAGAGTAGCCTGATCGCAGATAAAGAGACAGAGCAGTCCCTGGTTTCCCCAGCCCCTCAGCTGGATGTCAACAGCTCAGTTCAGGTTTCAGATGGGAAGACTAGGACAAAGTGGCCTCGCTTCTCTCTAAGGCCTAGAGGGTCCACTGCTCCTGCCATCTTACGGTCAGGTAAGATGCCTTTACTGTAAAAGTTAACTATTTGTTGAGAGTCCCTAGCAACATTTGGAGAAAGGAGTGAGGCCCAACCCAAGCTCATAAACATTCAGACCTTAAGCAAAGGTCATTCCTATTTTGTCATAAAATATCCGTATTTAAAGGGAATGTTTCACATTGGCAGCAGGGTGTTAATTGTGCTGAAAGTCTGGCTTCTCGGGTCCTGAGTGACATCAATAGACTTCTGGGTGAGAGGGTCTTGAACCTTCCCAGGTCTCCTCATAATTTCCATGTCTTTCTTTCTTGCCTCACAGTGAGCTCTCATTTTGGTGAGCCCAACACTACAATAAGCATAGCCAGACACAAAATAGTAGGAAAGATTTTAATAGCTGATGCAGGTGAGAACACAAGCAGGTGATTTCCCAAAGCAATGCCTTCCTTATACCAAAGAGGCCTGGAGACATCATTCAGAAAGCAAACGCATATCCAGATAGGAAAACATTGTGGGGATAGGCCATTCCTAAGCACACTGCACAGAGAATGTATACTACCGAATATGCTCAGTTCACAGACAAAGATGTTTTAATATACACTTACAGATTAATTTTACATTATTCTGTGTCATTTAAGGTTCAAGAAGGAAAACTAGGAGACCCATTTCTGGGAAGGCTTAATTCAAGGTCACAGAGCATATTTTCAAAAGGCCAGAGATGGCATGTGGGAAGACAATTAGGTACGATCAACTCCCCAACATGTGGACGCTTTGCCGGTGTGTTAATGCAGGAGTTTGCCCCTGAGAACACTTAATCTGTTTGTTTACTAGCATGAGTTCAAAAAGAAAGCCTAAATGTTCTTGGAGACTTCTACAGAATAATAACTTCAATAGCTCATTCTGATTGAGCACCTGGGGCAGGGGGCAGAGCCTTGTGTCTGGAGGCAGAGAGCCATCAGAAGTGAGTGGACACAGAGGGTCCTAGCAAGAAAGCTGACACAATCAGATGGCTGTAGAAGGAAGGAGACAGCATCCATAATGACCTGGACAGACAGCTTGGGAACATGAAGTGTCTGCAGAAATGCTGTTAAGCTTGGTGTCCAGTGTGTCACCGGCGACTCCAGAGGATAATGCCAGCAAACATCAGAGGTCAGAGAGCACAGGAATGGAGCCATGGCAGGCGACAGCCGCAGCAGGGGCAAGCAGCACATACCATTTGCGGAGGTTTGGCCAGAATCCTTAGGATCCTGCCATTTGCTTCCTTCCCCATTGGTGGGTGTTTCTAGTTAGTCCCGTATGCAGGTGTCCACAGCCTCTTCTTCCCCACTGTTCAAAGCCATTACCAGAAAGACAAAAGCAAGAGGCTCAGTGGGACCCTCTTCTTCCCTGTCCATCACGAACTGAACATCAGAGAAACTGCTGAGTATATCTCCTGTGTGACTATGCTGAAAACACAGAAAACCGTCCTGCCAGGACCATCAGTGCATGTGTGATGGTTCCTATTCACTGTCCACTGGACAGGAGCTAGGATCACCTACCAGACCAAGCTCTGGGCAGGTCTGTGAACTCAATTGAAGAGAAGCATATTAAATGTCATCAGCACCGTCACCCATTGATGGGTTAAAGGAGAAAGCAAGCTGAGCACCAGCACGCATCTTGCTCTGACTCCTGACTGTGACTACCAAGTGACCAGCCACCTCATTCCCTGTTATCACACCACGATGCCCTGCACCCTTCAAATCATAAGCCAAATAAGCGCCATTCTCCAGTGCCTCTTGAATTGCCAACTTGGATTAGTGACTTTCTTCACCATGTGACCAAATACCTGACAGGAAACAATTTAAGGAAGGAAGGGGTTATTTTGGCTCACTGTTCAGAGGGATTGTTTCAGTATGGTGAGGAAGACATGACAATAGTGGAGCAAGATGCAAGTCAGGAACAGAAGCTGACTGGGCATATCGTATCCCTATTTAGGAAGTGAAAAAATAAACAGGAAGTGGGACTGGGCTATTAAACCTGAAGGACCACCCCCAATGATGCATTTCCTCTAGCAAGTTTCCATTTCCTTAAACATTACCACTAACTGGGGACCAAGTGTTAAAACATTTCCATATTCAACCTTATCACCCTGGTTGCTAATGATCAGTCAATTCTGATCATTATCTCCCATCAGTGTTAAATAAGATGAAGGAACTTATTTTTATCAATGTTATTGTTAAAAGAGAAAACCTTTTGGCAGAAAACTAGTGGGCATGCAATTGAAACTTCTTAACCCCACCTTCCACCTTACAACAGTGTGTGTGTGTGTGTGTATGTGTGTGTGTATGTGTGTGTGTGTGTGTTTGTGCATGTGTGTGCTCACATGCATGCATGCCCCCTCTGCAGAGACTGTCAAAAGCATGACCTGGCTAAGGCTGACCATATTTCTTCCTATATCATTGGCTATTATCCAAGCACCATGGTCATACCCTTCTTTTTGCCTGACAGCGTTCTAAGCTCCTCTGGGCATAGATTTTCAACTCTTCTGTGGCAGGTTGTGCAAGGCTGATTCTGGAATAAAGGTCCTCTGCTATGTGATGTCCTTGTCACCTTCCTAAGATTGCATGAGCTAACAGTGAGCAACTTGTGGCTTTGTCAAGCTAAAACTGGTCAGGCAGAATGGTGTTCTTTAGCCTTTGTGTATATCCTATAGACAGTCTACTCTGACACCCTTCAGCCTGACACTTCCCTATATACTCATGTGTAACACCCCTCCCCCATCCTCATTCTCTGTTCCAGCCTTACCCAGGCTTACACAATGGGCCAATTTCCAAGTTAAGCCTCAGCTTTAAAGCAGTTTCTGGCCAGGCATGTTCTGCAGCTATCATGGAAACATGCCATTGCTCATCACTAGTAACTTTCTCCATCCCCAAAATATTTTTAACCATCCACTGAACCCATCCCTGAGAGAACCCTTGAGTTATGGAGGAGCAAACAATGCTGGTACATCTGTTTAGCCCTTCATATAGCTACTGTCTGATTCCAGGAAAGAACACTGGCATTCCTAAGAGAAAGGTAGCTTACAGGCATTCACTCAGGGAGCTATAGCCAGGTCCAGCAGAGAGACAGCCCAGACAGGTGTAGGGTGGGTACAGGAGATGCTATAGCCAGGTCCAGCAGTGAAGGGGTGTGGTCCCTTGGCCTGTGACCACACCCTGCTACCACCCCCAAGGGTGGTACCCATTATTCAGGAGATAAATACTAGAAACCCGGGCAGGGAGCTCTCTCTGCGCGGATCGCCGACCTGCTTGGCCTGCCTGCGTATTCTCCTGTTGGGTATCGTATTTCTTGTGTCTCTTTAATAAATCCATATATCCCGATACACAGCAGAGAGCCAGCCCAGACAGGTGTAGGGTGGGTGCAGGAGATGCTATAGCCAGGTCCAGCAGAGAGCCAGCCCAGACAGGTGTAGGGTGGGTACAGGAGATGGAAGCAGTTTGTGTAAGGTCCTGAATTAGTTTCCCAGGACTAATGATTGCCAGAATTTATGACCAGAGACAGGAAGGCTTAAACAACAGAAATGCATCCTCTCACAATCCAGGAGTAGGGGAGTTTCAAACGTACTGTCAGCAGGACCACAGTCCCCATAAAGGCTCTGCAGAATCCTTCACTGCCTCTTCCTTCTTTGGACAACTGTAGCAACTCTTGCTTGTGTGGCTTTTCTCTACCTTTATCAACTAATGGCCCTTTTCCCTACTCATGTCTCTGACGCCATGGCCCTGTTCCATACATGTATCTCCCCTCCACACTAGTCCAGATACGAACATCCATATTGAATACATTCCCAAAAAACCTATTTCCAAACAAGGGCTTACTCACATATGTCTCAGATTAGGACATAAATACATCTTTTCGGGAATGTTGCTTATCCACAATGGGCCTTCTAGGCAGCTAACAGACAGCCAAGCTGTTAGCAAAAATCACAACTTAGGGGTGAGGATTTAACTAGGTCAGTAGAGTACTTGCCTCATATATAGAAAGCCCTTTCTTTATATTGTCTAAATGGGCATGGTGGTGCATATCTGTAATCCCTGAATTCTAGAGGTGGAAGCTGAAGGGTCAGATGTTCAAGGTCATCCTCAGGGACATAGTGACCTCAAGGCCAGCCTTGAACCCAGTCTCAAAATACAAAGCAAAGTTAAAAAAATAAAATATTCATGACTCAGTCAGTAAAAGAAAACTAAGCCATCACCCCCACTATGAATTTAAACTAGTAATTCAGTTCTCCCATCCCATTGAGCTTTCAGCTCGATATTTTGTTGTAGCAAAATATTATGCAACCAATCATTTGTATATCTTAAAGGAAGCCATTTGTGACCTGTTGCCCACTCAGACTCCAAAGGAGTATGTAAAGCTTATGACAGTTTCCCAAACTTCTCCCCAGCCTCCAGCTAGGCCATGCTGGCTCTTCCTCCTCTCCAGTCTCCACCACCATAGCCCATGTCTCTTTCTGCCCCCCAGAAGCATAGGCCTTTTCCCCAGCTTCTGAGCACCACCCAGGCTCTGCCCAGAGAGTCTGGCAGGCACTGAGATGGAGGAAGCCCCTGTCCCTGCAGATTTTTTGACCTTGAGTTTTCAGAGGACAAATAGACCCTCTTCCCTCTTCCAACCAAGCCGGCCGGCTTTGACTCTACATCGCTTTTGTGCCATCTCCCCCCAAAGTTGTCCATCTTTTTCATTAATCTTGCCAAAGGTTCCCTGAGTATTAGAATATGGGAAAAGGAGGACAAAGGTAAATAAATACATTTCCCACATATACAAAGTTCCAGGAATTGGAAGATAATGAACTAAAGTTCAAGCATTTATGTTAACTTTCCCCGAGAGAGAGGGAGAAGGAGGGAGAGAGAGCTTAAAACCCTTAAGAGCCTTCTCTGAGCTGTGCAGAGTGGGTGGGGAAAAGATGATCGGATTTAATTCCTACATAATAATGAAAGTAATTGTCCTGTGTGTGTCATTATTTCTCCATTATCTTAATGCATCAGTTAATGAAAATTTTCCCGAGCTCATTCACGCAGCTACAGGAGCTAAGCAATCAGATGGCAGCCTGCACCCTGTGGATACAGCCTGGCTTCACTGCAGATGTGGACCATCATCAATCAGAGTGTCTTAGTACTGCTATTATCTCGGTAGGCTGCAGAAGCCACCCTAGAGTGAAAGGTGCCTCTGTTCTATCCAGGTGGACCTTTCCCACACTGCCTCTCACTTGTGGTGACACTGGGAAAGACACCCGATTCAGGAGGGGACCCACCGTGAGCACCAAGTGATGCTGTATAAGTCACGCACAGCATATGGGTACAGACTTCCTCTGTAGAAGGGGCACAACACTTTTCAGTGTGTGAACATCTTCAGGTTGTCTCCTCTGCCTACAGACAACAATCTCACAGTGGTCAACTATGCTGCTTCTCTCCCTCACCCATAGATAAGAACTCTCCCACTAAAACAGTGGTTCTCAACCTGTGGGTCACGACCCCTTTGGGGCTTGAATGACCCTTTCACAGGGGTTGAATACCAGATATCCTGCATATCAGATATTTATATTATGATTCTCGACAGTAGCAAAATTCTAGTTATGAAGTAGCAAAAAAAAATGATTTTATGGTTGGGAGTCACCACACCATGAGGAACTGTATTAAAGGATCACAGCATCAGGAGGGCTGAGAACCACTGCCCTAAAGGTTCCTATGTTGAAGGATTGGTCCTCAGTTTGAGGTCCAATCATTGAGAGGTTACTGTGTCATGAGAACTCTGATTGAATCAATGGGTGAGTTCACTGACGCATTTGTAACTTGGTGATATTATTCGGAGGACGTAAAGCCATTTGGAGACAGGACTTGGTTGGATGAAGTCTCTAAGGGCACGCCTTTGAAAGGCGTCCTGTCCTTGTAGCTGGAGCTCTCTTTCCTTGCTTTCTATGAGTCTGCGCCATCAGGAAACGATCAGCCTTCTCTGCCGTGTGTTTCCCCTGCCAGAACGTTTTGCCTCACTTCACACACAGACGGATCCCACTGGCCATGGACTGAAACCTCTGAGACTGAATCAGAGCCAACCTCTTCCTTGGGCTGTTAACCTCAGATTCTTTGTCACTGTGATAAAAAGCTGACTAATGCAAACTTCTCTCTCCCAAAGGGTTGAAGTGACACGGGGTCCATGGAGAGATGTCAGATGGAATGCTTCCCTAGCTGGCCTCATGGGGGAAGAAAGATGGAGCTGGCTAGCAGGCCATCATAGGGGATCTGAGATGACTGGGCTGGGACTGTAGGGATGAGGTGGTGATACTTAGGATGTAGATAGTGAGGAAGCTCGGAGAGTTGGGTGTGGCAGAGGGGAGGTTATAAGAGGTGTGGTAGGATTTGCCTACCCTTGTCAGTGTTAGAAGAGACCAGGAAAATTAATCTTGGACAAGCTTCACCCCCTCAGCTGTGATAGTGCTATGACCTAGGCCACACAGATTCTAGATTTAGGGACAAAATAACCTGTTAGTTGGTCACTTCATGTCATCTGTCGTGCCAGCACCAGGACTCATGTGAACTGGTGGAAGCAGAGTTGTCGGGTTTCTGAGAACAGAGGCAAATTTCAGATAATCTACCCAAAGCCTTGTTTAACTCAAGGCTCTTTTGAGAGCCCTTTGCCTCTCAGCCTGCCTCTGGGTGGATCCTACTGCGTGTCAGGTTTGGTGGACAGCACGGGCAGGAAGGCATGGCATCTGGGTGCTTAATGGTTATTTAATTCTGCTCCCTGTGTCTCAAGGACTCACTTGGAAAAGGAGTGTAGCACTTTCTCTAAAGTGAGCAACTCTGCTAGCATTATAGGTGTGTGCCACCATACTTAATGTAATAGTATCTTTAAAATACTTAAGATAACACCTGGGACAATGCACCAGCTTTGTGTGCACCCACCTGCTAATTATTTCACTTTTCAATAGCTCAGTCTCTGCATTTTCAGAGAAGGAAATTGGAATATGTGTTGAGGAAGGGCCTCCCTTCAAAGAGTCTTAGTGTTCACATACGTGGCATTTTCCACCGGCAGTAGATGGTTACCCATTCAGGAGAACATTTATCTCAACATGCAGATGATTAACCACAGAGAACCACACATCAAACAACTGTATGCATCTTGCTTGAGAAATAATAAATAAGAGGGTGACAGATAGAGGATCCGAGTCCTTGAAAGTTTTGATTAATAGAAGAGCTGTCTAGCTGTGACTTTGGCTGTGAAAAAATGGATGTTATTACCCAGGACATTTATGCCTGGATCGCCAATGAAATTGGCACCTTTCAGACATGCGAGTGTTCACTGGGCCACCCATCTCCTACAGCACCAGTGTCACTGCCTTTCTTGGAATGTGTAGGCCAATGCTACTTCTTCCATGATGTCTGCAGATTCTGCCAGACCGTTCGTCCCACCTGTTGTATAACTGGAAATGTGACTCCTATGTACCACAATGCATCTTGTGGTTTGAATGAGAAATGTAATCCCTGCCCGCTGACACACACACAGGTTCATGTATTTGAATACTTGGTCACCAGTTGGTGATACCGTTTTGGGAAGTTATGGAACTGTTAGGAGGTGGAGATCCTTGCTGGAGGAAGTACATCCCTGAGGGTAAGATTTGACTCACCTACTTTCCATTCTCTCTCTCTGCTTCTAATGAAGATGAAAATATTATCAGCCCATCTCATTAGATGCTGAAAAAGTCTTGGGCAACAATCCCAAACCCTTTCATGATGAAAGTCTT
>JAQHUG010000016.1:4731287-4743758 GCA_028555095.1 Dicrostonyx torquatus | reverse complement strand
AAAAAAAAAAAAAAAAAAAGAGTTAGTTAACAAGAAGCCCAAGCTAATGGGTCAATCAGTTTAAAATTAATGTAAGCCTCTGTGTGTTTCTTTGGGACTGAATGACTCTGGGATCGAGCGGGACAGAAATCTCTGTCAGCACCCTCTCACTCTCTATGAAGTGAACAATGACTTTGAACTTGGGTCCCTCCTGTCTCCACCTTCCTAATGCTGAGCTTATAGATATGCACCATCAATTCCAGCTTATATGACGCTTTAGATGGATCTCAGGACTTGGAGGATGCTTGTCAAACACCCTACGAAATGAACTACATCCCCAGCCCAATGACTTTTAAAACATATAATTCACTGGGCTAAGTATATTGATAGCATGATGTAACCACTACATTTCTTATTCTAGGACATTTCCATGGCCTCTAAAAGACATCCCAAGCACATTACCTATTCTGGATATTGTTTGTCTGCTAAATTAAAAAAACAAAAACCTGTCCTTTTGTGTCTGCCTTCTTAACAGGATGGTTGCAAGAGGCACACATTGTTCTGGCATCTATCCTACTGCACTCCTTGTTACGGCTAGAAAATTCCTTACATTGTGGACAGACCATAACTTATTCGCTCTTCATTTGGTGGACTGGTTGATTTTCATACTTTTGACCTTTATTTGAGAAGATACAAGTCTCTCTTCTAGGAGCTCACACCACCACATTATTGACTGACATTGCAGTTGTCATGCCAGAGCAAAGCAGGTACCATTGGGCCTGAAACCCACTCAAACATCAGGATTCCAGCTTGTTACAGGATGACATGTGTCCAACTCCAAAAGAAACTATTAATATCCAGAATTTCATCATTTTTATGATTGCTTTCTAATAAGATTTATATCTGTGTCACCAGGGAAGAAACATAAGTTAAGAGACATTATTCATTCAAGTCTCAATTCAAATCAGTCAAGGCTTGTTCAGTGTCTAATAGATATTGGGAATAAGTGAGGAAGCTAAATTATTATGGTGTTTAGGGTGACGTTTTGTTTTGGTATAATTACAAATTGAAATTTCATAATAGCACATGGAACTCTAATATATTTGGCCAGATTGAACTATCTATGGGACGATAAGAAAGAACTTTTCCCAATATATTGAGAATAAACTGTAGACACCATGTCTACGCACCCTGAATACTGATGTCCTTGTGTCCTAAATCCAGATATTCTCTGACTTAACCACTCAATGCAAAAACTCAGAAATTGTAACCTTAACTCAAGTATTGGGATCTGGCCACACTCTGTCCTCCGAGTTCTTCCATTCTCCCCACAACAGCCTATTAAACTACTTCCCTCCTTGTAATCCAGTCTAGAATTGCACCACATTTAGTTGTCATGTCACTTGACCTCAAAGGGCTCATCCTCAAAGGACTCCTCGACTTCACATTCTGCCTTGCTCTGACCTCTGTAAAGAACCCAGTCCAGTTTTATAGGATGTTGTACTGAAATCCTCTCCTAGGGAGATGCCTGTGTTTTCAGTGGGGTTATCATGGAAGGTTCTTCGCTCAATGAAGTGTCTATTTTGTTTGTTTGTTTGTTTGTTTTCGAGACAGAGTTTCTCTGTAGCTTTGGAGCCTGTCCTGGAATTAGCTGTTGTAGACCAGGCTGGACTCGAACTCACAGAGATCCGCCTGCCTCTGCCTCCCGAGTGCTGTGATTAAAGGCATGCGCCACAACCGCCCATCTGAAGTGTCTATTTACTGCTTTTAAATGCTTCTCAAACAACTTTAGTAAAAATATTTACATATTATATCAGAAGTCAGTCTTTCAAATCTATTTTTAGATTTAAGATCGACATAAATGATTATTATACTAAACAGGGATGCTTGGTTGCAAAGTAGAAGCACAAATTAAAGTATACATAGGTTATCACCACCATCATGGTCATCATCATCATCATCATTGCCATCACCATCAACAACAACACAACAGGGTCATTTAATTTTCACATTTTCCTGACTCTAAAACGTTTGAACAGTTTAGCCAGTTGAAAGATAGGAATATACAAGTCAGTGACAAATAGGAAAAGCGTGGGTACATGAGGCCATTTAACTGCAAAGATTGTTTAACTTTAAGGCATCTTTTGTTGATGAGGAATAATTGCTTTGTTTCCTCTCTCTTTTCTTCTACCTCAATTCACACAATAAATGCCTCCATCAGAGGCATCAAGCAACAGGGGCAGATCCTCAGAGATGCTACAGGATAATGGTCTGCATTCACCATTCGCAGTAAACAGTTATAATCTCATTTCATCCCAATGATGTTATTAGTAGAGATGAAACACCAGCATCCCCAACTGCTCTGATGTCTTTCATATTACTCTCATTTAGGAACCAGCTGCTGGAGGATCTTTGTGAGCTGAACAACTGATACATTATGGGGAAATTACGTTTTTAATCAATCATCTGCCTAAAGCCATGAAAACTAGTATCTGGCTAAGGTTACCTAGACATGATATTGTTTAGAAACTCTTTTTGTGTCACAAAGCACCTGAAAATCTTTATGGGTTTTCTTTTAATGATTTGACTTTAAAAAAAAAAAAAGAGGAGAGTGTAAACAAATATGCCTCAGGGGCTGGGAAGATGGCTCAGTGGGTAAAGGTGCTTATAATGCAGGCATAATGAGCTGAATTTGAATTCCCAGGATCTACATAAATCCAGACAATTCACTCCTGTTGTGGGAGGAGAGGTGAGGACAGAGGAATCCTGGGAACTCATGGGCCAGCGATTTTGG
Source organism: Dicrostonyx torquatus (assembly GCA_028555095.1). Taxonomy (NCBI): domain Eukaryota; kingdom Metazoa; phylum Chordata; class Mammalia; order Rodentia; family Cricetidae; genus Dicrostonyx; species Dicrostonyx torquatus. The sequence goes on along the minus strand of JAQHUG010000016.1, from coordinate 4,740,985 downwards.
CATAGACAGCAGTGAAGAACAAGTGACCCACCCTGTGAAAAGGAATGAGGCAAAGACTGGCACACAGATCACCTTCTGACTGCCACAGATGTGTGGTAGCATGTGCATGCCCACATTCAAATAAGTGAACGTGCATGCAGATGTGCACATGTACACAGGTTTCCTAAAGACCCAGAGAGGCTAGAAATAAAAGCAAATGGGAAAGGATAGATCAAACACAATGTGAGCATAATCAAGATATGATAAGGGTCTCTTAATAAATCAAAATAAATAAATAAAGTTCAAGGCAAGAATAGTTAATAGAGACATACATTTTATAGTGTTTGAAGGGTCAGTTCATCAGATCACGCTACAATGCAAAGCATATGTGACCTTCAAAAACAACACCAAGGAAAGAGCCAAACTAGGAAAACATGAATGAAAAAATATATAAATGAATTAATGAATGAATGAAGCTGAAAATACAAAGATGGAAGAAAAAATTAAGTACAGAAATTGAAGAAACAGAAAATATTTAAATAATAGAAAATATTACAAAGACAGAGAATATCTCTTTGCATAAGGTGGCAACACTAATAATCTTTCAGTAAGACTGATTTGACTTAAAGACATAGTGTGTATGTGTGTGTGTGCATGCGTATGTGCCAGTGACCATAGTGGTCAGAAGAAGGCTTTGGATTCCCGGAAGCTGGAGTGACAGGGAGTTGTGAGCCTCCTGACATGGGTGCTAGGAACTGAAGTCTGGTCTTCTTCAAGAGGAGCAAGCACGTGTACCTGCTGAGCCATGTCAATAGCTGTCTCTTGCTTGAAAGGTGATGAAAGAAACTGGACCAGTATGAACCATAGAGAATATGGGATTTCTCACAGGTGCTTGACCTTCTCCAGTGGAAGGACATGGCTAAACAATCGAATGAAGCCATTTGTCATAATTAGGGTTACTATTGCTGCTGCGACAGAACACCATAACCCAGGCAACTTATAAAATAAAGAATTTAATTGGGGGCTCGCTTACCGTTTTAGAGTGTTAATCTGTGAATTCATGATAGCAAGCACTGCAGCAGACAAGCAGCAATGGTGCTGGAGCAGCAGCTGAGAGCTCACATCTGATCTACAAGTTGCAAGCTGAGAGGGGGGCCCTGGCATGGGCTTTTAAAATCTCAAATCCCACTCCTACAGACATACCAGTTTCAACAAGACCACACCTCCTAGTCCTTCCCAAACAGTTCCACTAACTGGGGACCAAGCATTTAAACATAAGAGCCTATGGGACCATTCTCATTCAAACCACTACATCATTGTTTTAGTGTCTGCGGCCCACGAAGTTATCAGTCAGAAACTAACCTGGACCTTTAATTGGAGAACCCAATGACACAGTAGAACCCCAGAGAACCAGATGCAATGCAGGGCAGGATCACAAATAATAACACTGTGTCTTTGACCACCTCTGAGCACCCAACATCAGTGTCCTTCATGAAGTCCTGGTGCATGTGTCTCCAACTGCAAAACACCTTGACCAGGATTGGGACCCATGAGAGATGAGGATAAAGTTTTCAGGGAAAAAAAATTGATTTGCCTGCCATGCCTCCAATTTGAATTGCACACAACCACTAGACCCATTTTTTGTTCAGAGACATTGTTCTTCGTATAGGTTCCAGCTCCATTATGTCCTCAAAATACCATTTTTTTATTCTTGTCATCAGGAATTTATGACCCAAAATTCTTCACCATGATGAGATTTTTTTGCAGATAGTAATCATGAGGAAGGGGCCTGTAATTGAGTTTCCTCCTTATCTGTCTATGCAATAACAGAGGCTGCAGAATTATATCTCCATTATGACATTACTCATGCTACTCAGCATGTATTAAAGTCTATCATGAATTAGGCGAACAAGGGCCTGATCACAGACTTCTACCTAATCTTCCCATTTGCCTCTATGTTCCTTGTTGGTAAAGATCAAAAAGTTCACCATGGGATACAGAGGTACCTTCTCAGAGTCTGCCTGAGATTGTAGTGACAGGATTTCAGTCTCCGGCAAGTCTGGGTTGCAAGATTTGTGGTCCTGTGAAGATAGTTTTTGGACTTTGATGAATCCTTATTCTCTCTCTCTCTCTCTCTCTCTCTCTCTCTCTCTCTCTCTCTCTCTCCTTCCCTCTCTCCCTCCCTCCCTCCTTCACTGTTCAGATGATTCTGTGGAGGGTCATGAATCTGATAAGCAGGTGGGTTAGCCTCTGCCTTTGCCTACGTACCGGCTGTCATCAGTTTCCTGTCAGGCAGTTTCTCTTTTCCTCATACCTGATATAGAGCTATTATTTCTGACTCCAGATAGGCCTAGAACACTAGCCACCTGCTGATGGTGTCTACTGTCACACTTCATGTCTTTAGGCAGAAAGCCTAAGAAATCCTCTCAAGGGAAGTGCTAACTGCTCCTTAGCTAAGGAGTCCCAAAGCCACCAGCTGAAGAACAACTTGTCACAGATGAGAAGCACCCAGAGAATTCCAGGAAGAGGGAAAGCTCACACGAGGTGGGCAGTTATGCAAACACTCTCCAGGGGAAGCTACAAGAGTCAATGAACCTCTCTTCCCCTAGAATTAATTACAATGTTAAAGCCTGACAGCTTGATTTTATATTACAGCTTTCTTCAATTAAATCTCTATTTCTTTCCATCTTACTTCATGTCATCCCACTAATTGGTTTCAGCCTCTACTTTTGCCAATTGCCACTACTGTGCTCTTTTTTTAATGCACTCTACTAAAAGAAAATTGAAAATGTAATTTGACTCCTATCTCATATTGCTTCATTGTTTTCTGGGGAGATGGGTGCCAGAGAGGGTAGAGGGGAGATAATTGATCAACAAAGCCCAAAGACACCCACAATAGAATTAGATTTTTTGCAGTGTGCTGGAGGGTGCTTGCTGGACCAGGATGTACCTAGCATTCCAAGTTCTTCTTTATTTGGCCAAGAAATTCTGCAGTCACTGTGCTTCAAACACTATTGCAGATACTTCAGTGTCTGCGCAGGACCAATTTCCCAAGAGCATCCCTGACTTCACCAATGAGGGCAGAACTACTGTTCACTGAAAGAAAGCGAAAGCCTACACTTCTGGTGACCTTTCCCTCAGAGACCGCATTGCTTTTGACACAAGCAATCATTTACTAGCTCACTTCAATCACGTGAACTTGCTAATGACCATCAGCCCCCAACTGTTGTGTGCAGATTCTCCGCTGAATACAGTACCTGTAGCAGCTTACCCAGCACTTGCAGCAGCTCTGACAGATGAAGAAACTGAGGCAGAGCTCTGGGTGGCTGTTGGGTAGAATCGGGGTTTCAGCTGGACAGTCGGCTGGCACACACACTTTTGACAACTACTTCCTTCTGCGCCTTGTCTGTGAACGGAGAGTTTACGGATACTGGCTTCGGGTTGCTGTGGCAACTCATCTCACTGATGCCATTCTCCTTTTCCCCTGCTACAAGCTTTCTGCCCAATTATACAAAGAAAAATTAGTGGAAGGGTCGTCACATTTGCCAAATAATCAGGTTGATGTGTGCCAAACACATGTTATTGTGCGGAAAAAGATATGAGCCCTGGTTCACTTTCTCAATTCCAAGGCAGAGCGCTGTTAGGAGAAAATGTGCTTCATGGTTATGAGGAGGAAACCGTAGTTTGTATTGATTTTAGTGAGATGGGCAGTTGAAAATATCTTTAATTACCTGGTCCCAGGGGTTCTGTTAGACAGAGTTGGTCCTTTCTTTACTGGATGCTTTCTCAGTTCGTTTCCATTGATGGTGGGATGATCAATAGGTAAACATGGTCCTAAGTAATAAATAACGCTTGTTTAGGGGATTCAATAAATCAGGATAATAAAATCCTTTCACTGCCTGTATCATTAATATCAGTCATTCTCAGTGGAGAATGACTTTGCTCCTCAAGGATATTGGGCAATGCCTAGGCTGATGGTCTCAGCTGGGACGAAGACACCTAGAGCCCAGGGTTGCTCCTAAGCACCGGACAGTGCTCAATACTGTCTTTATTCGTTACTGCCCTCATTGCCATTAAGACCTAACAAAGGGTATTTTAGGGATAAAGGGTTTATCCTGGCTTACAGGTTGAGGAAATCATTCCATCAAGCTGGGAGGAACATGGTGGCAGGTGGGGAAGGCTTGTTGACAAGTACTGGTCACATGGTACAATCGAGAAGCAGAGAAAGACAAATGCTGGTGCTTAGCTTCCTTTCCTGTCTATGCAGGCCAGGACCCCAGTCAATGGAATGGCACTGCCCACGTTTAGAGTGGGTCTCCCAGCATCAGCTAACCTCATCTGGAAAATCAGATCGGCCCAAGGATGCTTTTCATGGTTACCCTAGATACCAAGTCCATAATCCAGTTTAACCATCACGTCAGTCCTCATGAAATAATGACGGGGTTCAAAACGCCAGTGGTGGAGATGGAGAGAAGGCTCAGTGGTGAAGAGCATGTATTGGTCTTGGAGAGGATCCAGGTTCAGTTCTCAGCACCCACATGGTGGATCATGACAATATGTAACTCCAGTTCTAGGGAATCCAACACCCTCTTCTGACCTCCAAGGGCAGCAAGCACACACATGGTACGCAAACAGTACACATGCATACAGACAAAACCGCCCATACACATAAAATAAGATAAATAACACCATAATGTTTTTGATGTATCAGTAGTACCAGGGCCAAGAAATTCCAATTTATAACTGTACCAACAAAAGGCAAGTAGTAATAAGAAAGAAAGTAGTGATTTCACAACCCAGAAAATACTTCACAATAATAGCTTGATCTTGGTGTCTGCATGCAGTAATAGCGAAACTTCGGAATGAATTATAATAGTTCATTACTTAAAGACAATGCCAGGGTTATCATCATTGTAGGAAACTTACAATGACCTAGCCCTGGTCATTTTGAGCAGATATTCTTGCACAACAAGAGTGTACTTCTGGGACTCTGGAAATTCTGGGATAATGTGTGATCTTAGCATTAGCATAACAAACTTGCTCTTCAGCCCTAAGACGAGTGGATTCTTGAGCAGCAATGACATCCACAATTAACTTTATGGCTCTGGACAGGTCTTTTTTTAAAAAATATTTATTTATTATGTATACAATATTCTGTCTGTGTATATGTCTGCAGGCCAGAAGAGGGCACCAGACCTCATTACAGATGGTTGTGAGCCACCATGTGGTTGCTGGGAATTGAACTCAGGACCTTTGGAAGAGCAGGCAACGCTCCTAACCACTGAGCCATCCCTCCAGCCCCTCTGGACAGGTCTTTTAAGCCTCGTGCTTTACAATGGAAATAATAGAAAAATATTTGGGACATTAAGGTAATGGTATCTAGTAAAGCACATTAGCCTCTTATTAAATATAGCATGCTATCTGGAAGAAGCTTTTATTAGGACATCTATTATTGTAAGAGAAAATAGACACCTCAAATGGCCATAGGAAATTGCCCAATAATGTTTAAATGCTTAATAACAAGACCTAAAATAGTTATGCCTGAGTCAATTCAATCCAAGACTTAGCCATTCTTTTTCTAATCAAGCAAAATTACATGAATTAGATGCTCTTGATAAAATCCAGGAAGTGGATGATGGTATTGCATCTGGAGCTGTCTCAATTACCAAGGCTGCACAGCTAAGAGATGAAAAACCAGCTCAATAAGTTCTAAATGAGATCAGAACAAACAGAAATAGATATGAGGAGAAGGAAAAGCATATAAAGCCATCTTCAATTCAGTAAATCCAATGAGAAGAAAAAATATTTACTTCATGAATCATGGGAGAGCATTCTTCTCTATGGGTTCTGATGTATGAACTCAGTTCATATGTTCTGTTGCATGAACTTGGTTCGAGCGTTCTGTTGTATGAACACAGCTCATACAATAATAGAATAAAAGGAATGTATTTTGCTAAGACAAAGCCTTATTGAATAGCTAAAGGCATGGAAATAGGACAAACAGTATGTGCATGTGTGCATGCATGTATCTCTGTGCATGTATGCTGTGTGGTACACACAAACCCCAAATCAGCAGAACTCCACAGACAGCAAGTGTTCAGACCTTCCATGTGTCATTTCCAGCCACCCCGTCCCTTTGTCGATTCACTGACTTAAAATTTCAAAATTTTTTCTCTGCACTAATGCAGGGTGCCATGATTTGAAAATTCTCTCTCTCTCTCTCTCTCTCTCTCTCTCTCTCTCTCTCTCTCTCTCTCTCTCTCTCTCTGCCTCAATGTCTGCCTGTCTCTCTAGCTGTCCTTATTTTTCCTTATCTTCAGAAATATTCCCCCAACTTCTCCTGCTGGATCCTAGCCAGCTCAGCAGCTGCCCCCAGAGCCTCCCTGACTTCCCCAGATGGAGGGATGTCCTTCCCCACTTTGTGCTCCCATGCTCCATCTGGGCCTTTCTATAGTCACATTTTGGTTGTATTCTAGATAAATCTGTCCACAGCCCATCTTTCCACCCAACATCACAATTTAGTAGGAAAGGGAGGAAAGAGGCAGGCAACCCTTATTTTCATTATCCATGGAGCAGGGTCTGTGGACCGAAGTTCACCAACACCCTTCCCTCTTCTATTTACTGCAAACTCTGAGAAGTCAGAATACCCCTTTGACTGTAAGGGAAACTAAGGTTCAAGGAGGTCTATTATTCTTTCTCAACTCCTTATGATCATGGCCCCTCTAATAGCGCTGGATATTATGGATAGAACTCAGAGAATATAAAACGCTGTGTTGCTAATTTTAGCCTGCCTGGACATTTATAGCATTGATACCAAGAAAGTAGATTCCACAGAGTGATCTTAGCATCAGTAAGTGGAAGGCAAACCGTCCAACTGCTTTTGGGATTCCTGGAACCTTACCCCAGGCCACTGGATGAGTCCCAGGCTGATCAACAAATTTACCCAGGCCTCATCTTCCTGTCTCCCTTCTCAGAAGCAAGTTCACTCAACAGGCCCATGTGCTGGGCCATCTTCATGACATGTGCATAATGATAATGACAGGCTTTAGCATTTGTGGCCTTACTTCTGCAAAGAGCCTTAGACTCACACTAGTCTTTTAGGATTTGCATTTACACCAGATGCAGCCGTGATCATGGGAGATATCTTTGCCCCACTTAGCCTCCCCTCTCCACTGTAACTATCCCCACTCCCGCCAGCCCCATTGGCCTCTTGGTCATCCCGCAAATGCAGTAAGATATTCTTGAGCCTAGGTCTCTGCAGGGGTCATTCCCGCTGTCAGAATGGTATTCCCTTGCACAGCCACATGGCCAGATTGACTTCGCCCTGTTCAGGCATTAGCTCACCTGATGAGGACCTTCAGGGCACCCACTTCCTTCTCATACTGTCGCATCCCCCACACGCCTGAAACCCTGCTCCCAGTCTGTTTAATTCTATATAACTTTCTAACTTTATCTTGTCTTTCTTTCCTCCCTCCATCCACTTACTCCCTCTGAGAGCAAGAATCCTTTTTTTTTTTTTTTACAACCCTTTCCTAAATGTGTAGAAGGTGTACCCCAAATAGCTGTTGATGACATAAACCCTTTTAGTGTAGCTCCTCAGCTTGGGACGTTCCCCTCACGGCAGGTGTTAGTGAAAACGGTGTCCTCCTGAATCCGCATTTGCCAAGAAGAAGTGGTGCCTTTCAGAGACAAGGAAGGCACTAGGGCTCTACCCCCAGGGACAAGATTCGGGTCCTTTTGAAAGAGCCCTATGGTAACAGAAGGTGTCTGTCCTTCTGCCTTCTGACGTCCACACAGCGTTCACCCCCTCTGCTACATGTGTTGTTGTAAATTATCCAGCCTGTGGTACGTTACAGTTATGCCAGCAGCTTCAGACCGTCTTATCTCAGAAATAGAAGCTAGGATGCGGTTTTATATTAGTTTTTGGTCGTTGCTATGGAAAGCACTGAGTCTGGTAACTTTAACACAGCACAGTTTCACTCCTGCTGTCTGGGGGTCAGAGTCTGGTAGGAGCTTATAGGGGCTAAAGTCCAGGCCACACTCTGCTGTGCTTACTCTGGTGACTCCTGGTGAGATTTTACGTACTCAAGGAATCCTGGGTGATATTTTCATTTCATCATCCTTCATCTCATCTGCAAGATTCCTCTTGCAGTTAAAGGTTGAAAGGATTTGGCAATCAGGGCATGGGTATCCTTGGAGAATAGGATTTGGCAATCAGCACATGGATATCCTTGGGGAGGACACACTGTTGGCACCCCAGGCAAAAGTTATTCACATTTATCTTTAAAATTACTTGATTAATAATGGAATATCTACAGTATATAAGGAGGAACAAAAAGTAATTCCTTCTACTTAAACAAGAAGACAATACATTGCAGCGTGTATTTGGACATCTCTCAGTATCCTGAGAAAGAGAACCTGGAAAATGCTGCATCCTGTCAACCTGTGGTTTCTTCCTTCTTCATAACCACGAGTATGTGGTTTCTGTCCCTACAACAGCAGATATACTATTGATTTTGTGTGTTTTAAATTCTATATAAATAATACAATAGTGTTCATCTCAAATTATGCTCCTTAGCATTACATAGATCTAGTCGAGGCTTCCATGAAATTCTAAGACTTTCAGTTCTCCATTCCCCCTCTTGTGTGTGGTTTTCATTAACCTGCTGTGGAACAACAGAGCACTGAGCACCCGGGGATGTCGGTCTCTGAAATACGTGGCCCCTTGAGCCCAGTAGCCTCTCCAGCTATGACAGATTCCTCATTCCCATGCATCCTTACCAGCACCTTGTCAATCACCCTAAGCTCATGTGTGTGATGGTTTGAGAATATTTTACAGGTCTCTTTGCTACGAAGGTTTTCTCCTCGAAGAACAGCCATTCATCTTATTTTCCTCATATTTCTATTGAATTTGCCTTTTATTTTTCTTTCAAATCAGGATTTCATGTCATCCAAGCTGGCCTCCAACTCACTATGCAGCTGAAGATCTTGACCTTGCCTCTAAATTCCTGAATTCTGGAATTAGAGGTGGGCACTATCACACCTACTCTGTGCAGGGCTGGGTCTCAAACCTGGGGTTTTGTGTACACCAGGCAAGTGCTCTACCAAGCTTTCTTTATTTTGTGTATGTGAATGTTTTGCCTGTATATATATTTGTGCACCATGTGCATTACTGGTGCCCTTGAAGGTCAAAAGAGGTGTCAGATCCCCTGTAACATGGACAGTTACAATCTGCCGTGTAGATGCTGGGAATCAAACATAGGTCCCTTGGAAGAGCAACATATGCGCTTAACCACTGAGACATCTCTCTGGACCCTAAAATAGAAATTCTTTATAAATCTTGCCTATTGATATTGGTGCATATCACACAGACATCAAAAGCTCTTTTATATTTTCACATTTTTGCTGCCTCTTTGCACAGAAGTTAATAATGTTGATTGTATAAGTTTATCACTTTTATCTGTGAACCATGCTTTTTCTATCACTAAAAATAACTGTACAAATCTGTCTACACCATTTTCATAAAGACACTTACCTCTCACCTTCAGATAATTTCAATCTTGTGTTTGATGTTAAATCTTTTGTACTATGCAAATTATCTTTAGCATGATGGAAGGCTACTATTAATATCCTATAGGGTAGCAACAGTGGTGTGATATAATGCTACCTTCCTCCAGAGTAAAGATTCACTATTGTACTAGGGTCACTTGTTGGGCCCA
>JAQHUG010000016.1:4684600-4708876 GCA_028555095.1 Dicrostonyx torquatus | reverse complement strand
AAAAAAGAGAGAGTATGTGAGCGTCTTTTTCCCTTACCCCCTCAGATAATAAAAAATATGTCATAGTACATGCTGACTCTGGATTCCCTTTGAGCACTGCACTGCTTGAAGCTGGTCCCCCAGGCAACAAAAGTATATACATATAATAAAAATATGTATGCTATATCTTTATCTGTATAATAACTGGGGAAATATAAGTAATTATTATATAAATAATTTGGCAAATGAAACTATGGACATATTCCACTTTAATAACCTTTGGAGCATGGTAGCTAGAATAATATCTCTTGAGAGGCAGAGGCAGGAGGATAGTGAATTTCAGAGCAGCCTATGCTGCAGAGTAAGTCCTTGATCCAAAAAAACAACAAAAAGATTTCTTGGGGATGTGTGTTAACTCATACAGAACCTTTAACTCACATGTATGCAGTACCCCATATTCCATCCACAGGAACACACACACACATACACACACCACACCACACCTGAGCTTTTATATATTCCTTATATTTCAAAAGATTGTCTGTATAGGTCAGGGCAGCCTAGGTCCCAGCTCCAGTCCCACACTGGCCAGGAAACCTCTCCTTCCTGTCTGTTCACAATGGACTGGTTAAAGAGAGACTTCATTGACGAGTCAGTCTTACTCTGTGTTGTGTAGAGATGTGAAAAGGGGTGAGTATTAATGTAGTCAAAAATAAATTGGTGAGTATCCATAATACAGTGTTTGGAGACAGAGATGAGGAAGACAAGTGGAAGTCAGAATGGAGTTAACAGTTAAGTCCTCCCTGTGCCACTGGCTCTGTGGCCCGTGTCAGCTAAACAATGTGCCCTTCTGGTCCATCCACATACCATCCCGACAAAAGTCTCACCCCACTGATAAACCTCACATGCAGCTGCTCTCTATCCTGGACAGGGCTCTGGCTTTTGAGAGAAAAGTCTGTTTAGAATGGACTTGGGTGACTTTGGAAAACCACTGTCCACTCCTCCACTGAATTCCTCAGCTATGACCTTGATCACTTGCACCAGTTACAAGACAGGTTACCTTCGAATCCAAGTCATTTTGCTTAACTAATTTGACCAACCAGTTTAAAACACCTACAGATTAAGGGAACCCACCTAATGAGTACAGTAAATGTCTGGGTGCATTCTGATCCTAGAGTTGGGGGAGTCCAGCACCAGGGGAAAGTTCTGAGTATAAACAAGGCCGAAGAGGTCACTGACCATCCCTCACCTCTCAGAGTTTGCAGCTAGTCCTTAGCAGCTCCTGCTGGAGTCAGCAGGAAGTTACTGCCAGAGTGACTACCCCAGCCCAGGGGTTCAGCAGGGACATAGGTGGGGCCTCTCTGGCAGTTTAAGTTCCAACGGGTACGTTCTTGTCTGTGTGAAGATGGCCTGACCTTTAGAAAAGGCCATTAGCAACTGGGTATAGGAGTAATTGCTTGTAATCCCAGCACTTTAGCACTTAGAAGAAGGCTGCAGCAGGAAGGCTGAGGTAAATTAGAGGCCAACCTGGAGCTACGTAGTGAGTTTTGGGCCAGTCTGGGGTGGATGAGGAAGTGGAGGAGAAGGAGGAGCTTGAAAGAGGGAGAGGAGAGAAAGATTATCATTGTCCCTTGTAGACCAATAATTTCCTAAACACTGCCTCTATATTCACTGTAAGGACCTGGAAACCCTCATTTTAAAGCTGGCCGCAGTGGTGTTTATGTCTTGGTGACTCACAAGCAAATTTAACTCCATTTTTACTCAAATCTTTATCATTTCTTTTGCGTGCCATATCTTCACAAAGAAAGGTCTTTTCTTCCAACTCAAAAGGCTATCTTAGAGGAACCAGTGCTGCCCCTGAAAACAGCAAGCCTTGTTTTGTGTCTACCAGTAAATAAATAGGATACTGTAGAAAGCTAAACGTTATGTTAAGGCGTTGTAAATACATAAACTAGTTTAATGCTTCTCCCCTGGTGCAAAGACAGAAGAAAAGGAGAGTTTTCTATTCTTGTGATAAAACACCATGATCAAGGCAACTTATAGAAGAAAGATTTTATTTGGGTGAGAGTGCTTGCCATCAAACCTGATGACCCAAGTTCCATCCCCAGGTCTTATATGGTGGAAGGAGACAACTGACTTCTGAAAGTTGTCCTCTGCCCTCCACACAAGCACCATGGCATAAAAAAACACACACACGCACGCACATGCACACACACACACTAAATGAAATGAAAATATATAGGTTTGAATACAGATGAAGATATAGAAGATGAAGTTGGCAAGCCCAACTCACAGTGAGCTGATTATGATGATAACACTTTATCTATCATGTAATATGCTCACAAGTCTTTTATTGCAGGACTTTGTAAATGACAAATTAGGGCCAAGAGTTTGGGGCTAGAGTTTGGGTCATCAGGTTTGGTGGCAAGCACCCTCACACAGAGGGCCATCTCACTGGTCCCATGTTTAAGCCTTTGAAAATCAACAGCGTCAGTAATCTTTGAATTCTGACTTAAGAAATAATTTACCTAGGTATATGCCATTCCTTTCTTTGCCACTTCCTTCTGCTTCCTAAACAGCCACAGTAGAGATTAGAAATCCATATGTTTTCCACCAACCATAAAATGAAAAAGAAAAAAAATTCCTACTCAGACCTCCTACCATGAGGATGGGAGGTCTGAGCATTTGCTGTCCCCTTCCTCTGTGAGCTTCCACTCTGTTCCTGTCACCTCCTAACACTTCAAGGGCATCTATTACTTATTGAGGACCAGTTGGGTTCTAGACACTGGAAGGAAAAGAAGCAGGAAATAGGGGTTTGGTTCCTTTCTGAGACGCCGTCTAAGTCTACTGGAGTGTGTTCCTTTGCATTATAGTCACGTAAAATGTATTGGTACCATCTACGGTGCAGATACATACCTTTCGAGACAACAATGGTGTAGGGACAAATACTGAAACAGTGCAGCGTCAACTCAGAGAGTAACTTTTCAGTTTAATAGGTAGACTTCCACTTAGATTTCAATGGCATGAATTTTGGGTCATGGTTTGTTCTAGTTAGAAGGAAAGGTGAAAGATAAATTCATTTAATGGACTGGCTTTATGTTCAGATATGCACAGTTGTTCTGTCTAGTTCTCGTTCACCTCCTATTCTTCCACGAAACAGGTTCTAACAACCCATCGGGCCTAAACTCCAACGCAGACAAAATCCCCTTTCACCCCTACTACTGATGAGAGGGGATGTATTTGGGGAGCCAATTAACAAACCACATTCTAGAAGTTCAAAAAAAACGTGTGTGTGTGTGTGTGTTTTAAATATGAGATTTAGACAAATTTAGATCTGCAGTTACAGGATTCTCGAAGAACCCTGAAAGTATTAGCAGAAAAGAACACAAGAACACCAGCAAGGGAAAGCAGGGGCAGAAGCGGTGACCAATTGCAAGAGGACAATTAAGAGTCAAAAGTTTCACTGGCTTTACCAACTAAAATTGGTAATTATTTGAGAAAACAGTTTCTCAAGAATAATAAAACAGCACAATGACATTACCAATATGTCCTACTTGGCATCCGAAGCCTGTAACAGATTTCCTTGCCTTGCTCTAACCTGCCTACCTGATTTTTTTCCACCTATGTGTTTGAAAAATACCTTGATTAATGACTTTCTTTGTTCTGTTACTTTAAAAACTTCAGGAAATTTATACCACCTTGGAACAGGGTGTTGGGGTAACTCGAATTTGTGCTCCCCAGCATATGGTCATTCATTCTTGGCTCCAGAATAAACTCTTACTCCCTCTGAGGCGAGAGCTGCACAGAGCGCAAAGGCACTGTCTTCATTTGCACATCACTACAGGTCTACAACAAACAGCGCCTGGCAATGGTAGTTGCTCTAAATTAGCAAATCCAAGTCAGAAAGGCAAACTGGGTCTTTTATTGTTTTGTTTTCACGATTTCCAGCAATCTGTCTCCCAAGAGGAAGAAACCGGTGTGACTGGCAGCAGAACCCTTCTTCCATGCACAGCTCCCAAAGGGCACAATGCAAGGGACTCACTCGAGTCTCGGAACTCTGGAGAGGGAGGAACTTGAAGAATGAGATCCTAGACAGACACGGACTCTTGGAAAGAGGAACCTTGGATCCCACGGAACCAGACAGCGGCGCAGACGCGGCCACCCGGACTTTGGAACGGAAGGGCTGCGCGTGTTGCTTCCTGCCTGCCGGTGGGGAGGGCCCCAGTGCCGCCGCGATGTTACCCTACACCGTGAACTTCAAGGTGTCGGCGCGCACCCTCACCGGGGTGCTCAACGCGCACAACAAGGCGGCGGTAGACTGGTGAGGGCAGTGCTTCCGGCCGCCGGCCTCGGTCGCAGTTCGCGAGGGGACGGGGAAGAACATGGGGCTTCCGGTCTCCCCCGCCTAGACCGCCGCCGGCCTCCCACAGCTCCCAGATTTTCTTTTAGCTGAGATGCTTTTGTTGACATATAAGTCGCAAATGTCCCGAGTGGGCAATTCCTAGGTGCAAACACAGTTTCATTCCTGTGTTCTTTTCTTCGCTTCTTATTCCTTTGCTGTGCCCGTTTCCTCTTTGCCCACCTGGACCTGCGAGGGCTTCACCCCCTCCACTCCCAGTCACCTTAACTCTTCCCGGTCCTGTCTTTTTTCTTAGCCGTTCATGCTCCTCTTTTTCACTTACATCCATTCAGCAGTGCCCCAGACTCTGTCCTGTGCGCCTGGCTCACCTTCATCTTCCTAGCTCCTGTGAGAGGCACAGCCCTCTCTGCAGCCGGTTCTCTTTCCACAGTAAAATAACACCGAAGCTTTGAGAAGTAATAATAATATGAATCAACATTTCATGGCTGTGGTGCTGGGAATGTTGCTATGGAGGCCGAAACGTCTTCTATTATTTTTTTTTATCTGGTTGGAAATGACTAAGACTAGTCGCTTATCCTAGGCACATTGCGATTCTATGTTGTTATAAAAATAAACATTGGACACCGCATAAGATAAAGTGTGTACATACAAAGCCTGCTCAGATTGGCTTACACATCAGAGCTCAATGTACACATCTTTTAGAACCGTTCAGTTAAGTGAAAACGAGTCTTAACCTATTTGTAAGCTTAGCTAGGGTCTTACGTAAATGGAACGATACCATAAACCTTTGACTTTAAATAATACTATTAATGATGCTACATATGATTAGAGTCATATATGATAGGCAAGAGGAAAGTTCAGTTGCTTTGTTTTATAATTACATTTTAACGTCGCTGTTTTGTCAGGGGCTGGCAAGGTTTAATTGCTTATGGATGTCATTCGCTTGTGGTAGTGATCGATTCCAATACTGCCCAAACTCTGCAAGTTCTAGAAAAACATAAAGCTGATATTGTTAAGGTAAGTTAAATCGCACATTAATCCCGTAACAGTCTGCCTTAAGTTTATTACATCATCAGGTTCTCATCAAGTCATAGGTATAAATGTCAAGCCGTCTTTAAATACAGTTTTTAGGGCTGCCTAGCATTTACACATACGTGACTTCATGTCCATCCAGAATGCATTGCCAAGTGCTCGTTCTAGGGCATTTTGAAGAGGTGAGTGAAAATACCATTTCTGTCACTTGCCATCTCTCTGACTCGTCCGTTAGTTTTGAACACTGACTACCGTGTGCTGAGCGTATAAACATGAACCATCTTTGTGGGTGGGAGTGAGTCTCACTGTGGTTTTGATTAGTGTTTTCCCGCTGGATAATCATGAGCATCTTTTCATAGGCTTGTTGGCTATTTGTGTGTCTTTGTAAAATTGTCTACTCAGATTCTTTTCCCGTTTTGAAATGTATTGTCTTTCTGTTATTAAGTTATAAGCCGTAGCAGTATGTTTTAAGGATGAGCCCTCATCAGACCTTGTGTTTTGTTGAAATTGAACTCATTACCAACAACTGTATCTCTGAGCAAGGGTACTTCACACTTTTTATCTGGTTAGGCACATTGTAACCTATTACACTTAGGTACAGTAAGCAGCAGTGGGCTGGGGATCATTTTAAACAATAACATTGCCAAGAAAAAGCTCAAATGTGGACAACATAGCAGTAAATTGCTGTAAGTTGGACACTTATTTGCACCGTGAGGGCAGAAGTAAGGATGCCTTATTTTCCACTGCTGGTCACATGCATAGTCACCTGGCTGTCCTTCTCTGCAAATGCCCTCCAAGTTTTGGCTTTGCATGATAAACACACATTAGCAAGAAGGGGAGTTCATGTTTGCAAAACTGCAGATAGTGGAAGTCCACCAGATGTACCTGTTTGTAGATGGTACACACAGTACACATGATGTTCAAACGCAAATGTATACATACATGCACAGACACAGACACATTTTTTAAAAGGAGTTTTACCTGAGGAGTGTAAAGATTAGTAAAATTCATATTCAGAAAACTTCTGCCTTCTCCATATAAGTTCTATTATAATTTGTTACTTTTCTACTTTGACATTCATTACACATGACTGTTTATATGTGTAGACATGTGTGCTTACCTATGTTTCTGTGTATATGAAGATTTATGATGTTTATCAGCTAAACACATTGAACAACAGATTTAGAATCTACACTGAGGTTATGGAATAAAAGTGCAAGGCCTCTGTGGTCTGCCGTGTGGAGCTGGGTGCTGAGAGAGAAGAAGGGATGGTTATGAGCACCAACTAGCCAGGGAATGCTTTGACTTACGGTGACAACTAGAAGATGTACCTCTTACTCTGGATAGTCAATGTTCAAGAATTTGATCAGATTTACTTTAGAATTCTGGTACAGTTTTACTTTTAATTTGTGTTTGTGACACTGGGTAGGGCCTTGCACATGCTCACCATGCTTACCATGCACGTGACCATTGAGCTGCACACCCAGCCCTGATTTCACTTAGGCCCAATTTTGAGACAGGATGCTGCTGCATTCCCAGGCTGGCCTTGAGCTTCTACTCCTTCTTCCCCAGCCTCCAGAATATCAGGAACTATTAATGCACCAACAGGCCAAACTTCATTTTTATATTTTAATGTACTTGGAATATTAATGTATGTTGTGTGTGCATGCATATATCCATGTTTGCATGTGTGGACACGTGTGTTTATGGGGCTGTCCTAGTTAGGATTTCTATTGCTGTGATAAAACACAACTAAAAGCAACTTGGGGAGGACAGGGCTTACTTAGTTCAGCTTATGGCTTGTAGTTCGCCATGCAGGGAAGTCAGCTCAGGACCAAGAGACAGGAACAGATGCAGAAGCCATGGAAGAACACT
Source organism: Dicrostonyx torquatus (assembly GCA_028555095.1). Lineage (NCBI taxonomy): Eukaryota > Metazoa > Chordata > Mammalia > Rodentia > Cricetidae > Dicrostonyx > Dicrostonyx torquatus. The sequence continues at coordinate 4,701,630 of JAQHUG010000016.1, read as the reverse complement.
GCTTACTGGCTTGCTTCTCGTGGCTTGCTCAACCTGCTTTCTCAGAGCACTCAATCATCAATCAAGGCCAGTCTGAAAGGGGCATTTTCTCAGCTGAAGTCCCCTCTGCTGAAATGACTCCAGCTTGTGTCAAGTTGACATAAACTAGCCAGCACAAGTGCTGTGTATGGCTTCTAGAGGTTGACCCTGGCTGCTGTCTTATTCATGAGCTGTATTACTCATGCATTGAGGTGGAGTCTCCTGCTGAACCCAGAGGTCATCAGTTTGAAAGAAAAGTGTAGTTAGCCAGCTTTCCCCAGAGAGAGATTCCCAGCCTCTTCCTCCCTAGCTATGGGATTACAGGCAGGCCTCTAAAAGTTTTTGTGTCTCTAAGTTGTTTTTTTTTTTTATAATTAGGATAATAGAATATAGAAAATATTCCTCGTGAATTTTTCAGGGAAATGGATGGAGCTAGAAAACATCATTTTGAGTGAGGTAACCCAGACACAGAAAGACAGTTATCACATGTACTCACTAATGAGTGTTTTTTTTTTTAACATAAAGCAAAGAAAACCAGCCTACAAACCACAATGCCAGAGAACTTAGACAACAATGATGACATCAAGAGAGAATTGCATAGATCTAATCTACATGGGAAGTAGAAAAAGACAAGATCTCCTGAGTAAACTGGGAGCATGGGGACCTTAGGAGAGGGTTGTAGAGGAGGGGAGAGACAGGGAGGGGAGCAGAGAAAAATGTAGAGCTCAATAAAAATCAATAAAAAAGAAAATATTCTTCTTAGCTATTCATGATTTTAGATGTTCTGCCAAAATTAGATTTTCAGAAAACTAAGTTCCAAGATGGCTTGGAATTTTACCAGGCATTTGAGAAATTTTGTTTTTATACTTGATGTTAACAAAATATTTAGGCTATCCATCATCATTTTTCACATTTCAAAGGCATTGTGAAACTTTTAATCAAATACACCACTTAAAAATAAATAATAAAGATGTCTTCATTTCAAAATTAATACTAGTTTCCTACTCAGTCATATCAAACTATTTTTATCATCTGAATGGTGGATGTTTTGTGAGATGATGTCTCCTGTCATCTGGCACAGTGTGCTTGATCCGATTTCTCCTGTAAACTAGGTTAAGTGGGCGCGGGAGAACTACCACCATCACATTGGCTCACCGTATTGCCTGCGCCTGGCTTCTGCCGATGTCAATGGCAAGATCATTGTGTGGGATGTAGCAGCAGGCGTTGCTCAGTGTGAGATCCAAGAGCAAGCCAAGCCCATCCAAGGTGAGTCCCTAGCTCTGTGGAGCTTGGTGATGCACTCTCTTGAAAGGTCTTGTCTTTAGTTCTCTCCACTTGATTGCTTTTGTTATTTCCAGTCTATCTCTTGGAGGTATTTCGCCTAACTTCTGATAGGAATTTAACATTCCTTTCCCCTATCAGTACACTTTTGGGCACTATTTCCTTAAATTTTAACTGATTCATAAAACACATTAGTTTCAGTGTCGGACTCAGCTATATTGATGAGACTCTTGAGCTATGGAAGTACAAACTGTCGAGTACACTGTCTGATGACTGCAGTGAAATAGCTTTCAGTACTGATGATAAAGTCATAGAGACCAACAGACTTATTCTCATGCTCATAGCAGAGTTGCTTGGTTTTTTTCTTTTAATGTTATTCTTCTAAAACTATTACAGTGTTCTTTAGACAAGTCTTTAGAATGTCTTCTGCTTGGATGAAATCCACACACACGTGTGGGATAGGAGGGGATGTGAGTAGGTAGATTTGAGTGCATATGTATATCCCAGTGTATATCCGCAATGTGGAGGACAAAGGACAATCTCAGGTGTCAGTCCTCAGGTGCCTTCTCCCTTTGGTTGGAGCAGAGTCTCAGGTTGGCCTGGAACTTTACCACAAAAGCCAGGTTAGCTGGCCAGGGAGCTTCCAGGAGTCACCCTGTCTCTGCCCCCATCTAGCCATAGCGATGCTGCACTTACGGGTATGTGCAACTGTGCCCAGCTTTTTACATGGACTCTAGTGATCTGAACTCAGGTCCCCAAGCATGCAGGACATGCACTTCCGTTACTGAGCCACCTCCCCAGCCCTGCATAATTTCTCATAAATACATCCTGACTGCAGCTTCCCCTCCGCAGGATATCAGCCATACACAGCATAACAAGTTGCAATAAAGACTAGACACAAACCCTCATACCAAGGCTACGTGAGACAACCCAGTAGGAGGAAAGGGGTCCAGTGAAGAGGCAAAAGAGTCAGAGCTATCCCCACTTTCACTTTTAGGAGTTCCACAAAACCTCCAAACTAAACAACCACAGCTTGTGTGCAGAGGCCTAGATCAGACCCATACCGGCTCCCTGATTGTTGCTTTAGTCTCTGAGCCCCTATGAGCTTTGTTTAGTTGATTCTGTGGGCTGTGTTCTAGTGTGCTGACTCCTTAGGCTACTATAATCTTTCCTTCCCTGACTCTTCTTCAGTGTTGTCTGAGCTCCGCCCAGTGTTTGGCTGTTGGTGTCTGTATCAGCTCCCATTAGCTGCAGGAGGAAGTCTCCCTGATGACTCTGATGACGATTGGACTAGGCACCACTCTATGAGTATAGCAGAGTACCATTGAACCATTTCACTGACTGGTGGTTTTTTGTTAGTTGTGTTGGGTTCTATCCTAGGTCTTGGAGCCATAAGCGTCCAAATTTTGGCCATCCAGGCAGTGTCAGGCATGGGCTCCCCTCATGGCTGGGCCTCAAGTTAGACAGGTCATTGGTTGGTCACTCCCACATGCTCTGAGCCACTGTTGCCCCAGCACATCTTGCGGGCAGGACAGGTTGTGGGCCATAGGTTTTGTGATGGGTTCATGTTTCAGTCCCACCAGTGGGCACCTAGCCTGATTACAAAGGATAGCCAATTCAGGCTCTATGTCCTCCATTGTAGGTCCTCTATAGAGTCACCCTCCCAGGTTCTAGGAAGTTTCCACTGCATTAGGTTTCCACATCACCTCTTATATGTCCCCTATTCCAGTTACCTGTCCCTGTACTCTCCCTCACCTGATCCCTCCTCCTGTTCCCATCCCCACCCATCTCCAGTCCACCCACTATTTCTCCTTCCTGGGGAGATCATGCATTCCCCCCAGACCTCTCCTTTTTATCTAACTTCTGTTGGACTGTGGATTGTTGTGTGATTTTTATTTTATTTTATTTTATTTTTTTAACTTAACAGCTAATAACCACTTATAAGTGAGTACATGCCATGTTTGTCTTTCTGGTTCTAGGTTGCTTGACTCAGAATGATGTTTTCTAGTTTCATCCATTTACCTGCAAATTTCATAATGTCATTTTTTTCTAACAACTGAGTAATAGTCGATTATGTAAATATACATTTAAATATACATTTTTTTATCCATTCTTCAGTTGAGGGACATCTAGGTTGTTTATTACAGATAAAGCCACTATGAACATAGTTGAGCAACTATCCTTATGGTAGGATAGAGTGTCTTTTGGATATGTAGTAATTTTTAAATGGTGATTTTTAAAATATTTATTGAGTATTACTATGTATTAAGTACTAAGCAACATTCTTGTTCTAAGATATTTATTGTTTTGAAAAATCATGAAAAGTTTCAGGGTTATGAGATAATTCCACAAAAGCACTAGTGGAGTGTGGCGTCGTGACCATGCCTATGGCTGTCTCAGATCCTGAGCATGGTGACCATGCCTATGGCTGTCTCAGATCCTGAGCATGGTGACCATGCCTATGGCTGTCTCAGAGCCTGAGCATCGTGACCATGCCTATGGCTGTCTCAGATCCTGAGCATCGTGACCATGCCTATGACTGTCTCAGAGCCTGAGCATGGTGACCATGCCTATGACTGTCTCAGAGCCTGAGCATGGTGACCATGCCTATGACTGTCTCAGAGCCTGAGCGTCGTGACCATGCCTATGACTGTCTCAGATCCTGAGCATCGTGACCATGCCTATGGCTGTCTCAGATCCTGAGCTTATAGCTTCAAATGGTTACTGCACATTTTCTTTGAGAGTAATATCTCAGGTTAATTGAGATGTGAGCCAAACAATTCATTTTTATATAAAATTAGCCTGACAGTGCATATAGATTACATTTAGGGGGCTGGTATTGGATTTTAAGGGTTATATGTTTGGAAAAGTACCAAGGACAAAGTGACCAGACATTTTGTGGTTTTTCTCTCATTTTTCTGGTGCAGATGTGCAGTGGCTATGGAATCAAGATGCCTCCCGAGACTTGCTGCTTGCTATCCACCCACCAAATTACATCGTGCTCTGGAATGCAGACACTGGCACCAAGCTGTGGAAGAAGAGCTATGCAGATAACATCCTTTCCTTTTCCTTTGACCCTTTCGATCCCTCCCACTTAACGTGTAAGTAATAATTATTTGTAGAAAATTATTTTTAGGAGGTATAAAAATGAAATTAGTATTATATACATGGCACACATTATATGTCCTCAATGACTTTAAAGTGAGCGCTGGAGAAGCATACCTCCACATAGCTGCAGTTCCTGATGTACATACTGAATTGTAACCCCACCCCATTTGCAGGTACTTTTATTGTTAGATACTTATGCTGGCAAGCCATACATGAAGGGGAATTACCACACAGTAGGGGCTTCCTCCCAGACCTCAGATTAAACACAAACCACACCCAAGCACCTGTTTTAAGCAGAGGAGAAACGTTAAAGCAGCTGCTTTCTGGCTCAGGAAGAAAACAGTAAGTAGCAAAGGATTTTGCAAGTGTAACTTAAGAGGAGGAGAAGGAAAAGGGGGATGGGGTATTTGTCCCAGAGGGACAAAGGACTGCCTCTGGATAGAGAGAAGACAGACGTGGCACATAGGCGATTGGTGGTTTATAAAGGTAAAGGGAGAAACCCCGTGTTAGGATGAGGTGTTTAATTTTAATTGGTCAGGTTAATTAGGTGAGCCAAAGGGGACTTGTGATAGTTGTTGGACTTTGGTAGTCAGTCTCAGGTGGAAAAAGTAGCCAAATGAGGGAATAGACCTTGGTGGCTAGCTGTAGGAATGTAATCTAATGGTTTTTAGCAAGACAGAGGGAATGGGGAGGAAGGGCAAGGCCTGCCAAAGCCACATGCTCAGGTGGGCTAGTGTCCCTTCAGTACACATGTTGAATTCGTGGCTGAATAGTTTTGGACTACCTTGGGACAGAGGGCTGCTGTGATCTTAGATCAGACTTAAGTAGACTTTGTTTAAAGAACTTGAGTCGGGAATTTCGTTTCGTCTGTAGTCAAAGTTCTTGCTTTTAAAAACATGATTGAAACGGATGCTATTTTTTTGTGAAAGACAAGTTCATGGGAAATTTTTTTTAGAAATTTTTTTTGTAGAAGTCTTTTGCTATTATTTTGTGTTTTGTAGATGAAATTATCTAAAGATAAGACTTATTTTAGATATTTGTGTAGTTTTATTGTTTAAAAATAGTATTTATTTAGTGATTCAACAGATACTGCTTTAGCTAGTATTCCTATTCTGGGAACCAAGATGGAGTTTCCCAACTTCATGGAGTTATTGTTCTAGTAAGAGAGAGCCAGACTCTGAACTGTGAACGGAGGGAGTTCATAAGTTCTAGTCTATTAAGAGATGTTAAGTGGGGGCTGTAGGAATGACTCGGCAGTTAAGAGGATGTACCATTCTAGCAGAGGACCCTCTGTGGTTCCTGGCACCCATGTTGATGTTGGATCGTTCACAACCTCCTGTAAGTCCAGCTTCATAGAATTCAACAACCACATGTATGTGACACCCCTCCCCCACGCACACTAAAAAATAAAAAGTCTTTAAAAGGTGATAAATGGTATAAAGAAGATAAAATCCGATGAAGGAATCGGGGAGGAATGGGGACTGAAGGCTATAAAGTTACATTAGATTAATGGCCAGAACAAGCTTTATTTTAGTAGTGATCAAAGGCTTGAAGGAGGCAGAGGAATTGGCTGTGGTCTGTAGTGTTTTCCCTGGATTTCAGTGATTCAAATTCTGATTTTATCTATCAGAATTTATTGAGAGAGGCAGTGTGTATTAGTGTGTCTATGTTGAAAGAGAAAGAAAATAAAGAGAAAAACTTGGCTATAAAAATAAGATCAGTACATTGTGTTCAGGCCTGTTTGTGTATATACTTATACACACACACTCACTTATGGGTTTGCTGAAAAATTCAATAAAAGGAACAATAGGTTTGTTATAGTCAGTGTAGTACAATGGCCTGAAAGAAGGAAGCCAGTGAGACCTGGGAGGATGCATTCCAGAACCTGAAAAGTGGCAAGGATTAGGCTGAGTTCATTGTGTTAACCCTGTGTCTCTTATTTGGCTTGTAGAGGCACTGTGTGAGTACATGTGTGTGTGTGTGTGTGTACACACTCTTTGCACACATGTATGTGTGTATTATTAGTTTGAGAGAAGGTCTCCAGATTGGCTTCAAACCCATGATCCCCTGGTCTCTTGACTGCTAGATTTCAGGTATCCATCACGCGCGTCCTGCCTTCTCTGCTTTTCACGTGTCAGCTGCCACTTTGGGTTTACACTTGCACAGAATGTGCCGAACTTGTCATAACATTTCCTGGATCCCTGTGCCTACAGTGGCTTCACTGATGTCAGGACCTAGCACATGTGTGGTTCCCTTCCGTATACCCTGTATCAGCCAGGGTGTGAGGGAGATGATTTTTCTAAGTCACAAGAAGGCTTAAGTTGTATTACTAACTGTGGTGCTGAGATACTTTTGTCTCATGGATAGGAAGTTTCGGTTGGCATTCTGCTTTGCGTGTGTGTGTGTGTGTGTGTGTGTGTGTGTGTGTGTGTTATATGTAGACATACAGATACAAATACTTTTATCCTAAGGTTTAGGCTGTTCTTTTTAAAGGAAAAAGATACTTATTAGACTTAGTAGCTCAGAATAATCATAAAAATTTAGTGTCATCAAATCAAATATTTGTGCTTGGCTAAAGGTAACATGAAGTTTCTTTTTATTTCTTTTTATGGTTTTTTTGAGACAAGGTTTCTCTGTAGCTTTGATACCTGTCCTTGAACTAGTTCTTGTAGAACAGGCTGGCCTCAAACTCACAGAGATCCACCTGCCTCTGTCTTCTGAGTGCTGGGATTAAAGGCATGCGCCACCACCGTCTGGCCAACACAAGGTTTCGTACATGTGACAGTCTTCATATGTGGCTTGTATGTTCTAAAAAATGCTTGGATTAATAAGGATAAAATGGGAATGGAAGTCTATGCATAGATTTTTTTTCTGAAAGAACCAACTTTCTTGATGCCAATAATCCTGCAAAATCTTTAATATAAAACGTAATTTAGAGCCACATGGTGGTGGTGCATGCCTTTAATCCTGGTACTCAGGAAGCAGAGGAGGCAGGTGGATCTCTGTGTGTTCAAGACCAGCCTGGTCTAAAGAGCTAGTTCCAGGACAGACTCCAAAGCTACAGAGAAACCCTGTCTTGAAAAAAAAAATGTAATTCAGAATCTCAGCTTGGAGGCTTCTGGTGAACCGTCGTGGACACCTGTTTCTGTGGGGCAGCATTCCAAGTGGTCGGAGTATACTATTGCCGGCTCAAGCCATTCAAGTACCATTATCTTGCTTTCATGGGCTAGAGTAGGGCTGTGTGTTAACCTGGATTGACCCTTAATCAGAGTTCTGCTTCTCTTGATACAGTACTCACCAGCGAGGGCATTGTTTTTATCTCGGACTTCTCTCCATCCAAGCCTCCCTCAGGCTCTGGGAAGAAAGTGTACATTTCCAGCCCACACTCCAGCCCAGCTCATAACAAGCTGGCCACAGCCACGGGAGCCAAGAAAGCTCTTCATAAAGTAAAGATTTTAATTACACAGGAGAAACCTAGGTGAGTGCAGGGCAAAGACAGCCATGAACTCGCAGTTCTGAGAGGGTTGACTTTGACGCTACATTAAGATCAACCTTCTCTTTCACCTCCCCTGGAGAGACTCAGCATTCACTGTAATCCCTTCAGTCCACTGGTTGTACTAGGGCCTCCTCACTGATTTTATGGGTTAAAATTTATCACGTCCTAGTTTTATGTGTGAAAATAGGAAATAATTTTAAAGTTGTGGTCATTGGCCATGTGAAGACTGGAGGAAGCTGGATTTTCACATCAATAGGCTTCCTCACTTACATGCTGGGCCCTCTCCCCAGTCAAGAAGAGGTGGACACTTGGATGCGAGTGAAAGCGTTGCCCAGCATAGCTGAGAGCTGGGTGCCAAAGACGCCCTGACTGTGAGCACATCTTTAACCTTGTTCAGATTTCTCCTGGTCTGTGCCTCAGGGCTTTAGAGCACTTAGAGTTTTGTGACAGAGGTGGACAGACACAGTATATCCGTCCAGCACTTAGTGTAGTGCCAGACATGTCCCGTGCATTCAGGAAGTGTGAACTGGGACTATGTAAGAAATTGCACCTGAGTAAAATTACAAGGAACTATTTGTGTGTGTTACAAATAGATTACTGGTGTTTTGCTAGAACTACAATTTTATATTTTTTTATAGCTTTGGAAGTTTTCTTGGTATTTGTTTCAAAATCATCTTTAATATGCTAAAATTATTCTGCTTAGATTGTGAATAATTAATTGAATTAATCTGCAAAAAGATTGATACTGCTTTTGTATATTGAGCCATAGTCTGATTCAATTTACTGGTAATGTTTCTCCTATCCTTTGCTGAGATGGTTTAAGATTGCCTTTTAAGTACCCTAATAGCAATTTATATTTTTGTGGATTCATTGTCACAAGCAAATAATGTAATCGTTTAGCAGACTAAATCGTTTTGTCGTGCTTGCTTTGTTTTCTGTCATGTGATCTTGAGCTTTGGAAAGGGCTTCATGTCCCTTAAGTGAACTGGACTGAATGCTTCCACGTCTGCAGACCCATGCAGTCTACTCCAGTCCTAGGCATTTGTGCCTTTCTCATTGTACAGCAGAAGGAAAGTGGACCCCAGGGCCACTCAAGCTCACACAACTGGGGTTGGCAGCCGAGAGATTAGTGCAGTACAGATTCCTCTCTTCCTAGTCACCCAGATTAACTTTGATCTAAACTTCCAAAACTTTCAATGTAATTATGTCAGAATATTGAATGTTTAATAAAAGATACTAAACTGAGTCTGAGACTTGAGATTCCTCAGCAGCTTTTTTTTTTTTAAAACAAGTTTGATGTTCTATCTGCACAGAAGAAAATGGAAGAGAATAAACCACCCTAGTTTATTTAGGATGGCTTTAAGGTATGAGGACAGAGGAGAGGAGGTGCCTGCCCCGTCCACATAGATGGCAACAGTACTCCCAGTTTGGTGGTTCTTGTCACCCTGAATGTTTTATGTTTTAAACCCAAGTCTGTATTTCAGCAATCTTGTACTTCTAATTGCAAAGGAAAAATAAAACTGTCTTGTGAGTGTCAGTACTGCCACCATCTCATTATAATCAGAATTCTGTACTGTTTACTTTATATGCCGCAAAGATTTAAAAATACTTGTGTCTGCCCAGCCCATCTGAGTTCTGGCAATTAGCAGAGGTCTACGTTTCAGATGCTAATCCATTTTGGTCATTTCAGGAAATAGTTTATTCTTTACAGTTTTTATGTGATGGGGTCTTGATGCCGACATTGATGATGGTTCATCTTTCATGCTTTTCTCAGTGCTGAATTTGTAGCTCTCAACGACTGCCTACAGTTGGCCTATCTGCCTTCCAAAAGGAACCACATGCTGTTGCTCTACCCCCGGGAGATTTTAATCCTTGACCTTGAAGTGAATCAAACAGTGGGTGTGATTGCAATAGAAAGAACTGGAGTTCCCTTTCTGCAGGTATGTCTGTATCAATTGCAGGCCCCACAGTTAGTATGAATGTTATCTAGCAAGCCCATGACCTTGCCAAAGCTATCTGTCCCCTTCTGTCTTCTATTAAGATAGCAGTGGTATTACTCAGTGCCCCTTATTTCCTGCACTTCTAATTGGTTGGACTTAACTAAATATTGTTCTAATTGGTGCTGAAGTATTTACTAAACTAGGTAAGAGCCAAGCATGGTGGTGTATGCTTGTAATCTCATGTCTCAGGAGACTGAGACATGAGGGTCATCCTGAATTCAAGGCTAGTCTGGGCTCCAAAGTGAGTTCCAGGCCAGCCTAGGAGACCTAGGAAGACTCTGTCTCAAAAATACATACGCACATACAAAACTATAATTCAATTTATATAGCTATAAAGGACAAGTTAATTTTAGGTTTGCAAATGGATTTTTGAAATGTTTATTTCATTAAATCTTGGAGAATATATTTGTTTGTATCTCCTGTTTCCTCCATATTCTTCAAATATGAGTGAGTTTCCTGACATATATTTAATGCTCTGTTGGGTTTTACAAACCAACGTGTCTCTGTTTAAAGGTTATACCCTGCTCTCAGCGCGATGGCCTGTTTTGCCTACATGAAAATGGCTGCATAACCTTGCGCGTCCGGAGGTCTTATAATAACTTAGTCTTTGCTACTTCAAACGATGACCCAGGTGAGCGCACATCTCATAGTGATATTAATGATATTTTTCTTCAAAATGGTCTTAGAAAGCATCACATGGGATAGCGCTGATGACATCCTTGTCTTGAAAAAGTGTGACACAGAACAGTGCAAATGCCCAGCTGATCTCTGGCCGTCACAGCAGTGCCTCCTTTATGCAGCAGAGACAGCACCTTGTCATTCCTTCTTGATATGTGCGCAGGCCAAATGTAACCTGGGACTGTGTCCTCTGCTGTGTTCCCTCTAGCCTTGCACCCTTGACTTTTGCTCTAGGATAGCGTTCACTGTAAACAGCAAAGGCTAGTTAGTCTCCAAGGCACCCCGTTGTCTGATCTTTCGGGGAATATAATGTTTTTGTGAAATGATGTGTACACATAGATGGAGGAAATTTTATGGAGCGTGGGTGTTTCCAGACTTTAGAGATTACTGCCAAGTGTGGTCTGCTATGCGCTATTTGCTGGTGCTTTTCAAAGCATTCTTATCATTCTTAGACACAAGTGTGGTGATCATTGTTATCCTAGGGATTACACTTGTACTTCTCATGTGAATTATCTATAATCTGAAGGAACTAGTAATAGTGACATGTGACACTGGTTTGGGCAGTTTGCACTAGTGACAGAAAGATGTCCTTCTAGTTGAGGTTGTTTACACCAACACAGGTGGTGATTTTGCTTGTGCTTCCTCACTGGCATCTGAAAGAGACATTTTTCCCTTAAGATCCAGATCCCGTTCAGGAGCTTACCTATGACTTGAGAAGCCAGTGTGATGCAATCAGGGTGACGAAAACTGTCCGGCCCTTCAGCATGGTGTGCTGTCCTGTTAATGAGAATGCAGCCGCCCTCATAGTGAGTGACGGCAGGGTCATGATATGGGAACTGAAGTCTGCCGTGTGCAGTCGAAATACACGGAACAGGTGAGTGATCGCATTGGCTTGTGGCTTGGGCTTTGATTGTTGTTTTCTGTTTCTGTTTCTTAATTACCGGAATCATATACAAAGAGTTTTGTTTTAAAGAACATATGCACTGGATCACTAGGGTTATGTTCTGACAGTTGCTTCACCTGTGGCCAAGATTAATGACTGCCACTGTAAAAAAAAAAAATGCTGTGGCCTGGGATTGGTATTTGAGGACCTGATGTGTAATGCTGGCTTTACATGTGTGTAACCCTCTTATCACGGTGTCTCTGCAGCAGTTCCGGTGTGTCTCCTTTATACTCACCAGTGTCTTTCTGTGGGATTCCTGTCGGAGTGCTACAGAATAAACTCCCAGACCTCTCCCTAGACAATATGATTGGTAAGCTTGTTTTACTCCTCTAACTTGCACATAAGATGTTCTTTTGAAGTGCAAAATTAATAGTGTAACTGACTTGGCAAGTATTATAAAGTCAAAGTTAATATTCAGGAAAACTAAAAATGTGGAGATTTTTTATATTTTTCGTAAGTAAACCAGTGGAATCTAAACTATTTTAAGCATGAAGATATCTGAGATGGCTTGGTTGGGCTCCGCAGTTGTTGGAATTAGAAAGTTGGATCCTTGAGAGTTTCTGATCTAGATGAAAGAGACTGAAAGAGAGGATCACAGATGCCTGGATGCTGGGTGGAGAGCCCCTGCTCTGCAGTCCCTTCCTCCTCAGGGCCTGCATGCTCCCTGAGCCACAGCTTAGCGTTAATTGCTTGCTCTTTTTCTGATGCTTGTAATTCAAAATTCAGCCAGTCTGTTCTTGATCTAGCTCATTTAGGTGCTCTTTCTTTATAGTCCCTAATAATGATCCACAGTGGTGTTTACTGTGGGTTTCTCTCTCTTTCTTCTAGTAGGTCTTAATTCTACAGGAACAGTTCAGTGATTCAGTTCTGTATCCCCAGGACTGTGCTTTGTAGATGTGCAATGAAGATTCACTGAAAGAATAAATTAGCTGAGCAGTATTAGAAAAGAGAACACTTTTTGATGTTTCTCTTCTGAAGATTCTTACTTTCAGCAGGTACTTATAAATAAAATATTCAGTCATTGCATGATCTTGGGGCTAGGATATGAAAGGAAGAATAGGGACTTAACAGTGTCAAATGTTAGGACATTTGAAATTGTACGACTTTATAATATGCCAAGCAATGTTGACATTTAATTCTTTCGCAATTATCAACATGGTTTATAAAGGATTTTCTGCATTGAATTTTACATAATGTAATGAGAATGGATATTCCCTAGTGACTCGTTTTGTTTATATGCCAGGTAACATACTACAAAGAACATTACCTTATTGATCATAGTAATCAAGTGATACTTTCTGTGTGCTTACTACTGCACTAGTGCTGTGCCAGATGCACAGGGCATCTTCAGCCCTGCAGCATAGTTAATATGCCTCCGTGTATGTAGAGAATGAGTCCCAGAGGAGTTTGCAAGCATGACCTCAATCACACAGCCGTAGATGGAAAGCCCCACGTGTAAACCCTATCTTCCTGGCTCCGGAGAAGGCACTTAAAAATGGTCTGCAGTCCTATGTGTTCCATGGTTATCTGGGGCAAGACCCCGACCTTTGAAGACCTTAATTGTGTCCTGATTCATCCTGTTGTAGAGCCCCCTGTTCAGTTGCACCATCTTTTAGATCTATCCGTTCTTCCAGAGAAGTCCTTATGAGGAAGTTTGAACATGCTGACAAGTTTTGCAGAATTATTTGGTTGTTAACAATTTTCTGAGTTAATTGAATTTATCTATTTTTAGCATAAAATATTAAAGTAAAAAGAATCATGTATGCAAATGAACAAAACTAATCAGCACCATGAAGCCCACACTCAGGTGAATTTTTATGTTGTTTAGGTGTCTAAGTGATACAGATTACCGTATTTAAAATGAAAGATAGAGACTGTCGAGCAGTTGCTGACAATGGAGTTTAAGTGTTAAATAAAAATGAAGCTTTGTCACTTGCAAGCATTTTAATTAAAACTTTTAATTAAACTTATAATTTGAAACTTACTGTGTACTTGGCCATAATGGAAAGCAATTCTGTGAGATATGGAGAGTGGCTTATATTTACTAAGTAAAGGCTGCTGCTCATTGAGGCCTAAGATCATTTTCTTAGGAAAAATGCAAGAAACGCAACAGTCCCTAGGAGTCTGGTGTCCATAATATACCTCTCAAACCTGTTTTCCCAGTGTCTTGCTGGTTGGCATCAGTTGTGTGGCCAATTCCAAGGGGTTGTTTTAACTTGTATTAAACTAATGATTTTTTTCTATGACTTCTGTGACTTCAGTGGCAGTACTAAAAAAGTTTATAACTTCAATAGATTATACTAACCCACTCTCAGTAATTTAACCTCACAGTGTACGTATGTATTCTTTGTTGTGTGCTTTTGGCAAATCCAGTGTTCAGTAGTGGTTTACAGAAGGAAGTTTGTGCATTTTTAGCAGACAGTCTTGACTTTATTGTAGTTATTGTACTTACATTCTGTTAGGATAGTTTTTAACTGGAGTCATTGTTTAATTTATAGATACAATACATAGGTAAATAATGTAACTTAATACTTACCTGTCAAGTCTGTAATCCCAGACCTGTCAAGCATATAATGTCCCAGAGGTGGGGCCACAGAATCAGTACAAGGTTGTCCTGGGCTATACGAGTCAAGTCAGTCAGAGCTCAGTCTCAAAAGAAAAAAGGATAACTGTCTATCTAAAATGGTCCTTTGTATGTTGCATATATTCTATATTAATATGTTTATTTATTTTACATACTTAAATATGAAGTATTTCATGATAAACTATAGTTTTTGTAGCTATGATATATAGCTTCTTAACTATATTACTATAATTATAATTATATGTTATATATAATTATTATTATTATATTAGTATTATAGCTCCTTATTAGAAATCATGAGTCCTTTGAGTGTTTGTGCTTACTGGTTTACTGTGTCTTACAAAGTCCCTCTGAGTGAAAAGCAGCCCTGCAGGAAAGGAAGGTAGTAAGGTGGTGATGTGCTGCAGCACCCCACTCCACACACAGAACTCTCAGCCAGGCCTCCCGCTCTCCTCCCACGGCCTCTTCTCAGGGCCCTTCTCCCAGAGCCCTGTCTGAAGCAGTGTTTCTCCGAAGACACAGGTCCCTGAATTCTGGGTGGCAAGACCTAGAGTAATCTAGTTTTGAACCTAGTAAAGGAAGTCCTTAAGTTGTTAGTGATGTGACTTAAGATCCATGGGCAGCTCTAGAGCTCTTGTGAGTTTGCTAGTACAGCCCCTAGAGCAGTGGTTTTCAGCCTTCCTAGTGCTGCGGCCCCTTAATGCAGTCCCTCGTGTTGTGTCACCCAACCATAAGAGTCTTTTTGTTGCTAACTGTAATTTTGCTACTGTTATAATCATAATGTAAATATCTATGTTCCTGTGGTCTTAGGTGACCCCTGTGAAAGGGTCGCTCAACCCCCGAAAGGGGTTGCGACCCACAGGTTGAGAACTGCTGCCCTAGAGAGACCCCTCACACCTTTGTTTCTAGGCCTGGTGAGCATATGTAGGTTTTTAAGGCCAGCATATTTATAATTAATCATTTATACTTTTCATTACATATCAGGGCAAAGTGCAATTGCTGGGGAAGAGCATCCCAAAGGCTCCATTCTACAGGAAGTGCACCTCAAATTCCTGCTGACAGGACTGCTCTCAGGACTCCCATCCCCTCAGTTTGCCATTCGGATGTGCCCACCACTGACCACGAAAAACATAAAGATGTACCAGCCACTCCTTGCTGTCGGTGGGTACTTGGCCTATTCGTTTGTTAAACTCATCTTATAAGATGCTTAGGTTTCTGAATTTCTAGAAAGTTCTTTATTCTCTTTAGGGATGTTTTAAAAGAAGAAACAGGTTGGGGAAAAATGTATAAATAATTCCCTTGAAATATTTTTTTTATGTTTTCTATCCCGTTTCCTGCTTTCATTTTTATTGCACCGAGTTCATGAGCGTGAGATATATTCTCTGTCAATGCATTTCTGAAATATCAGGGGCTCTCTGGGACAGGCAGCAAGCTTTAGGAGTGGCAATGGCTATGAGCTGTTGTTCAGTGCACTGGTGGTGGAAATGCTGATTAGCCAAGCTAACGCCAGTGACCAAGGCTGTGCTCCACACTTTATGTACATTTTCCCATCTAATCTAAAACAGTTAGATTTTCTGTTTTCCTAGCCTGAGAGGTAAAAATGTAGGTTTGGTGTTGGGTAAGCAGTTCATCGAAGGCATGAATCAAAGTTTCTTTAACTTCAGAAATTCCACTTAACAATCATAATACATTATCTTGTCATGACATGTTTAAAAGAACAGTCTGGTTAATGAGCTCAGGTTAGCTGCTTTTATAATAACCATTGAGTCTCAAAAATATAAACTTTCATGTATAGAAAAGTTTAAATTAAATTATTATGAATATTGATTTGTATTTAAAAATCATTCAGAGAAAATAGTGTCCCTGAAGTTAAGTAAGTTTTCAGAGTGTATGTGATCAGACCCCATTTTGATATGAAAGGAAATAGATTTTTCCTTCCTGTTCACTTGTTTTTTAAGTATATAGTTTGGATCCTTTTGTAGAAGGTAAATTTAACAAAAGACTTTGGTGGAATTGACTCTTCTGCTAAATTAGCACTCGTCTCTCCTGTCATTTTGATAGGTACAAACAACGGTTCTGTCCTGGTGTACCACCTCACCAGCGGTCTGCTACACAAGGAGTTGAGTGTCCACTCGTGTGAAGTCAAGTGAGTATGACTTTGTGACATTGAGATAACAGACATACATGATATCAGAAAAGTTCTCCTCATTGAGTCTCGTAGATTTTTTTGCATTAAGTGGTCTGCTCTGGTGTGTGCAGTGGTTCTTCAGAAATGGGCACTCATTGTCTGTTTTGTTGAGGCCATTGTGCTTATGGATTCTTCTGATTCCAGCTTATTGTCTCACTGGAAATCACTGTGTTGCCAGATTTGTACAGTTTATTTCTCAGTTTGATTAAGATCTGTCAAGACTGCTCATGGCAAATTTGAATAGTCATTTTTAGTTGTTAGTTTGAATATCACCAGGAGAGATACAAACTGAGAAGCATTTGTTTATTTTGAGATGCAGTCTGTATGTGAGTGCAGAGGCTTCTGAAAGAAGGCTAAATTGGTTTTTAATCCATTTAGACTTAAGTTTTGTGCATGCTGATAGACAAGGATCGATTTTGATGCTAATTTATTGCTTATAATAAGTTATACAATGAAAAAATTTCTGCTTCATGTACATGATACCTTAGTATAAAATGTACTTGCATACAGCTTGTTTTTATTTGTCTACTGAACATGAAGATGACTAAATACACCTTGAGAATACTTCTTGAAGGAGAAGAAACGTTGGAAAAATGTTGATAAACTTTTAAACCTTAACTTTCTTTCATTATAAATTCAATATTAATTGTTGGAATGCATTATAAATGTCAAATTTTCTATCTATATGTTTTAATAGACAAATAAATGGTATATCATTCATGAATAAAAAAAAA